>JAECWS010000113.1:0-56564 GCA_018150905.1 Drosophila ambigua
CCACGCCTCCCAGCCATCTGTAGAATGTCCTAAATGTGTCAATGCCTTCTGGAGAATGCGCTGGATCCTTTGCAATCCATTTGGATTACAGGACCTAGAGGATATAGCCATTATATCGTAAAATGAGGTAAAATCCCTGTTTCACTACAACTCTGCAGTTCCTTGCCGGATCCGGACATCCCACGCCTCCGAGCCATCTCTAGAATGTCCTGAATGTGTCAATGCCTACTGAAGAATGCGCTGGATCGTTTGTAATCCATTTGATTACAGAGGACATAGAAGGATATAGCCATTATAACGTAAAAGGAAGCAAAATCCCTCTTTCACTATAACTTCCTGGCAGTTTCTTATCGGATCCGGACATCCCACTCCTCCTAGCCATCTGTAGAATGTCCTCCACGTGTCAATGCCTTCTGGAAGAATGTGCTGGATCGTTTGCAATCTTTTTTTTGGATTACTGACACATAGAGGATATAGCCATTATGACGTACAAGGAAGTAAAATCCCTGTTCCACTATAGCCCTGCAGTTTCTTATCCGATCAGGACTTCTTTACGCCTCCTAGTCATCTGTAGAATGTCCTGAATGTGCAATGCCTTCGGGAGAAGGTGATGGATCGTTTGCAATCCATTTGCATTACAGGACATAGAGGATATAGCCATTATAACGTAAAAGGAAGTAAAATCCTTGTTTCACTATAACTCTGCAGTTTCTTATCGGATCCATACATCCCACGCCTCCTAGCCATCTGTAGAATGTCCTAAATGTGGCAATATCTTCTGGAGAATGCGCTGGATCGTTTCCAATCTATTCCGATTACAGGACGTAGAGGATATAGCCATTATAACGTAAAATGAAGTAAAATCTCTGTTTCACTATGACTCTGCAGTTTCTTATCGGATCAGGACATCCCACGTCTCCTAGCCATCTGTAGAATGTCCTGAATGTGGCAATGCCTTCTGGAAAATGCGATGGATCGTTTGCATACTATTCGGATTACAGGACATAGAGGATATAGCCATTATAACGTAAAATGAAGTAAAATCCCTGTTTCACTATAACTCTGCAGTTTCTTATCGGATCAGGACATCCCACGCCTCCTAGCGATCTGTAGTATGTCCTAAGTGTGTCAGTGCCTTCTCGAGAATGCGCTGGATCGTTTGCAATCCATTTGGATTACAGGACATAGAGGATATAGCCATTATAACGTAAAATGAAGTAAAATCCCTGTTTCACTATAACTCTGCAGTTTCTTATCGATTCAGGACATCTCCACATCTCCTACCCATCTGTTGCATCGTCCTGGCGTGGCAATGCCTTCTGGAGAATGCGCTCGATCGTTTGCAATCCATATTAGATGAGAGGACATAGAGGCTATAGCCATTATAACGTAAAAGGAAGTAAAATCCCTGTTTCACTATACCTCTGTAATTTCTTATCGGATCCGGACATCCCCCTCCTCCTAGCCATCTCTAGAATGTCCTGAATGTGTCAATGTCTTCTGGAGAATGTGCTGGACCGTTTGCAATCCATTTCGATTACAGGACATAGAGGAGACAGCCGTTGTATCGTACAATGAAGTAAAATCCCTGTTTCACTATAACTCTGCAGTTTCTTATCCGATCAGGACATCCCACGTCTCCTAGCCATCTGTAGAATGTCCTGAATGTGGCAATGCCTTCTGGAGAATGCGCTTGATCGTTTGCAATCCATTTAGATTACAGGACATAGAGGATATAGCCATTATAACGTAAAATGAAGTAAAATCCCTGTTTCACTATACCTCTGCAATTTCTTATTTGATCCGGACATCCTAACTCCTCCTAGCCATCTCTAGAATGTCCGGAATGTGTCAATCTTTCTGGAGAATGCGCTGGATCGTCTCCAATCGATTCGCGATTACAGGACGCAGAGGATATAGCCATTATAACGTAAAATGAGGCAAAATCCCTGTTTCACTATAACTCTGCAGTTTCTTATCGGATCAGGACATCCTACGTCTCCCAGCCATCTGTATAATGTCCTGAATGTGGCAATGCCTTCTGGAGAATGTGTTGGATTGTTTGTAATCCATTTGGATTACAGGACATAGAGGATATAGGCATTATAACGTAAAGGAAGTGAAATCCCTGTTTCACTATATTTCTGTAGTTTCTTATCGGATCAGGACATCCCACGTCTCCTAGCCATCTGTAGAATGTCCTGAATGTGGCAATGCCTTCTGGAGAATGCGTTGGATCGTTTGCAATCCATTTGGATTACAGGACATAGAGGATATAGCCATTATAACGTAAAATGAAGTAAAATCCCTGTTTCACCATAACTCTGCAGTTTCTTATCGGATCGGGACATCCCACGTCTCCTAGCCATCTGTAGAATGTCCTGAATGTGTCAATGCCTTCTGGAGAATGCGCTGGATCGTTTGCAATCCATTTGGATTACAGGACATAGAGGATATAGCCATTGTAACGTAAAATGAAGTAAAATCCCTGTTTCACTATAACTCTGCAGTTTCTTATCGGATCAGGACATCCCACGTCTCCTAGCCATCTGTAGAATGTCCTGAATGCGGCAATGCCTTCTGGAGAATGCGTTGGATCGTTTGCAATCCATTTGGATTACAGGACATAGAGGATATAGCCATTATAACGTAAAATGAAGTCAATCCCCGTTTCACTATAACTCTGCAATTTCTTATCGGATCCAGGACATCCCACGTCTCCTAGCCATCTGTAGAATGTCCTAAATGTGCCAATGCCTTCTGGAGAATGCGCTGGATCGTTTGCAATCCATTTCGATTACAGGACATAGAGGATATAGCCATTATAACGTAAAAGGAAGTAAAATCCCTGCTCACTATACCTCTGCAGTTTCTTATCGGACCCAGGACATCCTCACGCCTCCTAGCCATCTGTACAATGTCCTAAATGTGTCAATGCCTTCTGGAAAATGCGTTGGATCGTTTGTAATCTATTTCGATTACAGTGACATAGAGGATATAGCCATTATAACGTAAAAGGAAGTAAAATCCTTGTTTCACTATAACTCTGCAGTTTCTTATCGGATCCAGACATCCCACGCCTCCTAGCCATCTGTAGAATGTCCTGAATGTGGCAATGCCTTCTGGAGAATGTGCTGGATCGTTTGCAATCTATTCGGATTACAGGACGTAGAGGATATAGCCATTATAATGTAAAAGGAAGTAAAATCCCTGTTTCACTATAACTCTGCAGTTTCTTATCGGATCAGGACATCCCACGTCTCCTAGCCATCTGTAGAATGTCCTGAATGTGGCAATGCCTTCTGGAGAATGCGCTGGATCGTTTGCAATCTATTCGGATTACAGGACGTAGAGGATATAGCCATTATAACGTAAAATGAAGTAAAATCCCTGTTTCACTATAACTCTGCAGTTTCTTATCGGATCAGGACATCCCACGTCTCCTAGCCATCTGTAGAATGTCCTGAATGTGTCAATGCCTTCTGGAGAATGCGCTGGATCGTTTGCAATCCATTTGGATTACAGGACGTAGAGGATATAGCCATTATAACGTAAAATGAAGTAAAATCCCTGTTTCACCATAACTCTGCAGTTTCTTATCGGATCAGGACATCCCACGTCTCCTAGCCATCTGTAGAATGTCCTGAATGTGGCAATGCCTTCTGGAGAATGCGCTGGATCGTTTGCAATCCATTTAGATTACAGGACATAGAGGATATAGCCATTATAACGTAAAAGGAAGTAAAATCCCTGTTTCACTATAACTCTGTAGTTTCTTATCGGATCAGGACATCCCACGTCTCCTAGCCATCTGTAGAATGTCCTGAATGTGGCAATGCCTTCTGGAGAATGCGCTGGATCGTTTGCAATCTATTTGGATTACAGGACATAGAGGATATAGCCATTATAACGTAAAATGAAGTAAAATCCCTGTTTCACTATAACTCTGCAGTTTCTTATCGGATCAGGACATCCCACGTCTCCTAGCCATCTGTAGAATGTCCTGAATGTGGCAATGCCTTCTGGAGAATGCGCTGGATCGTTTGCAATCCATTTGGATTACAGGACGTAGAGGATATAGCCATTATAACGTAAAATGAAGTAAAATCCCTGTTTCACTATAACTCTGCAGTTTCTTATCGGATCAGGACATCCCACGTCTCCTAGCCATCTGTAGAATGTCCTGAATGTGGCAATGCCTTCTGGAGAATGCGCTGGATCGTTTGCAATCGATTCGGATTACAGGACATAGAGGATATAGCCATTATAACGTAAAATGAAGTAAAATCCCTGTTTCACTATAACTCTGCAGTTTCTTATCGGATCAGGACATCCTACGCCTCCTAGCCATCTGTAGAATGTCCTGAATGTGGCAATGCCTTCTGGAAAATGCGATGGACCGTTTGCAATCCATTTGGATTACAGGACATAGAGGATATAGCCATTATAACGTAAAATGAAGTAAAATCCCTGTTTCACTATAACTCTGCAGTTTCTTATCGGATCAAGACATCCCACGCCTCCTAGCCATCTGTAGAATGTCCTAAATGTGTCAATGCCTTCTGGAGAATGCGCTGGATCGTTTGCAATCTATTTGGATTACAGGACGTAGAGGATATAGCCATTATAACGTAAAAGGAAGTAAAATCCCTGTTTCACTATAACTCTGCAGTTTCTTATCGGATCAGGACATCCCACGCCTCCTAGCCATCTGTAGAATGTCCTGAATGTGGCAATGCCTTCTGGAGAATGCGCTGGATCGTTTGCAATCATTTGGATTACAGGACATAGAGGATATAGCCATTATAACGTAAAATGAAGTAAAATCCCTGTTTCACTATAACTCTGCAGTTTCTTCGGATCGGACACCCACGCCTCCTAGCCATCTGTAGAATGTCCTGAATGTGGCAATGCCTTCTGGAGAGCGCTGGATCGCTTGCAACGATTCAGGACTAGAGGTATAGCTTTCGTAATGCCTTCTGAGAATGCGCTGGATCGTTTGCAATCCATTTGGATTACAGGACATAGAGGATATAGCCATTATAACGTAAAATGAAGTAAAATCCCTGTTTCACTATAACTCTGCAGTTTCTTATCGGATCAGGACATCCCACGCCTCCTAGCCATCTGTAGAATGTCCTAAATGTGGCAATGCCTTCTGGAGAATGCGCTGGATCGTTTGCAATCGATTTGGATTACAGGACATAGAGGATATAGCCATTATAACGTAAAATGAAGTAAAATCCCTGTTTCACTATAAGTCTGCAGTCTTATCGGATCAGGACATCCTACGCCCCTAGCCATCTGTAGAATGTCCTGAAAGTGGCAATGCCTTCTGGAGAATGCGCTGGATCGTTTGCAATCCATTTGAGTTTACAGGACATAGAGGATATAGCCATTATAACGTAAAATGAAGTAAAATCCCTGTTTCACTATAACTCTGCAGTTTCTTATCGGATCAGGACATCCCACGCCTCCTAGCCATCTGTAGAATGTCCTGAATGTGGCAATGCCTTCTGAGAATGCGCTGGATCGTTTGCAATCGATTTGGATTACAGGACATAGAGGATATAGCCATTATAACGTAAAAGGAAGTAAAATCCCTGTTTCACTATAACTCTGCAGTTTCTTATCGGATCAGAACATCCCACATCCCCTCCTAGCCATCTGTAGAATTCCTGTCCAATGTGTCAATGCCTTCTGGAGAGATGTGACTTTGCAATCGATTTGGATTACAGGACATAGAGGATATAGCCATTATAACGTAAAATGAAGTAAAATCCCTGTTTCACTATAACTCTGCAGTTTCTTATCGGATCCAGACATCCCACGCCTCCTAGCCATCTGTAGAATGTCCTGAATGTGGCAATGCCTTCTGGAGAATGCGCTGGATCGTTTGCAATCCATTTGGATTACAGGACATAGAGGATATAGCCATTATAACGTAAAATGAAGTAAAATCCCTGTTTCACTATAACTCTGCAGTTTCTTATCGGATCGACATCCCACGCCTCCTAGCCATCTGTAGAATGTCCTGAATGTGGCAATGCCTTCTGGAGAATGCGTTGGATCGTTTGCAATCCATTTGGATTACAGGACATAGAGGATATAGCCATTATAACGTAAAATGAAGAAAAATCCCTGTTTCACTATAACTCTGCAGTTTCTTATCGGATCAGGACATCCCACGCCTCCTAGCCATCTGTAGAATGTCCTGAATGTGGCAATGCCTTCTGGAGAATGCGTTGGATCGTTTGCAATCGATTTGGATTAGAGGACATAGAGGATATAGCCATTATAACGTAAAATGAAGTAAAATTCCTGTTTCACCATAACAACTCTGCAGTTTCTATCGGATCAGGACATCCCACGTCTCCTAGCCATCTGTAGAATGTCCTGAATGTGTCAATGCCTTCTGGAGAATGCGCTGGATCGTTTGCAATCCATTTGGATTACAGGACGTAGAGGATATAGCCATTATAACGTAAAATGAAGTAAAATCCCTGTTTCACTATAACTCTGCAGTTTCTTATCGGATCAGGACATCCCACGTCTCCTAGCCATCTGTAGAATGTCCTGAATGTGGCAATGCCTTCTGGAGAATGCGCTGGATCGTTTGCAATCCATTTGGATTACAGGACGTAGAGGATATAGCCATTATAACGTAAAATGAAGTAAAATCCCTGTTTCACTATAACTCTGCAGTTTCTTATCGGATCAGGACATCCCACGCCTCCTAGCCATCTGTAGAATGTCCTGAATGTGGCAATGCCTTCTGGAGAATGCGCTGGATCGTTTGCAATCGATTTGGATTACAGGACATAGAGGATATAGCCATTATAACGTAAAAGGAAGTAAAATCCCTGTTTCACTATAACTCTGCAGTTTCTTATCGGATCAGGACATCCCACGTCTCCTAGCCATCTGTAGAATGTCCTGAATGTGGCAATGCCTTCTGGAGAATGCGCTGGATCGTTTGCAATCCATTTGGATTACAGGACATAGAGGATATAGCCATTATAACGTAAAATGAAGTAAAATCCCTCGTTTCACTATAACTCTGCAGTTTCTTATCGGATCAAGACATCCCACGCCTGCCTCTAGCCAGTCAGTCTGGAGAATGTCCTAAATGTAGGCAATGCCTTCGGATGGAGAATGCTGGCTGGATCGTTTGCAATAACTCTACCTCTTCATTTGGATTACAGGACATAGAGGATAGAGCCATTATAACGTAAATGAAGTAAAACCCCTGTTTCACTATAACTCTGCAGTTTCTTATCGGATCAGGACATTCCACGCCTCCTAGCCATCTGTAGAATGTCCTGAATGTGGCAATGCCTTCTGGAGAATGCGTTGGATCGTTTGCAATCCATTTGGATTACAGGACGTAGAGGATATAGCCATTATAACGTAAAATGAAGTAAAATCCCTGTTTCACTATAACTCTGCAGTTTCTTATCGGATCAGGACATCCCACGCCTCCTAGCCATCTGTAGAATGTCCTGAATGTGGCAATGCCTTCTGGAGAATGCGCTGGATCGTTTGCAATCCATTTGGATTACAGGACATAGAGGATATAGCCATTATAACGTAAAATGAAGTAAAATCCCTGTTTCACTATAACTCTGCAGTTTCTTATCGGATCAGGACATCCCACGCCTCCTAGCCATCTGTAGAATGTCCTGAATGTGGCAATGCCGCGTTCTGGAGAATGCGCTGGGTCGTTTTGCAATCCATTTGGATTACAGGACGTAAGTATTAGCCATTATAACGTAAAAAGGAAGTAAAAACCCTGTTTCACTATAACTCTGCGGAGTTTCTTATCGGATCAGGACATCCCACGTCTCCTAGCCATCTGTAGAATGTCCTGAATGTGGCAATGCCTTCTGGAGAATGCGCTGGATCGTTTGCATCCATTTGGATTACAGGACATAGAGGATATAGCCATTATAACGTAAAATGAAGTAAAATCCCTGTTTCACTATAACTCTGCAGTTTCTTATCGGATCAGGACATCCCACGCCTCCTAGCCATCTGTAGAATGTCCTGAATGTGGCAATGCCTTCTGGAGAATGCGCTGGATCGTTTGCAATCCATTTGGATTACAGGACGTAGAGGATATAGCCATTATAACGTAAAATGAAGTAAAATCCCTGTTTCACTATAACTCTGCAGTTTCTTATCGGATCAGGACATCCCACGCCTCCTAGCCATCTGTAGAATGTCCTGAATGTGGCAATGCCTTCTGGAGAATGCTGATCGTTTGCAATCCATTTGGATTACAGGACATAGAGGATATAGCCATTATAACGTAAAAGGAAGTAAAATCCCTGTTTCACTATAACTCTGCAGTTTCTTATCGGATCAGGACATCCCACGTCTCCTAGCCATCTGTAGAATGTCCTGAATGTGGCAATGCCTTCTGGAGAATGCGCTGGATCGTTTGCAATCCATTTGGATTACAGGACGTAGAGGATATAGCCATTATAACGTAAAATGAAGTAAAAATCCCTGTTTCACTATAACTCTGCAGTTTCTTATCGGATCAGGACATCCCACGCCTCCTAGCCATCTGTAGAATGTCCTGAATGTGGCAATGCCTTCTGGAGAATGCGCTGGATCGTTTGCAATCCATTTGGATTACAGGACGTAGAGGATATAGCCATTATAACGTAAAAGGAAGTAAAATCCCTGTTTCACTATAACTCTGCAGTTTCTTATCGGATCAGGACATCCCACGTCTCCTAGCCATCTGTAGAATGTCCTGAATGTGGCAATGCCTTCTGGAGAATGCGCTGGATCGTTTGCAATCGATTTGGATTACAGGACATAGAGGATATAGCCATTATAACGTAAAATGAAGTAAAATCCCTGTTTCACTATAACTCTGCAGTTTCTTATCGGATCAGGACATCCCACGCCTCCTAGCCATCTGTAGAATGTCCTGAATGTGGCAATGCCTTCTGGAGAATGCGTTGGATCGTTTGCAATCCATTTGGATTACAGGACGTAGAGGATATAGCCATTATAACGTAAAATGAAGTAAAATCCCTGTTTCACTATAACTCTGCAGTTTCTTATCGGATCAGGACATCCCACGCCTCCTAGCCATCTGTAGAATGTCCTTAATGTGTCAATGCCTTCTGGAAAATGCGCTGGATCGTTTGCAATCGATTTGGATTACAGGACGTAGAGGATATAGCCATTATAACGTAAAATGAAGTAAAATCCCTGTTTCACTATAACTCTGCAGTTTCTTATCGGATCAGGACATTCCACGCCTCCTAGCCATCTGTAGAATGTCCTTAATATGTCAGTGCCTTCTGGAAAATGCGCTGGATCGTTTGCAATCAATTTAGATTACAGGATATAGAGGATATAGCCATTATAATGTAAAATGAAGTAAAATACCTGTTTCACCATAACTCTGCAGTTTCTTATCGGATCAGGACATCCCACGCCTCCTAGCCTTCTGTAGAATGTCCTGAATGTGGCAATGTAACGTTTGAATAACGTAAAAGAAGTAAAATCCTGTTTCACTATAACTCTGCAGTTTCTTATCGGATCAGGACATCCCACGCCTCCTAGCCATCTGTAGAATGTCCTTAATGTGTCAATGCCTTCTGGAGAATGCGCTGGATCGTTTGCAATCGATTTGGATTACAGGACGTAGAGGATATAGCCATTATAACGTAAAATGAAGTAAAATCCCTGTTTCACTATAACTCTGCAGTTTCTTATCGGATCAGGACATCCCACGCCTCCTAGCCATCTGTAGAATGTCCTGAATGTGTCAATGCCTTCTGGAAAATGCGCTGGATCGTTTGCAATCGATTTGGATTACAGGACATAGAGGATATAGCCATTATAACGTAAAAGGAAGTAAAATCCCTGTTTCACTATAACTCTGCAGTTTCTTATCGGATCAGGACATCCCACGCCTCCTAGCCATTTGTAGAATGTGCCTGAATGTGGCAATGCCTTCTGGAGAATGTGCTGGTATCGTTTGGATTACAGGACATAGAGGATATAGCCATTATAACGTAAAATGAAGTAAAATCCCTGTTTCACTATAACTCTGCAGTTTCTTATCGGATCAGGACATCCCACGCCTCCTAGCCATCTAGAATGTCCTAAATGGTCAATGCCTTTCTGAGAATGCGTGGATCGTTTGCAATCCATTGGATTACAGGACGTAGAGGATATAGCCATTATACGTGAAGTAAAAGTTTCACTATAACTCTGCAGTTTCTTATCGGATCATCCACGCTCCTAGCCATCTGTAGAATGTCCTAAATGTGGCAATGTCTTCTGGAGAATGCGCTGGATCGTTTGCAATCGATTTGGATTACAGGACATAGAGGATATAGCCATTATAACGTAAAATGAAGTAAAATCCCTGTTTCACTATAACTCTGCAGTTTCTTATCGGATCAGGACATCTTACGTCTCCTAGCCATCTGTAGAATGTCCTGAATGTGGCAATGCCTTCTGGAGAATGCGCTGGATCGTTTGCAATCCATTTGGATTACAGGACGTAGAGGATATAGCCATTATAACGTAAAATGAAGTAAAATCCCTGTTTCACTATAACTCTGCAGTTTCTTATCGGATCAGGACATCCCACGCCTCCTAGCCATCTGTAGAATGTCCTGAATGTGGCAATGCCTTCTGGAGAATGCGCTGGATCGTTTGCAATCCATTTGGATTACAGGACGTAGAGGATATAGCCATTATAACGTAAAATGAAGTAAAATCCCTGTTTCACTATAACTCTGCAGTTTCTTATCGGATCAGGACATCCCACGCCTCCTAGCCATCTGTAGAATGTCCTGAATGTGGCAATGCCTTCTGGAGAATGCGCTGGATCGTTTGCAATCCATTTGGATTACAGGACGTAGAGGATATAGCCATTATAACGTAAAATGAAGTAAAATCCCTGTTTCACTATAACTCTGCAGTTTCTTATCGGATCAGGACATCCCACGCCTCCTAGCCATCTGTAGAATGTCCTGAATGTGGCAATGCCTTCTGGAGAATGCGCTGGATCGTTTGCAATCCATTTGGATTACAGGACGTAGAGGATATAGCCATTATAACGTAAAATGAAGTAAAATCCCTGTTTCACTATAACTCTGCAGTTTCTTATCGGATCAGGACATCCCACGCCTCCTAGCCATCTGTAGAATGTCCTGAATGTGGCAATGCCTTCTGGAGAATGCGCTGGATCGTTTGCAATCCATTTGGATTACAGGACATAGAGGATATAGCCATTATAACGTAAAATGAAGTAAAATCCCTGTTTCACTATAACTCTGCAGTTTCTTATCGGATCAGGACATCCCACGTCTCCCTAGCCATCTGTAGAATGTCCTGAATGTGGCAATGCCTTCTGGAGAATGCGCTGGATCGTTTGCAATCCATTTGGATTACAGGACATAGAGGATATAGCCATTATAACGTAAAATGAAGTAAAATCCCTGTTTCACTATAACTCTGCAGTTTCTTATCGGATCAGGACATCCCACGCCTCCTAGCCATCTGTAGAATGTCCTGAATGTGGCAATGCCTTCTGGAGAATGCGCTGGATCGTTTGCAATCCATATGGATTACAGGACGTAGAGGATATAGGCATTATAACGTAAAAGGAAGTAAAATCCCTGTTTCACTATAACTCTGCAGTTTCTTATCGGATCAGGACATCCCACGCCTCCTAGCCATCTGTAGAATGTCCTGAATGTGGCAATGCCTTCTGGAGAATGCGCTGGATCGTTTGCAATCCATATGGATTACAGGACGTAGAGGATATAGCCATTATAACGTAAAATGAAGTAAAATCCCTGTTTCACTATAACTCTGCAGTTTCTTATCGGATCAGGACATCCCACGCCTCCTAGCCATCTGTAGAATGTCCTAAATGTGGCAATGCCTTCTGGAGAATGCGCTGGATCGTTTGCAATCCATTTGGATTACAGGACATAGAGGATATAGCCATTATAACGTAAAATGAAGTAAAATCCCTGTTTCACTATAACTCTGCAGTTTCTTATCGGATCAGGACATCCCACGTCTCCTAGCCATCTGTAGAATGTCCTGAATGTGGCAATGCCTTCTGGAGAATGCGCTGGATCGTTTGCAATCGATTTGGATTACAGGACGTAGAGGATATAGCCATTATAACGTAAAATGAAGTAAAATCCCTGTTTCACTATAACTCTGCAGTTTCTTATCGGATCAGGACATCCCACGCCTCCTAGCCATCTGTAGAATGTCCTGAATGTGGCAATGCCTTCTGGAGAATGCGCTGGATCGTTTGCAATCCATATGGATTACAGGACGTAGAGGATATAGCCATTATAACGTAAAATGAAGTAAAATCCCTGTTTCACTATAACTCTGCAGTTTCTTATCGGATCAGGACATCCCACGCCTCCTAGCCATCTGTAGAATGTCCTGAATGTGGCAATGCCTTCTGGAGAATGCGCTGGATCGTTTGCAATCGATTTGGATTACAGGACGTAGAGGATATAGCCATTATAACGTAAAATGAAGTAAAATCCCTGTTTCACTATAACTCTGCAGTTTCTTATCGGATCAGGACATCCCACGTCTCCTAGCCATCTGTAGAATGTCCTGAATGTGGCAATGCCTTCTGGAGAATGCGCTGGATCGTTTGCAATCCATTTGGATTACAGGACGTAGAGGATATAGCCATTATAACGTAAAATGAAGTAAAATCCCTGTTTCACTATAACTCTGCAGTTTCTTATCGGATCAGGACATCCCACGCCTCCTAGCCATCTGTAGAATGTCCTAAATGTGTCAATGCCTTCTGGAGAATGCGCTGAATCGTTTGCAATCCATATGGATTACAGGACGTAGAGGATATAGGCATTATAACGTAAAAGGAAGTAAAATCCCTGTTTCACTATAACTCTGCAGTTTCTTATCGGATCAGGACATCCCACGTCTCCTAGCCATCTGTAGAATGTCCTGAATGTGGCAATGTCTTCTGGAGAATGCGCTGGATCGTTTGCAATCGATTTGGATTACAGGACGTAGAGGATATAGCCATTATAACGTAAAATGAAGTAAAATCCCTGTTTCACTATAACTCTGCAGTTTCTTATCGGATCAGGACATCCCACGCCTCCTAGCCATCTGTAGAATGTCCTGAATGTGGCAATGCCTTCTGGAGAATGCGCTGGATCGTTTGCAATCCATATGGATTACAGGACGTAGAGGATATAGCCATTATAACGTAAAATGAAGTAAAATCCCTGTTTCACTATAACTCTGCAGTTTCTTATCGGATCAGGACATCCCACGCCTCCTAGCCATCTGTAGAATGTCCTAAATGTGTCAATGCCTTCTGGAGAATGCGCTGAATCGTTTGCAATCCATATGGATTACAGGACGTAGAGGATATAGGCATTATAACGTAAAAGGAAGTAAAATCCCTGTTTCACTATAACTCTGCAGTTTCTTATCGGATCAGGACATCCCACGTCTCCTAGCCATCTGTAGAATGTCCTGAATGTGGCAATGCCTTCTGGAGAATGCGCTGGATCGTTTGCAATCGATTTGGATTACAGGACATAGAGGATATAGCCATTATAACGTAAAATGAAGTAAAATCCCTGTTTCACTATAACTCTGCAGTTTCTTATCGGATCAGGACATCCCACGTCTCCTAGCCATCTGTAGAATGTCCTGAATGTGGCAATGCCTTCTGGAGAATGCGCTGGATCGTTTGCAATCCATTTGGATTACAGGACATAGAGGATATAGCCATTATAACGTAAAATGAAGTAAAATCCCTGTTTCACTATAACTCTGCAGTTTCTTATCGGATCAGGACATCCCACGCCTCCTAGCCATCTGTAGAATGTCCTGAATGTGGCAATGCCTTCTGGAGAATGCGCTGGATCGTTTGCAATCCATTTGGATTACAGGACATAGAGGATATAGCCATTATAACGTAAAATGAAGTAAAATCCCTGTTTCACTATAACTCTGCAGTTTCTTATCGGATCAGGACATCCCACGCCTCCTAGCCATCTGTAGAATGTCCTGAATGTGGCAATGCCTTCTGGAGAATGCGCTGGATCGTTTGCAATCCATTTGGATTACAGGACATAGAGGATATAGCCATTATAACGTAAAATGAAGTAAAATCCCTGTTTCACTATAACTCTGCAGTTTCTTATCGGATCAGGACATCCCACGCCTCCTAGCCATCTGTAGAATGTCCTAAATGTGGCAATGCCTTCTGGAGAATGCGCTGGATCGTTTGCAATCCATTTGGATTACAGGACATAGAGGATATAGCCATTATAACGTAAAAGGAAGTAAAATCCCTGTTTCACTATAACTCTGCAGTTTCTTATCGGATCAGGACATCCCACGTCTCCTAGCCATCTGTAGAATGTCCTGAATGTGGCAATGCCTTCTGGAGAATGCGCTGGATCGTTTGCAATCCATTTGGATTACAGGACATAGAGGATATAGCCATTATAACGTAAAATGAAGTAAAATCCCTGTTTCACTATAACTCTGCAGTTTCTTATCGGATCAGGACATCCCACGTCTCCTAGCCATCTGTAGAATGTCCTGAATGTGGCAATGCCTTCTGGAGAATGCGCTGGATCGTTTGCAATCGATTTGGATTACAGGACGTAGAGGATATAGCCATTATAACGTAAAATGAAGTAAAATCCCTGTTTCACTATAACTCTGCAGTTTCTTATCGGATCAGGACATCCCACGCCTCCTAGCCATCTGTAGAATGTCCTAAATGTGGCAATGCCTTCTGGAGAATGCGCTGGATCGTTTGCAATCTATTTGGATTACAGGACGTAGAGGATATAGCCATTATAACGTAAAATGAAGTAAAATCCCTGTTTCACTATAACTCTGCAGTTTCTTATCGGATCAGGACATCCCACGCCTCCTAGCCATCTGTAGAATGTCCTGAATGTGGCAATGCCTTCTGGAGAATGCGCTGGATCGTTTGCAATCGATTTGGATTACAGGACATAGAGGATATAGCCATTATAACGTAAAATGAAGTAAAATCCCTGTTTCACTATAACTCTGCAGTTTCTTATCGGATCAGGACATCCCACGTCTCCTAGCCATCTGTAGAATGTCCTGAATGTGGCAATGCCTTCTGGAAAATGCGCTGGATCGTTTGCAATCCATTTGGATTACAGGACGTAGAGGATATAGCCATTATAACGTAAAATGAAGTAAAATCCCTGTTTCACTATAACTCTGCAGTTTCTTATCGGATCAGGACATCCCACGTCTCCTAGCCATCTGTAGAATGTCCTAAATGTGGCAATGCCTTCTGGAGAATGCGCTGGATCGTTTGCAATCCATTTGGATTACAGGACATAGAGGATATAGCCATTATAACGTAAAATGAAGTAAAATCCCTGTTTCACTATAACTCTGCAGTTTCTTATCGGATCAGGACATCCCACGCCTCCTAGCCATCTGTAGAATGTCCTAAATGTGGCAATGCCTTCTGGAGAATGCGCTGGATCGTTTGCAATCGATTTGGATTACAGGACATAGAGGATATAGCCATTATAACGTAAAATGAAGTAAAATCCCTGTTTCACTATAACTCTGCAGTTTCTTATCGGATCAGGACATCCCACGTCTCCTAGCCATCTGTAGAATGTCCTGAATGTGGCAATGCCTTCTGGAGAATGCGCTGGATCGTTTGCAATCGATTTGGATTACAGGACATAGAGGATATAGCCATTATAACGTAAAATGAAGTAAAATCCCTGTTTCACTATAACTCTGCAGTTTCTTATCGGATCAGGACATCCCACGCCTCCTAGCCATCTGTAGAATGTCCTAAATGTGGCAATGCCTTCTGGAGAATGCGCTGGATCGTTTGCAATCCATTTGGATTACAGGACATAGAGGATATAGCCATTATAACGTAAAATGAAGTAAAATCCCTGTTTCACTATAACTCTGCAGTTTCTTATCGGATCAAGACATCCCACGCCTCCTAGCCATCTGTAGAATGTCCTAAATGTGTCAATGCCTTCTGGAAAATACGCTGGATCGTTTGCAATCGATTTGGATTACAGGACATAGAGGATATAGCCATTATAACGTAAAATGAAGTAAAATCCCTGTTTCACTATAACTCTGCAGTTTCTTATCGGATCAGGACATCCCACGTCTCCTAGCCATCTGTAGAATGTCCTAAATGTGGCAATACCTTCTGGAAAATGCGCTGGATCGTTTGCAATCGATTTGGATTACAGGACATAGAGGATATAGCCATTATAACGTAAAAGGAAGTAAAATCCCTGTTTCACTATAACTCTGCAGTTTCTTATCGGATCAGGACATCCCACGTCTCCTAGCCATCTGTAGAATGTCCTGAATGTGGCAATGCCTTCTGAATAATGCGCCGGATCGTTTGCAATCGATTCGGATTACAGGACATAGAGAATATAGCCATTATAACGTAAAATGAAGTAAAATCCCTGTTTCACTATAACTCTGCAGTTTCTTATCGGATCAGGACATCCCACGTCTCCTAGCCATCTGTAGAATGTCCTGAATGTGGCAATGCCTTCTGGAGAATGCGCTGGATCGTTTGCAATCTATTCGGATTACAGGACGTAGAGGATATAGCCATTATAACGTAAAATGAAGTAAAATCCCTGTTTCACTATAACTCTGCAGTTTCTTATCGGATCAGGACATCCCACGCCTCCTAGCCATCTGTAGAATGTCCTTAATGTGGCAATGCCTTCTGGAAAATGCGATGGATCGTTTGCAATCTATTCGGATTACAGGACGTAGAGGATATAGCCATTATAACGTAAAATGAAGTAAAATACCTGTTTCACTATAACTCTGCAGTTTCTTATCGGATCCATACATCCCAGCCCTGCCATCTGTAGAATGTCCTACATGAGGGCCTCCTGTAGAATGCGCTGGATCGTTTGCAATCGATTTGGATTACAGGACATAGAGAATATAGCCATTATAACGTAAAATGAAGTAAAATCCCTGTTTCACTATAACTCTGCAGTTTCTTATCGGATCCATACATCCCACGCCTCCTAGTCATCTGTAGAATGTCCTAAATGTGTCAATATCTTCTGGAAAATGCGACGGATCGTTTGCAATCTATTCGGATTACAGGACGTAGAGGATATAGCCATTATAACGTAAAATGAAGTAAAATTCCTGTTTCACTATAACCCTGCAGTTTCTTATCGGATCAAGCCATGCCACGCCTCCTAGCCATCTGTAGAATGTCCTGAATGTGGCAATGCCTTCTGAATAATACGCTGGATCGTTTGCAATCGATTTGGATTACAGGACATAGAGGATATAGCCATTATAACGTAAAATGAAGTAAAATCCCTGTTTCACTATAACCCTGCAGTTTCTTATCGGATCAAGCCATGCCACGCCTCCTAGCCATCTGTAGAATGTCCTAAATGTGGCAATGCCTTCTGGAAAATGCGCTGGATCGTTTGCAATCGATTTGGATTACAGGACATAGAGGATATAGCCATTATAACGTAAAAGGAAGTAAAATCCCTGTTTCACTATAACTCTGCAGTTTCTTATCGGATCCATACATCCCACGCCTCCTAGCCATCTGTAGAATGTCCTAAATGTGTCAATGCCTTCTGGAAAATGCGCTGGATCGTTTGCAATCGATTTGGATCACAGGACATAGAGGATATAGCCATTATAACGTAAAATGGAGTAAAATCCCTGTTTCACTATAACTCTGCAGTTTCTTATCGGATCAGGACATCTTACGTCTCCTAGCCATCTGTAGAATGTCCTAAATGTGTTAATACCTTCTGGAGAATGCGCTGGATCGTTTGCAATCGATTTGGATTACAGGACATAGAGGATATAGCCATTATAACGTAAAATGAAGTAAAATCCCTGTTTCACTATAACCCTGCAGTTTCTTATCGGATCAAGCCATGCCACGCCTCCTGGAGAATGCGCTGGATCGTTTGCAATCGATTTGGATCACAGGACGTAGAGGAAATAGCCATTATAACGTAAAATGAAGTAAAATCCCTGTTTCACTATAACTCTGCAGTTTCTTATCGGATCAGGACATCCCAAGTCTCCTAGCCATCTGTAGAATGTCCTGAATGTGGCAATGCCTTCTGGAAAATGCGACGGATCGTTTGCAATCTATTCGGATCACAGGACGTAGAGGATATAGCCATTATAACGTAAAATGGAGTAAAATCCAAAAAAACACTCAATCAGAATAGACGTGCAAGTTACACGCTCCGTCAAAAGTGCTTTTTTCGGTGAAACCTGCAAACAACAACACATCAGCTGCTGGTCAATACAAATATAAGGTGCTTACCAACATCAGAGCACTGTCAGCGGATCACCACCGGCTGGCCCGTGGGCTTATTATTGTTTTTAAAAAAAACCAACATTCTGTATAGCCTCGCCTCTGTTAAAGCACATAATCAAAACAATGCAGCCTGTCTCAAAACGTCTGCGTGAAAATACCGGAACAAATCTGAAGGGACCGCGTACATCAGAAACGCCTGCCCCGGAATTGGTTCAGCTTTTGAACCAACGATTTGAGGAGCAAGTCAGTCTCATTTCAACAAAGATGAATGAGGCAGAAGAGCGGCTGTTAAGTTTGCTAACAGGCAAGCTTAATAGTATGGCTGGTGAGATCCAGAATCTCACACAGAGAGTCCAGTTTCTAGAAAGTAGGCTGGGTGAGACTCAAAACCTTACAAAAAAGGTAGAGGATCTGGAAGCCCAGCTTTTGTCAAAACTAGATGCACAGGCTAAGGCCAATGTCGCATGCGACCTGAGGATCCATGGAGTTCCGTACGTCGAAGGTGAAAAGCTGAAACATATCTTCAACAACTTGTGCCTCAGCCTAAATCACACGCCTGCGCCTGCTATTAGGGATATCTATCGTATGAGGCCGAACAAAAATCTTTCCCACTCCATCGTTGACCCCATCATCATTGTCAAGCTGGAACGGGTGCGCGACAAAGCGGCATTACTGCGCAACATCGGTATGTACAGGCGGGAAACCAAGCAGCCCCTAACTCTGCAGTTACTCGGCCTAAACTCACCAGCCCCAGTATATGTCAACGAGCAGCTTACTAGGGAAAACTACCAGATTTTTAGAGAAGCTCTGAAAATGAAGAAGCATCGGAAGCTGCAATCCGTGTTTACGCGCAGGGGTATGGTTCACGTCAAAGTAACCCAAGAAAGTGAGATCTGGGAAGTTCTCAAAATTGAGGATCTGAGGGAGATGCAAGCTGCTACTGAGAGCCCTGCAGCTGGAGACCACCTTCCTGTATTTTATTTTTAAGTGGGCCCTTAACTGTACTTACTGTAATGAAATTTTTCGTTGTGTTAAAACACACTTGATATGGACGGTTCATTAGAACTAACAAATGTGAATACATCTCAGGTCCTCAGAATTCTGGTGAAGCAAAAATCGGGTCTGCAAATCTGCCATATCAATGCACAAAGCCTGACAAAAAAAATTGACGAATTCAGACATATGTTTATCGACTCTGGTGTGGATGTTATATGTGTGTCCGAGACTTGGTTTGTCCCCGACTTAAGTGACTCGTTAATTGAATGTAGAGGATACAATGTATTTCGTTCTGATCGTGTAGGGCATGCCGGGGGCGTTGCAATATACATAAATAACAAGATATCCGCAAAAATCCTCTGTAAGCAAGGACCAGATAGTGCCATTGAATACTTATTTCTAACGATCACCATCAATAGAAGAAAGATGCTTCTTGGATGCATATATCGACCAAATCGAAACATTGACTACTCAGACCTGACATCACTTATTACTGACATTTCCTTGACTTATACAGACGTAATCCTAGCAGGTGACTTTAATTGTGATATTCTTAGAGAATCCTCATTAGCAGATAGCATGTTGAGCCTTGACTTAAATATAGTGAACCACCAGCTCCCCACACACTTTACAAAAACAAGAAACACACTACTAGACCTATTCTTTGTCGACAGTACTGACAAAATTCTACTATATGACCAACTCACAGCACCAGGGTATTCAAAACATGACCTTATTTTCTTGACCTATGATTTTAATCCTGACTACGATAATTATGACACCTTTTACAGAGACTTCAAGAACATTGACCTTGAAAAACTACACACTGACATTAGCATCCTTGACTGGACGTCAATACATTATATGTTGTCTGTAAATTCTCAGCTTGCCCAACTTCAATCAAACATTGACTATCTTTACTGTGAACATGTACCTATTAAGAGAAAGACAGTCAAACGAACAGATAACTCATGGTTCAACCCGGAGATAAAGCTGGGTATCATCAAACGAAATGAGGCTTCATTAAGATCAAACGTAACTAAACTAATATACTCCGCTAAGACCGCCTTCTACTCGGCAAAGTTTAACAACGCTCTGTGTAGCAAGCAGAAATGGCAAGTGATTAAAAGTATAGGAATTGGCAAAAAAGCAAGAAACTCACTAGTTGACATGGACGTAAATGAAGTTAACAAAAAATTTTTGCAATTAGTTGTACCGGACCCAACACCAACCCTGAACTTGACATCAGCGCCCTATAATTATACTGTTCCTAGCTTTAGTTTCTGTTGTGTTAGTCCTTGTGATGTTTTAGAATCCATTCATAAGATTAAATCAAATGCTACTGGCCTAGACGATATGAACCCGAAATTTTTGAGAATAATACTCCCTAGAATCATCATGCACGTTACTCACATTTTCAACACAGCCATTACCACATCAACGTTCCCGGAACAGTGGAAGGAGGCTAAAATAATCCCTATCCCAAAAGCAAACTCTGCAGAATATAGGCCAATATCCATACTCCCGACCCTGTCAAAAGCGTTCGAGACCTTGGTAGCTAAACAAATAAATTCATTTCTTACAGAGCACACATTACTAAACAACAATCAATCTGGATTCAGAACAAATGAAGTTGCACAACTGCAATGATAAAAATTGTAGAGGATATCCGTGAAAGAATAGACGACGGAAATGTAACGTTCCTAACTCTTCTTGACTACACTAAAGCTTTTGACTCAGTTGACCATCGCATCCTCATCGCAAAGCTTCGCGAATCCTACAACTTCTCTGACTCTGCAGTACGGTTGCTATCATCCTATCTGCTAAATAGGAGCCAGGCTGTTGTTGCTGAAGGGAAAATGTCGTCCTTTGCCTATGTTAAGTGTGGTGTCCCACAGGGATCAGTACTTGGCCCGATATTGTTCTCCATTTATATAAATGATTTGCCAATAGTATTGTCCGACTGTAAAGTGCACATGTACGCCGATGACGTCCAATTATATGTTAGTCGACCGTTAAATCGAATAGATGAGTGTATAAATGTTACCAATAGAGAGCTTGAGAAAATTAGTGCGTGGGCAACCAAAAATCGTCTATGCCTCAATCCAACAAAGTCAAAATGCTTGATTATATACAAAAACAAGAAAAAAATAAATGAAACTATATTGAGACGTGTAGAAATATCAAACACTCCCATTAGCTACATAGAGAAGACAACTAATTTAGGCTTTATAATAAATAGTACTCTGTCGTGGGATGATCATGTGAGCAAAGCAGTTGGAAAAACATATGGGATCTTAAGGGCACTTAATATTACCAAGCAATTTATACCAGTTAGCATCCGGATGCAGATAGCAAAAGCATACCTAGTACCTGTACTCACTTATGGGATTGAGGCATTTGGAAACTGTGGCTACGAAAACAGGCAAAAGTTGAGCGTTTGCTTTAATAATATAGCTAGATACATATTTAGATTAAGGCGCAGCGACAGAATCTCTGCATTCTCATATAAAATTTTCGACATGACTCTTTTCAAATGGATTGACTATAAGATGCTTACGTTCCTACATAAAATAATCCTCACCAGACAACCCCAATATCTGTATGAAAAATTAAGATTTACCAATTCCGCAAGAACGAACAATATTATCACCATACGATATAGAACACTAAACTCTGAGAGACATTTCTTTGTGAATGTTATTCGCATATGGAATCATCTTCCACATCACATGAAAACAATACGAAACCTTTCACAATTCAAAACACAGTTAGGTGCCCACCTTACACTAGACTAAGATTTAAAATAAAATCAAATTCAATTTAAAATAAAATAACAAGAACATAAGCATAAGAAAACAAATCAATATATGTAACCACTTATTAGTATGTCATATTAAAAGATTAATTTAATTTAGATCTAAGTTTAATCCCAAACTAATGTGACACCTAGTGACTAGTGCTCTAATTATAAGCCCCTTGCTTGTAGCACTAGGAAATACAATAAACAAACAATACAATACAATACAATCCCTGTTTCACTATAACCCTGCAGTTTTTTATCGGATCAAGCCATGCCACGCCTCCTAGCCATCTGTAGAATGTCCTAAATGTGTTAATACCTTTTGGAGAATGCGCTGGATCGTTTACAATCCATTTGGATTACAGGACGTAGAGGATATAGCCATTATAACGTAAAATGAAGTAAAATCCCTGTTTCACTATAACTCTGCAGTTTCTTATCGGATCAGGACATCCCACGTCTCCTAGCCATCTGTGGAATGTCCTGAATGTGGCAATGCCTTCTGGAAAATGCGACGGATCGTTTGCAATCTATTCGGATCACAGGACGTAGAGGATATAGCCATTATAACGTAAAATGAAGTAAAATCCCTGTTTCACTATAACTCTGCAGTTTCTTATCGGATCAGGACATCCCAAGTCTCCTAGCCATCTGTAGAATGTCCTGAATGTGGCAATGCCTTCTGGAGAATGCGCTGGATCGTTTGCAATCGATTTGGATTACAGGACATAGAGGATATAGCCATTATAACGTAAAAGGAAGTAAAATCCCTGTTTCACTATAACTCTGCAATTTCTTATCGGATCCATACATCCCACGCCTCCTAGCCATCTGTAGAATGTCCTAAATGTGTCAATGCCTTCTGGAAAATGTGCTGGATCATTTGCAATCGATTTGGATTACAGGACATAGAGGATATAGCCATTATAACGTAAAATGAAGTAAAATCCCTGTTTCACTATAAATCTGCAGTTTCTTATCGGACCAGGACATCTTACGTCTCCTAGCCATCTGTAAAATGTGTTAATACCTTCTGGAGAATGCGCTGGATCGTTTGCAATCGATTTGGATTACAGGACATAGAGGATATAGCCACTATAACGTAAAATGAAGTAAAATCCCTGTTTCACTATAACTCTGTATTTTCATATCGGATCAGGACATCCCACGCCTCCTAGCCATCTGTAGAATGTCCTAAATGTGTCAATGCCTTCTGGAAAATGCGCTGGATCGTTTGCAATCGATTTGGATTACAGGACATAGAGGATATAGCCATTATAACGTAAAAATAGGTAAAATCCCTGTTTCACTATAACTCTGCAGTTTCTTATCGGATTTATACATCCCACGCCTCCTAGGCATCTGTAGAATGTCCTAAATGTGTCAATGTCTTCTGGAAAATGCGATGGATCGTTTGCAATCTATTCGGATTACAGGACGTAGAGGATATAGCCATTATAACGTAAAATGAAGTAAAATCCCTGTTTCAATGCCTTCTAGAAAATACGCTGGATCGTTTGCAATCGATTTGGATTACAGGACATAGAGAATATAGCCATTATAACGTAAAATGAGGTAAAATCCCTGTTTCACTATAACTCTGCAGTTTCTTATCGGATCCATACATCCCACGCCTCCTAGCCATCTGTAGAATGTCCTAAATGTGTCAATGCCTTCTGGAAAATGCGTTGGATCATTTGCAATCGATTTGGATTACAGGACATAGAGGATATAGCCATTATAACGTAAAATGGAGTAAAATCCCTGTTTCACTATAACTCTGCAGTTTCTTATCGGATCAGGACATCCCACGTCTCCTAGCCATCTGTAGAATGTCCTGAATGTGTCAGTGCCTTCTGAATAATGCGCTGGATCGTTTGCAATCAATTTGGATTACAGGACATAGAGGATATAGGCATTATAACGTAAAATGAAGTCAAATCCCTGTTTCACTATAACCCTGCAGTTTCTTATCGGATCCAGACATCCCACGCCTCCTAGCCATCTGTAGAATGACCTAAATGTGTCAATGCCTTCTGGAAAATGCGCTGGATCGTTTGCAATCGATTTGGATTACAGGACATAGAGAATATCCATTATAACGTAAAATGAAGTAAAATCCCTGTTTCACTATAACTCTGCAGTTTCTTATCGGATCAGGACATCCCACGTCTCCTAGCCATCTGTAGAATGTCCTGAATGTGTCAGTGCCTTCTGAATAATGCGCTGGATCGTTTGCAATCGATTTGGATTACAGGACATAGAGAATATAGCCATTATAACGTAAAATGAAGTAAAATCCCTGTTTCACTATAACTCTGTATTTTCATATTGTAACATATAACGGTGAGAGGGGCTGTTCAAATAACTGAGCGGGGTACGCGATGGCTTCCGGCTTTTCTCTGGTCGGCTGGGGTGGGTTTTGAGGAAGGGGCCGTCAGTTATTGTTCTCACTTGGTGCAAATAAACAAGAAACTAAATTCGCGTACGAAAGGAAGGGAACGGGAAAGGAAGACTATCGTACAGCAAACCAACACTAACGGAAGAGATACATCAAAGAAAAGGGGGGATAGCGGTCAGGCGATGCTCGATCTTGGGCTGCATGTGCTCAGCGGCACGGACGCCCACCCTACCATGATCCCCTATAAGCCAGCTGGTCGCCAGGGATCCCTCCCAAAATCGTACAGGCATCAGGCTGCGGCATTCGGGACAGGCATGGGTCCAACAAAAAAAAAGGATTTAATTCATTTTACTAATACTATTTTTATTAACTAAATTAACTTTCCCCATGGTACTTCAGGTTCTACCCCTGTAGTTATCTAGGCATATCTATTCTTCATCATAGTACAGCTGTCGAAAATTAACTAACGTGCGGGAGAGTAATAGGGGAGCACCCTCAACTTAGATCTAGGAATGCGTATAGGAAATTAATTAAAAATAATAAACCCAATAATGAATCTGCAATACGATCTAACAATAATATATAATATAAGGTAATATAGTAATAGTAATATAGTAAATATTCAACTTAAATCAGGCTAACATCAGAGGGAAAAGAATTGTGTGCAAGTACGGGGTACCACAGGTGTCTTCATGCCCATTCTCACGGCCAAAAATAATCCACAACCTTTCTATTGCGGTTCCCTTTTAATGCCCGTGTGGATCGTATGTTCCATATTCTCGGAGCTTTTTCTTCTATTTCATGTCGCTCTCGCGCTCATGACACTCACTCTCACCCGCACAAGCCAACTTTCTTTGGCCAGGCAAAGTTATAGTGAATTCTCACTTACATGATCATATGCACATATGTTACCGGGTCCAGCGCCGAAAGATCTTTCGTCGAGACTTAGGTTCCACCTGTAGCTGAGAAAGAAAAACGAAAAAAAACGACGAGAGAGAGAGCGAACTGAGCTTTCAGGGAGCTTTTGGGGAGCTTAGCCCTCTGCTGCCGTCGGAGCCACTACACTGGGAGGTTATGATTTTACTGGGATTTTTAATGCACTTTGTTACCTCACTTCGCACATCTTTCTTTTCGCCCCGTTACAGATTATACACTGGGAATCTCTTTTTTTTACTAATATAAACTATACCAAGGTGCACTTCCTAACCAAGGCTCTCTTTTTCGACCTTGCTCTGCCCACTCTCACTAACACACGCACAAGCCGAAAAAAAAATCAATTTTGGGTTATGGTTCCCATTAGTTGGCCGAATCAGTCATTCCGCGGTAGAGAAAGTATATTCCGATGAGTTTGGCGCACTTCCGGTAACTTCCGGTGACTTCCGCTCCCTTTAGCGATCGAGGGTGTCACACCGTGATCCCGGCGGGAGCAGCAGCGTTGCGGCCGATTAGAGTCTGTCTTGCTTACTGCAGCTTTGCGCTCAGCTCTCGTGCGGTTGCAGTTGATGTTCTCTTTTTGAGCTTTCTCCTCTAGCTATGTAGCAGCCTATAGCCTAGGTGCCATTCTGCGGTAATTAAGATAAAACAGAAGAGCACAAAGCCGAAAGACATATAAGCGGGGGGGGAGAATCGGATATAACCCTAACTACGAAACTGGTGCAATAATTACCGATTTCCCGGTATGGCACCTTGCATAGATTTATTTTGGTGTAGTAGAAAAGATCGTGGCTGCTGCCTGGCTCCAAAAGCCTTTGCTGATCAGATAGTGGCCCCGTTCTTGGGGGTATATGGTCTTCCTCTTCTTTTTTTTTTTCTCGCACTGGTATTGAAAATATGACTTAACGATTCGATCGTCAGAAGATAAAAGAAAGAGTTTTGCCCCGGAAACTACTTAGGAGGCCCTGTCAAAGCTTCCCCTGACATTTGATCAGCTGTTCTTGCCGAACAGTGTGTCCCCTGTCTTTGCTTTCAGGGCGTTGTGCCGACCTATCAGTTCTTCCCTTTTTATGGTTTTCATTTTTTGATACCCTTAATGCTTGGTCGAAACTTTGTCGTTCGGGCCATCTTCGGTCATTGCCCTCGCTCAGCAGCATTCGAGCGCAGTAAGCTTTAAATAAATATATATTTAAAAGCTTTTAGCTGCGTTTCCCCTTGCCCAGTAGAACTGTTATACTATTGCGATGCACGAACAGTGCCTACTTTTAGGATGCATCACCACTCGACAAACGACCCATTACAATATCGGATCAGGACATCCCACGCCTCCTAGCCATCTGTAGAATGTCCTAAATGTGTCAATGCCTTCTGGAAAATGCGCTGGATCGTTTGCAATCGATTTGGATTACAGGACATAGAGGATATAGCCATTATAACGTAAAAATAGGTAAAATCCCTGTTTCACTATAACTCTGCAGTTTCTTATCGGATTTATACATCCCACGCCTCCTAGGCATCTGTAGAATGTCCTAAATGTGTCAATGTCTTCTGGAAAATGCGATGGATCGTTTGCAATCTATTCGGATTACAGGACGTAGAGGATATAGCCATTATAACGTAAAATGAAGTAAAATCCCTGTTTCAATGCCTTCTAGAAAATACGCTGGATCGTTTGCAATCGATTTGGATTACAGGACATAGAGAATATAGCCATTATAACGTAAAATGAGGTAAAATCCCTGTTTCACTATAACTCTGCAGTTTCTTATCGGATCCATACATCCCACGCCTCCTAGCCATCTGTAGAATGTCCTAAATGTGTCAATGCCTTCTGGAAAATGCGCTGGATCGTTTGCAATCGATTTGGATTACAGGACATAGAGGATATAGCCATTATAACGTAAAAATAGGTAAAATCCCTGTTTCACTATAACTCTGCAGTTTCTTATCGGATTTATACATCCCACGCCTCCTAGGCATCTGTAGAATGTCCTAAATGTGTCAATGTCTTCTGGAAAATGCGATGGATCGTTTGCAATCTATTCGGATTACAGGACGTAGAGGATATAGCCATTATAACGTAAAATGAAGTAAAATCCCTGTTTCAATGCCTTCTAGAAAATACGCTGGATCGTTTGCAATCGATTTGGATTACAGGACATAGAGAATATAGCCATTATAACGTAAAATGAGGTAAAATCCCTGTTTCACTATAACTCTGCAGTTTCTTATCGGATCCATACATCCCACGTCTCCTAGCCATCTGTAGAATGTCCTGAATGTGGCAATGCCTTCTGCCTTCAAGCGTTCGTTCTCTTTCGTAGTGACCAGACGTGTTTTTGTTTTGCGCTCCGCACTTTCCTTTTGTTTAACTTAAACAGCCGGTGTTTTTTATCTATAATTTAACTTTCTAACTAATTTACACTAAAATCAACCTTTACCGCGGGTGCATGCCTAATAATTGTGTAAAAACACAACTTATTTAATTAATTTTGTGCGTCGGTTATTCGTGTGTTTGTGTTGTTGCTTTTCGTAAGTACGCCCTCTCATTACATTTCGCCGCTCTTTTGTCGTAGTTACTGCCGTCTATCACTCTCTCTATCACCTACCTCTCAATAACTGTTCTTTCGCTCTCGCTCTTGTAATCTTTTTGTGCAGTAACGCTCTCTCTTATAAGCTGTTGCTGCAAACACTCTCCTCTCTCATCTTTTATTGATTTCGCTTTAAGCATTGCTCTAAGCATTTGCTCTGCACAGTGGTCTGATTGCTATTTGTTTTGAACTTTTTTTCCAAAGTAAAAAAAAATAAAAGACATAATATGGAATTTTCTGTTGTCTGTGCCAAAAAAACCTGCAAGAAGCAGATCACTTATGACCAGCCCAATATCCTGCTGGCTTTGGGAAAGCGTAGTGCACGCAAAATGTGTAGGGATCTCGGGCCGTATAGGAGACGCCATTTCACAAAAAACGGCCTGTGAGGAATGCCGTGCTGTGGAAAACGACATGCGTTCGTTCATGAGGCAGACGCGGAGTGGCTTCAAAGAGCTGATCGTAGGCTCTTGGCCATGGAGACTCAGTTTACAGCTGCTGGCTGAGTCTCCGAGGCGAAAGTTCCGAGTGCCTCATGTCCGCCGGCATCCGAAAAACTTACTCCGATCACTCCCTTAGTGCAGCAGTCGATTACGTTTGCTACTCCAAGGGCAACGATCGCTGCTGGTGATGCAGATTCGGGAGCCGAATGCGTCACTTCGGAGAGTATTGTAGTAGTATAAGTAGAGTACTGTAAATACTTAGAGAGACACCATTTAAATATTAAGGAGCGCGCGTAGGTATCGTTCACCAACTCGATACATGCAGCGGAGTTGCGAGTAGAATATATGAGAATAGATCGTGGAGTTAATATCGATAGGGGAGGAGGCGGGGATCGTGATCGAGGCTGGACTTTTTGGGTTGGAAGACGAGCAGCGGAAAACTTACGAAGCGGAATAAAAAAGATATAACGACCCAATTTGTGCGGAGTTTTTGTAATTCTTGTGCCCCCCTACAAACTCAGAAGTGGGATCAGAACCAAAGACGCCACCAGCAAAACACAAATATTTTTTTCTCGTCTTCAACCCTTAATCGACGCCGGCTACAATTAAAGAAAAACCAAAAATTCAAAGTGAAAATGTCTGATCTGGTTGGAGCAGAGCAATACTCCGCGGCACAGCTGCGGGAGTGGCTCGAGTTCCTTAACTTGCCAAAGAACGGGACCAAAGCCGCCATGGCAGCCCGTTTAAATGAAGTCCCACTGGAAACTCGCGGACAGGGGCCGCCAGCAACAGACATGTGCGAGAGCGAGACGGAAAACGAGTTTTGCCAGAACAATCCAAGTTCGACAAAAAAACACGATGTCAGTCAGCATTCAAACGGTGAGGACAAAGGAGAGACCGATGATGCGACGTCGACCTTCGTACCGCCGACAAACGACAGCTACAACAACGAACCAGAAGCACAAAAGGAGCAGCGAAAAGCAACGGATCTAGCAGACGAAATCGAGACCTTGAAGCTACGAATTGAGCTGCTAAAGCTGCAAAAAGGAGGAGAGAGCGAGAATATTCCGCTGTGTGCAGGCCCGTCTGTCAACATTGAGTCTAGCCTCGCGCGACTCAATGTTGCGAAAGACATGTTGCCAAACTACCACGGCAACACCTCTGGCAACAATGGTGACGTCACGGCTTGGATCGCGCAATTCAGGGCGACTGCAAAGATAAACAAACTGTCGTATGAGCAGCTACTGATGCTACTGATGTCAAAGCTGAAAGACAATGCCCTAATGTGGCTGCATTCTGAGGTGCAGCACATGTCCATGCCAATTGATCAACTATTAAAAATAATGGAGAATACATTTCAACTCAAGGAAAGCAAACTATCACTCCGCCGCAAGTTTGAGTCACGGTCGTGGATGCGCGACGAGGAGTTCGTCGGCTACTTCAACGACAAAATGATGCTAGCGTCTCGCATAGCCATCGACGCCGAAGAGTTAATCGACGGCATCGTCGAGGGCATTCCAGATGAGACACTGCGCCGTCAGGCCCATATGCAGTGTTTCGTCGCGCCGTATCAGCTGCTGAGGGCTTTCGAGAAAGTCATGCTGCCGAAGAAGTACACACCACCAGGAGCAAGGAGCATCTCGGGAGAGTCGTCGTCACTGGTCCGCTGCTACAACTGCAACTCTCTGGGCCACATGGCAGCGGATTGTCGCAAGCCCAGGCGTGAAAGAGGAGCATGCTACGGATGCGGTAGCATGAACCATCAGATAGCACATTGCGGTGAGCGGAAAGATAAGGTACAGAACGAATACATCCGTAAATTTAACATATTCATTAAGAATCTTAGTAATAAATGTTTTTTCTTAGACTGCCTCATCGACTCAGGGAGCCCAATAAGTTTTATGAAGATCTCGTGCCTCTCAAATGGACACAATATTAATCAAGTAGATTTAAGTTCATATCTCAACCAAGAAACTAAAAGTAATGCGACAGAAGTCCGAGAAGGAAAATTAAGTTCATGTAATTCGCAGAAGGGCAATGAAACGAAAAAGCCTGCATTTTTTTTAAATAAAATTACGAGCCACACATACGTTGGTCTTAACAACAGTAGACTTCGTGTTTTCGGACAAGTTTCCGGTTTTGTAATTTTTAATGAAGAACAAATTAACTTTAAACTATTAGTAGTGGCAAACGAGTCGATGGGCCATGAGGTTGTATTAGGTAGAGATTTTATGAGATTATGTAAATTTAAGATTGTAAGTGACATTTGCAAGGAAAATGAGAGTGGAGAAGAGAACGTTGGCAAAGCTGAAAATGACGATTACGAAGAAGAGGAGTGTGAAACGGAAGACGAAGAAGAAGAGCGAAATGAGTGGTTAAGAAAGAATGAGTGTGAAATAGAAAATGAATGCGACATAGAAAATGATTGGGAAAGAGAAAATGATCGTGAAAGAGAAAATGAGTGTTTAGAGGAAGACGAGTGCGAAGTAAAAAATGAGTGTGAAAGAGAAAACGAGCGTTTAGAAGAAGAGTGTGTAATACATAGTGAGTTGTTAGGAGAAAATGAGTGTGAAGTAGAGAACGAGTGTAAAGGAAAAGTAGAAGGTAAAGCAGAAGACGAGTATGTAGGAGAAAATGAAGGGGAAGGAGAAAACGAGCGTTTCGGTGGGAAAGATGGTGCAGTTGAAAGACGGTTGAAAGACAATGATACATGCGAGAATATCCGGGTCAACTTTTGCGATCTACCGCACGAATATCCCGCCGTAGAGCATGAGTGTGAGCTGAAAGTAGGTACAGACTGTAACCAGGAACTCGTAGAAAGGCTTATGAAACTGTTCAGAACGGACTATCTGGACGCAAACAGACCAGATTTACCGGAAACAAAGTGGGAGATGAAATTAAGTTTCGAACACGTAAAACCGTTCCATTGTCCCCCCAGAAGGCTGTCGTATAGCGAAAAGGCGCAAGTACAAAAGATGTTAGACGAGTACACAGAGAAAGGCTACATCAGAACCAGCGAGTCGGAGTATGTCTCACCCATAGTACTAATAAAAAGAAATCAGGAGAGTTAAGGTTATGCGTCGATTATCGCACACTCAATAAGGGAATGATAAAAGACAACTACCCGACCCCATTGATAGACGACCTGTTGGATAAACTGGCAGAAAAAAGACTGTTCACCAAATTAGACTTGAAAAACGGGTATTTCCACGTTTTCATGCACAACGACTCAGTCAAATATACCTCTTTCACGACGCCGATGGGACAATACGAGTGGTTAAGGATGCCATTTGGACTGCGCAATGCGTCCGCGGTTTTTCAAAGGTTCACTAACAAGATTTTCGCTGACATGGTAAAAGAAGACAAAGTGATAATATACATGGATGACTTAATGATAGCGACAGAAGATAGTGACAGTCACATGGAAATTCTACAGGAAGTGATGAAACGGTTGATAGCAAACAAACTCGAGCTGAGGTTAGATAAATGCGAATTTTTGCAGTCAGAAGTCAAGTACCTGGGTTATCCTATTTCTGGTAACGGGATTAAACCGGACTCCAGAGGATTGCAGGCAGTGAAAGAGTTCCCAGTTCCAATGAAAACGAACGAAGTGCAAAGTTTTTTAGGGCTATGTTCTTACTTCAGGCGGTTTGTGAAGGATTTTTCGACGAAAGCTAAGCCTCTTTATGATCTCGTCAAAAAAGACAGAAAGTTTGAGTGTTTCGAGCAGCTAAAGAATAACTTGTTGGAAGCGCCAATATTGGCACTATATAATCCACTAGATCCAACAGAGTTACATTGCGACGCGAGCGCTTTAGGGTTCGGAGCGATACTAATGCAGAAGAAGAGCGATGGCAAGATGCACCCAGTGTTTTATTTTTCCAAAAGGACGACAGTCACCGAAGCAAAATATCACAGCTTCGAACTAGAGACTCTAGCGATAATTTACTCCCTTCAACGGTTCAGAATATATGTTCAAGGCATACCATTTAAGATAGTGACAGACTGCAATGCACTAACCATGACACTGAACAAGAAAGAACTGAATCCACGCATCGCCCGCTGGGCGTTAGAGTTACAGAATTATGACTACAAGTTAGAGCACAGGGCCGGAAGCAGAATGCAACACGTGGACGCTCTTAGCAGAGTTACACAGATACTGACGATAGACACAAACACTTTTGAAGAGAACCTTATAATATGTCAGAACAGAGACGGCAAATTGTTAAAGTTAAAAGAGATATTGCAGAAGTCCGAGCACAAACACTACGAGATGAGAAACGGAGTGATATATAGAAAGAAGGATGACGATACCCTCCTGTTCTGCGTACCCGAGGAGATGGAAAGCCATGTACTCTATAAATACCACGATGAGTTAGGACACATGGGAATAGACAAAGTGACCGATGCGATATCGAAGAGTTACTGGTTACTGTCTCAAATGCTTAGCGTATTCAGCGAAGCACGGAAAGGAGGAAGGGCTTTTACACAAGGTACCAAAAGGATCGGTTCCATTCGATGTGGTACATATCGACCATTTTGGACCGGTTGACAAAAGTAGAGCGAACAAGCATATATTAGTAGTTATAGACGCGTTCACCAAGTTTGTAAGGCTTTACACAACAAAAACCACTAACTCAAGGGAAGCAGTTAAGGCATTGAACGATTATTTTCGAGCTTACAGCAGACCGAGATGCATCGTATCAGACAGAGGAAGCTGTTTCACGTCAAAAGAGTTCGGGGATTTTTTAGAGCAGAACGACGTTAAGCACATAAAGATAGCTACAGGATCGCCACAAGCCAACGGCCAGGTAGAGAGAGTTAACAGAAGCTTAGGACCAATGATCGCAAAGCTCGTCGACCCGGAGAGAGGTTTACACTGGGATACAGTAGTGCGAACAGTTGAACACGCAATGAACAACACAATTCAAAGGACAGTTAATGAACACCCGAGTCGTATGTTATTCGGGGTCAGGCAGAGAGGCGAAGTGTCAGATCTACTAGGTGATTGTTTAAAAGAGCTAACCGAGCAACGAGTGACCAGGGATTTGGAGAAAATTAGATCAGAAGCAGACACTCATCAAGAAAAGGTACAGGACTACAACAAACAGGCAACAGACGCAAGACGGAAAAAGCCACATGTATACAAAGACAACGATCTAGTCATGGTGAAAAACTTCGATACCCATATAGGGGTATCTAAAAAACTTATTCCGAAGTTCAAAGGGCCGTATAGGATAGCTAAGGTGTTAAGAAACGATAGATACGTGCTGGAAGATGTAGAAGGATTTCAGCAGTCTAGGATCCCGTACAAAGGAGTGTGGGCGGTAGCAAATATGAAGCCATGGCTGGGAAAAGGAAACGAGGCAAATGTCACAGGGAAAAATGTCAGACAAAATGATTGTAATATATAGATTAAGGATAGCAAAATAAGAATGAAACCACCTGTTAAAAATATGGCCAACAAGAAACCAAGGCAACTGTAAGGAGTTCAGGAGCACTCCGGTCAGGATGGCCGAATTGTAGTAGTATAAGTAGAGTACTGTAAATACTTAGAGAGACACCATTTAAATATTAAGGAGCGCGCGTAGGTATCGTTCACCAACTCGATACATGCAGCGGAGTTGCGAGTAGAATATATGAGAATAGATCGTGGAGTTAATATCGATAGGGGAGGAGGCGGGGATCGTGATCGAGGCTGGACTTTTTGGGTTGGAAGACGAGCAGCGGAAAACTTACGAAGCGGAATAAAAAAAGATATAACGACCCAATTTGTGCGGAGTTTTTGTAATTCTTGTGCCCCCCCTACAGTATGCAGTTAGAAATGTCTGTAGAGTCCGTGTCCATCGAGTCCGCACCCTTAACTATCCCCTCAGCTTCGCTTCCACCAGCTAATAGATGTCCAGGACCACCGGATACTGACATCACAGGTACTAGGCCTGTGGTGCCAAAACCACTGGTAGGAGTCCCACCGAAGCGACAAGTTTTTGTCTCGCGGCTAGCCCCTGACCTCACATCCCATGATGTGACCGCTTTTATACAAAGCAAAATAAAAGCCGTTGGCTTAAAGGTGGAAAAATTTAACTTTTCTTACGCCAGGGAGATATCTTCCTTCAAGATAAGCGTCTCCCCAACTCAATTTGAAACCATTTGTTCCGCCAAGTTTTGGCCAGAGCATTTGGTGGTTAAAGAGTTTAAGGCTAAGAAAAGAATAGGCCCCCCATTACTCTTCCTAGCATTCAGACCAGTGCTCCATCTCCATCTCCATCCTCATCTTCCACCTCTACTTCCACCCATCCAAAAAACTAACTTCCTCTCTTGTAGTTACCTACCAGAATGCTAGAGGCTTGCGTAGTAAGCTCAGCACTCTTTTCCTTGAGAGTCTCGCATTCTCATCCCACGTTATTGTGTTCACCGAGACCTGGTTAAAGCCGGACATCCTTAGTTCCGAAGTTTTGGCAGGTCGGTACACAATTTTTAGAAATGACCGTTTGTCTCGACGGGGAGGTGGGGTCCTTATTGCAGTGGACTCAAACTTCACGTCGGAACATTTCATGGTCCAGGTTCAACAAGACCTGGAATTCCTGTGCGTAAAACTGATTCTCCCAGGCTTTTCCATCTTCATTACTTGCTCGTATATTCCACCTTCCTCGGATAACTTAATATACGAGCATCACCTGTCCGCTTTAAAAACTGTTTCTTCCTCGCTATCAGATAAAGACCATATGATAGTACTTGGTGATTTCAATTTGCCAGGTACTGTTTGGTCTTCGGTAAACGAGTCTAATAACCTTGTGCCCATGTCACGACATGACTTTATTGACGGCTTGCTAGACCTATCCCTGTCTCAAGTCAACCATGTGAAAAATTCCTTGGGTCGATTGCTTGATCTGTGCTTTGTCTCGGATCCGACCATAGCGTTGTTAACCCGAGCCCTTCCGCTCAGTATACCTGAAGACTCCTACCATCCTACATTCGAAGTGTCAGTCGATATTGGCCCTACTGTATTGGATCGAATGGGTAGGCTATCTGAACGTGTCCGCTGCTTTCGTAAAGCCGAGTTTACGAAGCTTAATAACCTTATTAGGGATTTTGATTGGTCCGCTCTGTATTTGTGCACTGACGTTATGAAAGGCACAAACATTTTTTACAATGTACTTGACACTTTTTTGATTCTTGTGTCCCACTTTCTTGTCCGGTTAGATCTGGAAAGCCTCCTTGGTTTACCAAAGAGTTATCCAGTCTAAAAATTTAAAATCAAGTCTTTATAAAAAATTTCGAGAAGTTGGTTCTCCCTCTTCTCTTTCTCACTATGTAATAGCTCGGTCAAATTTCTCCGTTCTTAACGCTCAATGCTATAAAAACTACCTATCTCGATGCAGGATACGATTTTCACAGGACCCTAAACAGTTTTACAGCTTCGTAAATAGTAAGCGTAAAACGTCCGCACATCCATCCTCGTTATCTTTTCTCAATATGTCAGCAAACAATGATCAGGCAATTGCCGATCTTTTTGCCAAATTTTTCCAAACAACCTATTCTCATGAAAGCTACTCTGGTCAACCGTATCCATACAGTTTACCAAGGTCGAATGGCATCTTCAGCCCCTTGTTAAATGAAAGCTCATTGCTTCATGATCTTCGACTAGTTAAGCCGGTGTTTTCACCAGGTCCCGACGGAGTTCCCGGTTGTGTACTTAGGTACTGTGCCGATGCTCTGTGTGGACCCTTGCTTAAACTATTCACCCTATCCATTAACTCTTCATGCTTCCCCCCCATCTGGAAGGAATCTTTTATTATTCCGCTCCATAAGAAAGGCAGCAAGTCTGATGCAAATAATTATAGAGGTATATCTAAGTTATCCGCTATTCCTAAAATGTTTGAAAAATTTTAACTCCGCACTTGCAACATCTCTGCAAATCACTTATATCTCCGTCCCAGCACGGATTTATAAGGCGACGATCAACAACCACGAATTTATTAGAGTTTACCTCTTTTATCATCAAAGGCTTTCAAGGTAACTTGCAGACGGATGTCATTTACACTGATTTTAGTAAAGCATTCGATTCTGTAAACCATTCCCTTTTAGCACAAAAACTTGACCTTTTAGGGTTTCCACCTAATCTTTTGAGATGGATTTCTAGCTACCTTCGTTCTAGGTCTCAAAGAGTCCTCTTCAAAAACTCCTTCTCTTCACCTGTTAAGGTTACTTCTGGAGTACCACAGGGCAGCCATCTAGGCCCCCTACTATTCACACTCTTTATTAATGATCTGCCTTCAGTATTAACAAACTCTCGAGTACTCATGTATGCGGATGATGTTAAACTTTGTGTCCAGTATAAGGACATTTCATTTCACTCTCGCTTGCAATCCGATCTCAATAACTTTCAATCATGGTGTTGTGCAAATATGTTACACCTAAATGCCTCGAAATGCAAAGTAATGACATTTCATCGCTCCAGCCCCCTTTTGGCTCCTTATAGCCTCTGCGGTGGTTCTCTTGAGAGAATTACCTTGGTTGATGATCTTGGTGTTAAATTAGACCCAAAGTTAAAGTTTTCTGAACACATTTCTACCATGGTAAATAAGGCCATGGGTGTGCTTGGGTTTATAAAGAGGTGGTCAAAGGAATTTGACGACCCCTATATAACGAAGACTCTCTACATCTCGCTTGTTCGTCCGATTTTAGAGTACGGCTCTTGTGTATGGTGCCCCCAGTACAAAGTACACCAGGACCGTATAGAATCAGTCCAGAAAAACTTTTTACTTTTTGCTCTACGTGGCCTTAACTGTGATGCAGGTGTGAGACTGCCATCTTATCCTCGTAGATTGCTTTTAATAAACCTTCCAACCTTAGTTAGTCGTAGAAAAATGCTTGGTGTGATTTTTATGCACAACCTGATCAAGGGTGACGTAGATAGCGCTGACTTGTTGAACCGCATAAACTTTACGATTCCTATTAGATCTACTAGAAACTTCATTCCTTTGTTCCTTCCGCTTTGTAGATCGAATTATTCCTTGCACGAACCATTTAGGGTACTTTGCTCGGACTTTAATTCCCTCTACCACATAATATCAACTACTAATTCCCTTCCTCTTCTTAAATCACTAATACTAACATACCTTTCCCGTAATTAGTTATATTTCTTAGCTATCTTTGCATGTTTAGCTCTTTGAGTTGTGTTTAGCTCTAATTTTCCTCGAATTTTTAGTCTAACACCTATCTTTCCTGCATGCTCGCGATCGGTTCGGTAACACGCGTCGCGCGTCATGCGGCAGCGCCCCTCGGTCGGTTGGGCGGGAGGAGGGCTGCGTTTCTGCCTGGGTTCCGCGCGTAACAGGCTTCGGCTTGGTGTCGCATGGGCCACTTGATGGTGCAGTCATTGCATATCAACGTCCAGACAAAAAAAAAAAAAAATAATGCGCTGGATCGTTTGCAATCTATTCGGATTACAGGACGTAGAGGATATAGCCATTATAACGTAAAATGAAGTAAAATCCCTGTTTCACTATAACCCTGCAGTTTCTTATCGGATCAAGCCATGCCACGCCTCCTAGCCATCTGTAGAATGTCCTAAATGTGTCAATGCCTTCTGGAAAATGCGCTGGATCGTTTGCAATCGATTTGGATTACAGGACATAGAGGATATAGCCATTATAACGTAAAAATAGGTAAAATCCCTGTTTCACTATAACTCTGCAGTTTCTTATCGGATTTATACATCCCACGCCTCCCTAGGCATCTGTAGAATGTCCTAAATGTGTCAATGCCTTCTGGAAAATGCCGTAAGGAGGAAAGCAAATAAAGACGCTGGATCATTTGCAATCGATTTGGATTACAGGACATAGAGGATATAGCCATTATAACGTAAAATGAGGTAAAATCCTGTTTCACTATAACTCTGCAGTTTCTTATCGGATCGAATCCCCGCCTCTAGCATCGTGAATGTCTAAATGTGTCAATGTTTTGAAAATGCGATGGATCGTTTGCAATCTATTCGGATTACAGGACGTAGAGGATATAGCCATTATAACGTAAAATGGAGTAAAATCCCTGTTTCAATGCCTTCTAGAAAATACGCTGGATCGTTTGCAATCGATTTGGATTACAGGACATAGAGAATATAGCCATTATAACGTAAAATGAGGTAAAATCCCTGTTTCACTATAACTCTGCAGTTTCTTATCGGATCCATACATCCCACGTCTCCTAGCCATCTGTAGAATGTCCTGAATGTGGCAATGCCTTCTGCCTTCAAGCGTTCGTTCTCTTTCGTAGTGACCAGACGTGTTTTTGTTTTGCGCTCCGCATTTTCCTTTGTTTAACTTAAACAGCCGGTGTTTTTATCTATAATTTAACTTTCTAACTAATTTACACTAAAATCAACCTTTACCGCGGGTGCATGCCTAATAATTGTGTAAAAACACAACTTATTTAATTAATTTTGTGCGTCGGTTATTCGTGCGTTTGTGTTGTTGCTTTTCGTAAGTACGCCCTCTCATTACATTTCGCCGCTCTTTTGTCGTAGTTACTGCCGTCTATCACTCTCTCTATCACCTACCTCTCAATAACTGTTCTTTCGCTCTCGCTCTTGTAATCTTTTTGTGCAGTAACGCTCTCTCTTATAAGCTGTTGCTGCAAACACTCTCCTCTCATCTTTTATTGATTTCGCTTTAAGCATTGCTCTAAGCATTTGCTCTGCACAGTGGTCTGATTGCTATTTGTTTTGAACTTTTTTCCAAAGTAAAAAAAATAAAAGACATAATATGGAATATTCTGTTGTCTGTGCCAAAAAAACCTGCAAGAAGCAGATCACCCATGACCAGCCCAATATCCCCTGCTGGCTTTGCGAAAGCGTAGTGCACGCAAAATGTGTAGGGATCTCGGGCCGTGTAGGAGACGCCATTTCACAAAAAAACGGCCTGCATTATAGTTGTGAGGAATGCCGTGCTGTGGAAAACGACATGCGTTCGTTCATGAGGCAGACGCGGAGTGGCTTCAAAGAGCTGATCGTAGGCTTTAAACAGCAATATGATCGGCTCTTGGCCATGGACACTCAGTTCAGCAGTTTACAGCTGCTGGCTGAGTCTCCGAGGCGCAAGAAGTCTACTCCGCGGGACTTGCAAGTGCCGACTGCCTCATGTCCGCCGGCATCTGAAAAACTTACTCCGACCACCCCCTTAGTGCAGCAGTCGATTACGTTTGCTACTCAAGGGCAACGATCGCTGCTGGTGATGCAGATTCGGGAGCCGAATGCGTCACTTCGGAGAGTATTGTAGTAGTATAAGTAGAGTACTGTAAATACTTAGAGAGACACCATTTAAATATTAAGGAGCGCGTAGGTATCGTTCACCAACTCGATACATGCAGCGGAGTTGCGAGTAGAATATATGAGAATAGATCGTGGAGTTAATATCGATAGGGGAGGAGGCGGGGATCGTGATCGAGGCTGGACTTTTTGGGTTGGAAGACGAGCAGCGGAAAACTTACGAAGCGGAATAAAAACCTAACCATGACACTGAACAAGAAAGAACTGAATCCACGCATCGCCCGCTGGGCGTTAGAGTTACAGAATTATGACTACAAGTTAGAGCACAGGGCCGGAAGCAGAATGCAACACGTGGACGCTCTTAGCAGAGTTACAAGATACTGACGATAGACACAAACACTTTTGAAGAGAACCTTATAATATGTCAGAACAGAGACGGCAAATTGTTAAAGTTAAAAGAGATATTGCAGAAGTCCGAGCACAAACACTACGAGATGAGAAACGGAGTGATATATAGAAAGAAGGATGACGATACCCTCCTGTTCTGCGTACCCGAGGAGATGGAAAGCCATGTACTCTATAAATACCACGATGAGTTAGGACACATGGGAATAGACAAAGTGACCGATGCGATATCGAAGAGTTACTGGTTACTGTCTCAAATGCTTAGCGTATTCAGCGAAGCACGGAAAGGAGGAAGGGCTTTTACACAAGGTACCAAAAGGATCGGTTCCATTCGATGTGGTACATATCGACCATTTTGGACCGGTTGACAAAAGTAGAGCGAACAAGCATATATTAGTAGTTATAGACGCGTTCACCAAGTTTGTAAGGCTTTACACAACAAAAACCACTAACTCAAGGGAAGCAGTTAAGGCATTGAACGATTATTTTCGAGCTTACAGCAGACCGAGATGCATCGTATCAGACAGAGGAAGCTGTTTCACGTCAAAAGAGTTCGGGGATTTTAGAGCAGAACGACGTTAAGCACATAAAGATAGCTACAGGATCGCCACAAGCCAACGGCCAGGTAGAGAGAGTTAACAGAAGCTTAGGACCAATGATCGCAAAGCTCGTCGACCCGGAGAGAGGTTTACACTGGGATACAGTAGTGCGAACAGTTGAACACGCAATGAACAACACAATTCAAAGGACAGTTAATGAACACCCGAGTCGTATGTTATTCGGGGTCAGGCAGAGAGGCGAAGTGTCAGATCTACTAGGTGATTGTTTAAAAGAGCTAACCGAGCAACGAGTGACCAGGGATTTGGAGAAAATTAGATCAGAAGCAGACACTCATCAAGAAAAGGTACAGGACTACAACAAACAGGCAACAGACGCAAGACGGAAAAAGCCACATGTATACAAAGACAACGATCTAGTCATGGTGAAAAACTTCGATACCCATATAGGGGTATCTAAAAAACTTATTCCGAAGTTCAAAGGGCCGTATAGGATAGCTAAGGTGTTAAGAAACGATAGATACGTGCTGGAAGATGTAGAAGGATTTCAGCAGTCTAGGATCCCGTACAAAGGAGTGTGGGCGGTAGCAAATATGAAGCCATGGCTGGGAAAAGGAAACGAGGCAAATGTCACAGGGAAAAATGTCAGACAAAATGATTGTAATATATAGATTAAGGATAGCAAAATAAGAATGAAACCACCTGTTAAAAATATGGCCAACAAGAAACCAAGGCAACTGTAAGGAGTTCAGGAGCACTCCGGTCAGGATGGCCGAATTGTAGTAGTATAAGTAGAGTACTGTAAATACTTAGAGAGACACCATTTAAATATTAAGGAGCGCGCGTAGGTATCGTTCACCAACTCGATACATGCAGCGGAGTTGCGAGTAGAATATATGAGAATAGATCGTGGAGTTAATATCGATAGGGGAGGAGGCGGGGATCGTGATCGAGGCTGGACTTTTTGGGTTGGAAGACGAGCAGCGGAAAACTTACGAAGCGGAATAAAAAAAAGATATAACGACCCAATTTGTGCGGAGTTTTTGTAATTCTTGTGCCCCCCCTACAGTATGCAGTTAGAAATGTCTGTAGAGTCCGTGTCCATCGAGTCCGCACCCTTAACTATCCCCTCAGCTTCGCTTCCACCAGCTAATAGATGTCCAGGACCACCGGATACTGACATCACAGGTACTAGGCCTGTGGTGCCAAAACCACTGGTAGGAGTCCCACCGAAGCGACAAGTTTTTGTCTCGCGGCTAGCCCCTGACCTCACATCCCATGATGTGACCGCTTTTATACAAAGCAAAATAAAAGCCGTTGGCTTAAAGGTGGAAAAATTTAACTTTTCTTACGCCAGGGAGATATCTTCCTTCAAGATAAGCGTCTCCCCAACTCAATTTGAAACCATTTGTTCCGCCAAGTTTTGGCCAGAGCATTTGGTGGTTAAAGAGTTTAAGGCTAAGAAAAAGAATAGGCCCCCATTACTCTTCCTAGCATTCAGACCAGTGCTCCATCTCCATCTCCATCGTCATCTTCCACCTCTACTTCCACCCATCCAAAAAACTAACTTCCTCTCTTGTAGTTACCTACCAGAATGCTAGAGGCTTGCGTAGTAAGCTCAGCACTCTTTTCCTTGAGAGTCTCGCATTCTCATCCCACGTTATTGTGTTCACCGAGACCTGGTTAAAGCCGGACATCCTTAGTTCCGAAGTTTTGGCAGGTCGGTACACAATTTTTAGAAATGACCGTTTGTCTCGACGGGGAGGTGGGGTCCTTATTGCAGTGGACTCAAACTTCACGTCGGAACATTTCATGGTCCAGGTTCAACAAGACCTGGAATTCCTGTGCGTAAAACTGATTCTCCCAGGCTTTTCCATCTTCATTACTTGCTCGTATATTCCACCTTCCTCGGATAACTTAATATACGAGCATCACCTGTCCGCTTTAAAAACTGTTTCTTCCTCGCTATCAGATAAAGACCATATGATAGTACTTGGTGATTTCAATTTGCCAGGTACTGTTTGGTCTTCGGTAAACGAGTCTAATAACCTTGTGCCCATGTCACGACATGACTTTATTGACGGCTTGCTAGACCTATCCCTGTCTCAAGTCAACCATGTGAAAAATTCCTTGGGTCGATTGCTTGATCTGTGCTTTGTCTCGGATCCGACCATAGCGTTGTTAACCCGAGCCCTTCCGCTCAGTATACCTGAAGACTCCTACCATCCTACATTCGAAGTGTCAGTCGATATTGGCCCTACTGTATTGGATCGAATGGGTAGGCTATCTGAACGTGTCCGCTGCTTTCGTAAAGCCGAGTTTACGAAGCTTAATAACCTTATTAGGGATTTTGATTGGTCCGCTCTGTATTTGTGCACTGACGTTATGAAAGGCACAAACATTTTTTACAATGTACTTGACACTTTTTTTTGATTCTTGTGTCCCACTTTCTTGTCCGGTTAGATCTGGAAAGCCTCCTTGGTTTACCAAAGAGTTATCCAGTCTAAAAATTTAAAATCAAGTCTTTATAAAAAATTTCGAGAAGTTGGTTCTCCCTCTTCTCTTTCTCACTATGTAATAGCTCGGTCAAATTTCTCCGTTCTTAACGCTCAATGCTATAAAAACTACCTATCTCGATGCAGGATACGATTTTCACAGGACCCTAAACAGTTTTACAGCTTCGTAAATAGTAAGCGTAAAACGTCCGCACATCCATCCTCGTTATCTTTCTCAATATGTCAGCAAACAATGATCAGGCAATTGCCGATCTTTTGCCAAATTTTTCCAAACAACCTATTCTCATGAAAGCTACTCTGGTCAACCGTATCCATACAGTTTACCAAGGTCGAATGGCATCTTCAGCCCCTTGTTAAATGAAAGCTCATTGCTTCATGATCTTCGACTAGTTAAGCCGGTGTTTTCACCAGGTCCCGACGGAGTTCCCGGTTGTGTACTTAGGTACTGTGCCGATGCTCTGTGTGGACCCTTGCTTAAACTATTCACCCTATCCATTAACTCTTCATGCTTCCCCCCCATCTGGAAGGAATCTTTTATTATTCCGCTCCATAAGAAAGGCAGCAAGTCTGATGCAAATAATTATAGAGGTATATCTAAGTTATCCGCTATTCCTAAAATGTTTGAAAAATTTTAACTCCGCACTTGCAACATCTCTGCAAATCACTTATATCTCCGTCCCAGCACGGATTTATAAGGCGACGATCAACAACCACGAATTTATTAGAGTTTACCTCTTTTATCATCAAAGGCTTTCAAGGTAACTTGCAGACGGATGTCATTTACACTGATTTTAGTAAAGCATTCGATTCTGTAAACCATTCCCTTTAGCACAAAAACTTGACCTTTTAGGGTTTCCACCTAATCTTTTGAGATGGATTTCTAGCTACCTTCGTTCTAGGTCTCAAAGAGTCCTCTTCAAAAACTCCTTCTCTTCACCTGTTAAGGTTACTTCTGGAGTACCACAGGGCAGCCATCTAGGCCCCCTACTATTCACACTCTTTATTAATGATCTGCCTTCAGTATTAACAAACTCTCGAGTACTCATGTATGCGGATGATGTTAAACTTTGTGTCCAGTATAAGGACATTTCATTTCACTCTCGCTTGCAATCCGATCTCAATAACTTTCAATCATGGTGTTGTGCAAATATGTTACACCTAAATGCCTCGAAATGCAAAGTAATGACATTTCATCGCTCCAGCCCCCTTTTGGCTCCTTATAGCCTCTGCGGTGGTTCTCTTGAGAGAATTACCTTGGTTGATGATCTTGGTGTTAAATTAGACCCAAAGTTAAAGTTTTCTGAACACATTTCTACCATGGTAAATAAGGCCATGGGTGTGCTTGGGTTTATAAAGAGGTGGTCAAAGGAATTTGACGACCCCTATATAACGAAGACTCTCTACATCTCGCTTGTTCGTCCGATTTTAGAGTACGGCTCTTGTGTATGGTGCCCCCAGTACAAAGTACACCAGGACCGTATAGAATCAGTCCAGAAAAACTTTTTACTTTTTGCTCTACGTGGCCTTAACTGTGATGCAGGTGTGAGACTGCCATCTTATCCTCGTAGATTGCTTTTAATAAACCTTCCAACCTTAGTTAGTCGTAGAAAAATGCTTGGTGTGATTTTTATGCACAACCTGATCAAGGGTGACGTAGATAGCGCTGACTTGTTGAACCGCATAAACTTTACGATTCCTATTAGATCTACTAGAAACTTCATTCCTTTGTTCCTTCCGCTTTGTAGATCGAATTATTCCTTGCACGAACCATTTAGGGTACTTTGCTCGGACTTTAATTCCCTCTACCACATAATATCAACTACTAATTCCCTTCCTCTTCTTAAATCACTAATACTAACATACCTTTCCCGTAATTAGTTATATTTCTTAGCTATCTTTGCATGTTTAGCTCTTTGAGTTGTGTTTAGCTCTAATTTTCCTCGAATTTTTAGTCTAACACCTATCTTTCCTGCATGCTCGCGATCGGTTCGGTAACACGCGTCGCGCGTCATGCGGCAGCGCCCCTCGGTCGGTTGGGCGGGAGGAGGGCTGCGTTTCTGCCTGGGTTCCGCGCGTAACAGGCTTCGGCTTGGTGTCGCATGGGCCACTTGATGGTGCAGTCATTGCATATCAACGTCCAGACAAAAAAAAAAAAAAATAATGCGCTGGATCGTTTGCAATCTATTCGGATTACAGGACGTAGAGGATATAGCCATTATAACGTAAAATGAAGTCAAATCCCTGTTTCACTATAACCCTGCAGTTTCTTATCGGATCAAGCCATGCCACGCCTCCTAGCCATCTGTAGAATGTCCTAAATGTGTCAATGCCTTCTGGAAAATGCGCTGGATCGTTTGCAATCGATTTGGATTACAGGACATAGAGGATATAGCCATTATAACGTAAAAATAGGTAAAATCCCTGTTTCACTATAACTCTGCAGTTTCTTATCGGATTTATACATCCCACGCCTCCTAGGCATCTGTAGAATGTCCTAAATGTGTCAATGCCTTCTGGAAAATGCGCTGGATCATTTGCAATCGATTTGGATTACAGGACATAGAGGATATAGCCATTATAACGTAAAATGGAGTAAAATCCCTGTTTCAATGCCTTCTAGAAAATACGCTGGATCGTTTGATCGATTTGGATACGGACATGAGAATATAGCCATTATACGTAATGGTAAATCCCTGTTTCCTATAACTCTGCGTTTTCCCTCCCCCTCTATTGTAATGTCCTATGATGCTAATTGCCGGAATGCATAACGTAAAATGAGTAAAATCCCTGTTTCAATGCCTTCTAGAAAATACGCTGGATCGTTTGCAATCGATTTGGATTACAGGACATAGAGAATATAGCCATTATAACGTAAAATGAGGTAAAATCCCTGTTTCACTATAACTCTGCAGTTTCTTATCGGATCCATACATCCCACGTCTCCTAGCCATCTGTAGAATGTCCTGAATGTGGCAATGCCTTCTGCCTTCAAGCGTTCGTTCTCTTTCGTAGTGACCAGACGTGTTTTTGTTTTGCGCTCCGCATTTTCCTTTTGTTTAACTTAAACAGCCGGTGTTTTTATCTATAATTTAACTTTCTAACTAATTTACACTAAAATCAACCTTTACCGCGGGTGCATGCCTAATAATTGTGTAAAAACACAACTTATTTAATTAATTTTGTGCGTCGGTTATTCGTGTGTTTGTGTTGTTGCTTTTCGTAAGTACGCCCTCTCATTACATTTCGCCGCTCTTTTGTCGTAGTTACTGCCGTCTATCACTCTCTCTATCACCTACCTCTCAATAACTGTTCTTTCGCTCTCGCTCTTGTAATCTTTTTGTGCAGTAACGCTCTCTCTTATAAGCTGTTGCTGCAAACACTCTCCTCTCTCATCTTTTATTGATTTCGCTTTAAGCATTGCTCTAAGCATTTGCTCTGCACAGTGGTCTGATTGCTATTTGTTTTGAACTTTTTTTCCAAAGTAAAAAAAATAAAAGACATAATATGGAATATTCTGTTGTCTGTGCCAAAAAAACCTGCAAGAAGCAGATCACCCATGACCAGCCCAATATCCCCTGCTGGCTTTGCGAAAGCGTAGTGCACGCAAAATGTGTAGGGATCTCGGGCCGTGTAGGAGACGCCATTTCACAAAAAAACGGCCTGCATTATAGTTGTGAGGAATGCCGTGCTGTGGAAAACGACATGCGTTCGTTCATGAGGCAGACGCGGAGTGGCTTCAAAGAGCTGATCGTAGGCTTTAAACAGCAATATGATCGGCTCTTGGCCATGGACACTCAGTTCAGCAGTTTACAGCTGCTGGCTGAGTCTCCGAGGCGCAAGAAGTCTACTCCGCGGGACTTGCAAGTGCCGACTGCCTCATGTCCGCCGGCATCTGAAAAACTTACTCCGACCACCCCCTTAGTGCAGCAGTCGATTACGTTTGCTACTCCAAGGGCAACGATCGCTGCTGGTGATGCAGATTCGGGAGCCGAATGCGTCACTTCGGAGAGTATTGTAGTAGTATAAGTAGAGTACTGTAAATACTTAGAGAGACACCATTTAAATATTAAGGAGCGCGCGTAGGTATCGTTCACCAACTCGATACATGCAGCGGAGTTGCGAGTAGAATATATGAGAATAGATCGTGGAGTTAATATCGATAGGGGAGGAGGCGGGGATCGTGATCGAGGCTGGACTTTTTGGGTTGGAAGACGAGCAGCGGAAAACTTACGAAGCGGAATAAAAAAAGATATAACGACCCAATTTGTGCGGAGTTTTTGTAATTCTTGTGCCCCCCCTACAAACTCAGAAGTGGGATCAGAACCAAAGACGCCACCAGCAAAACACAAATTTTTTTTTTCTCGTCTTCAACCCTTAATCGACGCCGGCTACAATTAAAGAAAAACCAAAAATTCAAAGTGAAAATGTCTGATCTGGTTGGAGCAGAGCAATACTCCGCGGCACAGCTGCGGGAGTGGCTCGAGTTCCTTAACTTGCCAAAGAACGGGACCAAAGCCGCCATGGCAGCCCGTTTAAATGAAGTCCCACTGGAAACTCGCGGACAGGGGCCGCCAGCAACAGACATGTGCGAGAGCGAGACGGAAAACGAGTTTTGCCAGAACAATCCAAGTTCGACAAAAAAACACGATGTCAGTCAGCATTCAAACGGTGAGGACAAAGGAGAGACCGATGATGCGACGTCGACCTTCGTACCGCCGACAAACGACAGCTACAACAACGAACCAGAAGCACAAAAGGAGCAGCGAAAAGCAACGGATCTAGCAGACGAAATCGAGACCTTGAAGCTACGAATTGAGCTGCTAAAGCTGCAAAAAGGAGGAGAGAGCGAGAATATTCCGCTGTGTGCAGGCCCGTCTGTCAACATTGAGTCTAGCCTCGCGCGACTCAATGTTGCGAAAGACATGTTGCCAAACTACCACGGCAACACCTCTGGCAACAATGGTGACGTCACGGCTTGGATCGCGCAATTCAGGGCGACGGCAAAGATAAACAAACTGTCGTATGAGCAGCTACTGATGCTACTGATGTCAAAGCTGAAAGACAATGCCCTAATGTGGCTGCATTCTGAGGTGCAGCACATGTCCATGCCAATTGATCAACTATTAAAAATAATGGAGAATACATTTCAACTCAAGGAAAGCAAACTATCACTCCGCCGCAAGTTTGAGTCACGGTCGTGGATGCGCGACGAGGAGTTCGTCGGCTACTTCAACGACAAAATGATGCTAGCGTCTCGCATAGCCATCGACGCCGAAGAGTTAATCGACGGCATCGTCGAGGGCATTCCAGATGAGACACTGCGCCGTCAGGCCCATATGCAGTGTTTCGTCGCGCCGTATCAGCTGCTGAGGGCTTTCGAGAAAGTCATGCTGCCGAAGAAGTACACACCACCAGGAGCAAGGAGCATCTCGGGAGAGTCGTCGTCACTGGTCCGCTGCTACAACTGCAACTCTCTGGGCCACATGGCAGCGGATTGTCGCAAGCCCAGGCGTGAAAGAGGAGCATGCTACGGATGCGGTAGCATGAACCATCAGATAGCACATTGCGGTGAGCGGAAAGATAAGGTACAGAACGAATACATCCGTAAATTTAACATATTCATTAAGAATCTTAGTAATAAATGTTTTTTCTTAGACTGCCTCATCGACTCAGGGAGCCCAATAAGTTTTATGAAGATCTCGTGCCTCTCAAATGGACACAATATTAATCAAGTAGATTTAAGTTCATATCTCAACCAAGAAACTAAAAGTAATGCGACAGAAGTCCGAGAAGGAAAATTAAGTTCATGTAATTCGCAGAAGGGCAATGAAACGAAAAAGCCTGCATTTTTTTAAATAAAATTACGAGCCACACATACGTTGGTCTTAACAACAGTAGACTTCGTGTTTTCGGACAAGTTTCCGGTTTTGTAATTTTTAATGAAGAACAAATTAACTTTAAACTATTAGTAGTGGCAAACGAGTCGATGGGCCATGAGGTTGTATTAGGTAGAGATTTTATGAGATTATGTAAATTTAAGATTGTAAGTGACATTTGCAAGGAAAATGAGAGTGGAGAAGAGAACGTTGGCAAAGCTGAAAATGACGATTACGAAGAAGAGGAGTGTGAAACGGAAGACGAAGAAGAAGAGCGAAATGAGTGGTTAAGAAAGAATGAGTGTGAAATAGAAAATGAATGCGACATAGAAAATGATTGGGAAAGAGAAAATGAGCGTGAAAGAGAAAATGAGTGTTTAGAGGAAGACGAGTGCGAAGTAAAAAATGAGTGTGAAAGAGAAAACGAGCGTTTAGAAGAAGAGTGTGTAATACATAGTGAGTTGTTAGGAGAAAATGAGTGTGAAGTAGAGAACGAGTGTAAAGGAAAAGTAGAAGGTAAAGCAGAAGACGAGTATGTAGGAGAAAATGAAGGGGAAGGAGAAAACGAGCGTTTCGGTGGGAAAGATGGTGCAGTTGAAAGACGGTTGAAAGACAATGATACATGCGAGAATATCCGGGTCAACTTTTGCGATCTACCGCACGAATATCCCGCCGTAGAGCATGAGTGTGAGCTGAAAGTAGGTACAGACTGTAACCAGGAACTCGTAGAAAGGCTTATGAAACTGTTCAGAACGGACTATCTGGACGCAAACAGACCAGATTTACCGGAAACAAAGTGGGAGATGAAATTAAGTTTCGAACACGTAAAACCGTTCCATTGTCCCCCCAGAAGGCTGTCGTATAGCGAAAAGGCGCAAGTACAAAAGATGTTAGACGAGTACACAGAGAAAGGCTACATCAGAACCAGCGAGTCGGAGTATGTCTCACCCATAGTACTAATAAAAAGAAATCAGGAGAGTTAAGGTTATGCGTCGATTATCGCACACTCAATAAGGGAATGATAAAAGACAACTACCCGACCCCATTGATAGACGACCTGTTGGATAAACTGGCAGAAAAAGACTGTTCACCAAATTAGACTTGAAAAACGGGTATTTCCACGTTTTCATGCACAACGACTCAGTCAAATATACCTCTTTCACGACGCCGATGGGACAATACGAGTGGTTAAGGATGCCATTTGGACTGCGCAATGCGTCCGCGGTTTTTCAAAGGTTCACTAACAAGATTTTCGCTGACATGGTAAAAGAAGACAAAGTGATAATATACATGGATGACTTAATGATAGCGACAGAAGATAGTGACAGTCACATGGAAATTCTACAGGAAGTGATGAAACGGTTGATAGCAAACAAACTCGAGCTGAGGTTAGATAAATGCGAATTTTTGCAGTCAGAAGTCAAGTACCTGGGTTATCCTATTTCTGGTAACGGGATTAAACCGGACTCCAGAGGATTGCAGGCAGTGAAAGAGTTCCCAGTTCCAATGAAAACGAACGAAGTGCAAAGTTTTTTTAGGGCTATGTTCTTACTTCAGGCGGTTTGTGAAGGATTTTTCGACGAAAGCTAAGCCTCTTTATGATCTCGTCAAAAAAGACAGAAAGTTTGAGTTCGGAGACACAGAATTAGAGTGTTTCGAGCAGCTAAAGAATAACTTGTTGGAAGCGCCAATATTGGCACTATATAATCCACTAGATCCAACAGAGTTACATTGCGACGCGAGCGCTTTAGGGTTCGGAGCGATACTAATGCAGAAGAAGAGCGATGGCAAGATGCACCCAGTGTTTTATTTTTCCAAAAGGACGACAGTCACCGAAGCAAAATATCACAGCTTCGAACTAGAGACTCTAGCGATAATTTACTCCCTTCAACGGTTCAGAATATATGTTCAAGGCATACCATTTAAGATAGTGACAGACTGCAATGCACTAACCATGACACTGAACAAGAAAGAACTGAATCCACGCATCGCCCGCTGGGCGTTAGAGTTACAGAATTATGACTACAAGTTAGAGCACAGGGCCGGAAGCAGAATGCAACACGTGGACGCTCTTAGCAGAGTTACACAGATACTGACGATAGACACAAACACTTTTGAAGAGAACCTTATAATATGCCAGAACAGAGACGGCAAATTGTTAAAGTTAAAAGAGATATTGCAGAAGTCCGAGCACAAACACTACGAGATGAGAAACGGAGTGATATATAGAAAGAAGGATGACGATACCCTCCTGTTCTGCGTACCCGAGGAGATGGAAAGCCATGTACTCTATAAATACCACGATGAGTTAGGACACATGGGAATAGACAAAGTGACCGATGCGATATCGAAGAGTTACTGGTTACTGTCTCAAATGCTTAGCGTATTCAGCGAAGCACGGAAAGGAGGAAGGGCTTTTACACAAGGTACCAAAAGGATCGGTTCCATTCGATGTGGTACATATCAACCATTTTCGACCGGTTGACAAAAGTAGAGCGAACAAGCATATATTAGTAGTTACAGACGCGTTCACCAAGTTTGTAAGGCTTTACACAACAAAAACCACTAACTCAAGGGAAGCAGTTAAGACAATGAACGATTATTTTCGAGCTTACAGCAGACCGAGATGCATCGTATCAGACAGAGGAAGCTATTTCACGTCAAAAGAGCTCGGGGATTGTTAGAGCAGAAAGACGTTAAGCACATAAATATAGCTACAGGATCGCCACAAGCCAACGGCCAGGTAGAGAGAGTTAACAGAAGCTTAGGACCAATGATCGCAAAGCTCGTCGACCCGGAGAAAGGTTTACACTGGGATACAGTAGTACGAACAGTTCAACACGCAATGAACAACACAATTCAAAGGACAGTTAATGAACACCCGAGTCGTATGTTATTCGGGGTCAGGCAGAGAGGCGAAGTGTCAGATCTACTAGGTGATTGTTTAAAAGAGCTAACCGAGCAACGAGTGACCAGGGATTTGGAGAAAATTAGATCAGAAGCAGACACTCATCAGGAAAAGGTACAGGACTACAACAAACAGGCAGCAGACGCAAGACGGAAAAAGCCACATGTATACAAAGACAACGATCTAGTCATGGTGAAAAACTTCGATACCCATATAGGGGTATCTAAAAAACTTATTCCGAAGTTCAAAGGGCCGTATAGGATAGCTAAGGTGTTAAGAAACGATAGATACGTGCTGGAAGATGTAGAAGGATTTCAGCAGTCTAGGATCCCGTACAAAGGAGTGTGGGCGGTAGCAAATATGAAGCCATGGCTGGGAAAAGGAAACGAGGCAAATGTCACAGGGAAAAATGTCAGACAAAATGATTGTAATATATAGATTAAGGATAGCAAAATAAGAATGAAACCACCTGTTAAAAATATGGCCAACAAGAAACCAAGGCAACTGTAAGGAGTTCAGGAGCACTCCGGTCAGGATGGCCGAATTGTAGTAGTATAAGTAGAGTACTGTAAATACTTAGAGAGACACCATTTAAATATTAAGGAGCGCGCGTAGGTATCGTTCACCAACTCGATACATGCAGCGGAGTTGCGAGTAGAATATATGAGAATAGATCGTGGAAATAATATCGATAGGGGAGGAGGCGGGGATCGTGATCGAGGCTGGACTTTTTGGGTTGGAAGACGAGCAGCGGAAAACTTACGAAGCGGAATAAAAAAGATATAACGACCCAATTTGTGCGGAGTTTTTGTAATTCTTGTGCCCCCCTACAGTATGCAGTTAGAAATGTCTGTAGAGTCCGTGTCCATCGAGTCCGCACCCTTAACTATCCCCTCAGCTTCGCTTCCACCAGCTAATAGATGTCCAGGACCACCGGATACTGACATCACAGGTACTAGGCCTGTGGTGCCAAAACCACTGGTAGGAGTCCCACCGAAGCGACAAGTTTTTGTCTCGCGGCTAGCCCCTGACCTCACATCCCATGATGTGACCGCTTTTATACAAAGCAAAATAAAAGCCGTTGGCTTAAAGGTGGAAAAATTTAACTTTTCTTACGCCAGGAGATATCTTCCTTCAAGATAAGCGTCTCCCCAACTCAATTTGAAACCATTTGTTCCGCCAAGTTTTGGCCAGAGCATTTGGTGGTTAAAGAGTTTAAGGCTAAGAAAAGAATAGGCCCCCCATTACTCTTCCTAGCATTCAGACCAGTGCTCCATCTCCATCTCCATCGTCATCTTCCACCTCTACTTCCACCCATCCAAAAACTAACTTCCTCTCTTGTAGTTACCTACCAGAATGCTAGAGGCTTGCGTAGTAAGCTCAGCACTCTTTCCTTGAGAGTCTCGCATTCTCATCCCACGTTATTGTGTTCACCGAGACCTGGTTAAAGCCGGACATCCTTAGTTCCGAAGTTTTGGCAGGTCGGTACACAATTTTTAGAAATGACCGTTTGTCTCGACGGGGAGGTGGGGTCCTTATTGCAGTGGACTCAAACTTCACGTCGGAACATTTCATGGTCCAGGTTCAACAAGACCTGGAATTCCTGTGCGTAAAACTGATTCTCCCAGGCTTTTCCATCTTCATTACTTGCTCGTATATTCCACCTTCCTCGGATAACTTAATATACGAGCATCACCTGTCCGCTTTAAAAACTGTTTCTTCCTCGCTATCAGATAAAGACCATATGATAGTACTTGGTGATTTCAATTTGCCAGGTACTGTTTGGTCTTCGGTAAACGAGTCTAATAACCTTGTGCCCATGTCACGACATGACTTTATTGACGGCTTGCTAGACCTATCCCTGTCTCAAGTCAACCATGTGAAAAATTCCTTGGGTCGATTGCTTGATCTGTGCTTTGTCTCGGATCCGACCATAGCGTTGTTAACCCGAGCCCTTCCGCTCAGTATACCTGAAGACTCCTACCATCCTACATTCGAAGTGTCAGTCGATATTGGCCCTACTGTATTGGATCGAATGGGTAGGCTATCTGAACGTGTCCGCTGCTTTCGTAAAGCCGAGTTTACGAAGCTTAATAACCTTATTAGGGATTTTGATTGGTCCGCTCTGTATTTGTGCACTGACGTTATGAAAGGCACAAACATTTTTTACAATGTACTTGACACTTTTTTTGATTCTTGTGTCCCACTTTCTTGTCCGGTTAGATCTGGAAAGCCTCCTTGGTTTACCAAAGAGTTATCCAGTCTAAAAAATTTAAAATCAAGTCTTTATAAAAAATTTCGAGAAGTTGGTTCTCCCTCTTCTCTTTCTCACTATGTAATAGCTCGGTCAAATTTCTCCGTTCTTAACGCTCAATGCTATAAAAACTACCTATCTCGATGCAGGATACGATTTTCACAGGACCCTAAACAGTTTTACAGCTTCGTAAATAGTAAGCGTAAAACGTCCGCACATCCATCCTCGTTATCTTTTCTCAATATGTCAGCAAACAATGATCAGGCAATTGCCGATCTTTTTGCCAAATTTTTCCAAACAACCTATTCTCATGAAAGCTACTCTGGTCAACCGTATCCATACAGTTTACCAAGGTCGAATGGCATCTTCAGCCCCTTGTTAAATGAAAGCTCATTGCTTCATGATCTTCGACTAGTTAAGCCGGTGTTTTCACCAGGTCCCGACGGAGTTCCCGGTTGTGTACTTAGGTACTGTGCCGATGCTCTGTGTGGACCCTTGCTTAAACTATTCACCCTATCCATTAACTCTTCATGCTTCCCCCATCTGGAAGGAATCTTTTATTATTCCGCTCCATAAGAAAGGCAGCAAGTCTGATGCAAATAATTATAGAGGTATATCTAAGTTATCCGCTATTCCTAAAATGTTTGAAAAATTTTAACTCCGCACTTGCAACATCTCTGCAAATCACTTATATCTCCGTCCCAGCACGGATTTATAAGGCGACGATCAACAACCACGAATTTATTAGAGTTTACCTCTTTTATCATCAAAGGCTTTCAAGGTAACTTGCAGACGGATGTCATTTACACTGATTTTAGTAAAGCATTCGATTCTGTAAACCATTCCCTTTTAGCACAAAAACTTGACCTTTTAGGGTTTCCACCTAATCTTTTGAGATGGATTTCTAGCTACCTTCGTTCTAGGTCTCAAAGAGTCCTCTTCAAAAACTCCTTCTCTTCACCTGTTAAGGTTACTTCTGGAGTACCACAGGGCAGCCATCTAGGCCCCCTACTATTCACACTCTTTATTAATGATCTGCCTTCAGTATTAACAAACTCTCAGTACTCATGTATGCGGATGATGTTAAACTTTGTGTCCAGTATAAGGACATTTCATTTCACTCTCGCTTGCAATCCGATCTCAATAACTTTCAATCATGGTGTTGTGCAAATATGTTACACCTAAATGCCTCGAAATGCAAAGTAATGACATTTCATCGCTCCAGCCCCCTTTTGGCTCCTTATAGCCTCTGCGGTGGTTCTCTTGAGAGAATTACCTTGGTTGATGATCTTGGTGTTAAATTAGACCCAAAGTTAAAGTTTTCTGAACACATTTCTACCATGGTAAATAAGGCCATGGGTGTGCTTGGGTTTATAAAGAGGTGGTCAAAGGAATTTGACGACCCCTATATAACGAAGACTCTCTACATCTCGCTTGTTCGTCCGATTTTAGAGTACGGCTCTTGTGTATGGTGCCCCCAGTACAAAGTACACCAGGACCGTATAGAATCAGTCCAGAAAAACTTTTTACTTTTTGCTCTACGTGGCCTTAACTGTGATGCAGGTGTGAGACTGCCATCTTATCCTCGTAGATTGCTTTTAATAAACCTTCCAACCTTAGTTAGTCGTAGAAAAATGCTTGGTGTGATTTTTATGCACAACCTGATCAAGGGTGACGTAGATAGCGCTGACTTGTTGAGCCGCATAAACTTTACGATTCCTATTAGATCTACTAGAAACTTCATTCCTTTGTTCCTTCCGCTTTGTAGATCGAATTATTCCTTGCACGAACCATTTAGGGTACTTTGCTCGGACTTTAATTCCCTCTACCACATAATATCAACTACTAATTCCTTCCTCTTCTTAAATCACTAATACTAACATACCTTTCCCGTAATTAGTTATATTTCTTAGCTATCTTTGCATGTTTAGCTCTTTGAGTTGTGTTTAGCTCTAATTTTCCTCGAATTTTTAGTCTAACACCTATCTTTCCTGCATGCTCGCGATCGGTTCGGTAACACGCGTCGCGCGTCATGCGGCAGCGCCCCTCGGTCGGTTGGGCGGGAGGAGGGCTGCGTTTCTGCCTGGGTTCCGCGCGTAACAGGCTTCGGCTTGGTGTCGCATGGGCCACTTGATGGTGCAGTCATTGCATATCAACGTCCAGACAAAAAAAAAAAAATAAATAATGCGCTGGATCGTTTGCAATCTATTCGGATTACAGGACGTAG
>JAECWS010000114.1:0-358507 GCA_018150905.1 Drosophila ambigua
AAAGCTTATTGCTATGTTGCTCAAAATTCTCGCATGCAATAACCTTGATTTCCCTATTTATGCCAATTATGTTTGTAGCATAGTTTCGGGTGGGTGCGTGCAAGCTCTGGACTTAGAACAGCTGAGCTAAGCTTGAGCCAGTGCAGCGCAGCGCATCGAAGCGAAGCTTTAGCACGGGAGTCCGTTTAGATCTTTAGATCGTATTTAAACGATTCAAAAGGCCAGGTCGTGCTCTTTTGAAAATTCTAATCGGTGGATCCGTTCGAGAGTCAAAACGTTCCGTACAACCCTTAAAATTTTAACCACGTGTCCGAAAAAGTACAGTTACATAACTGTCCGGAGTAACCGGAAAAATAAGTTTCCATGTTTAAATCTTGTGCTGTGCTGTGAGTGAAGCTTAAAACCAAGCAAAAAGTGTGAGAGTTCGGAGAAAACTCCCTTGGCTTTGCGGCCGCCACGCTGCTGCCACGCCTACAGCCACACTTCACACCACGTCGGTGGAAAAGACCCGACCAACGATCCTCTCCTGTTCGAAAGCAGACAAGAACGGTACGTTTAAAGCCCTATAGGGAAAAGTAAGAATTGTAGGTTCATAGAGTTTTTGTTTTTTTTTGCCTTAGTGCCTTGGCCGCGATTGCCAGCCCGTCCCGCATCAGTCTTTGCACCCACACCAGGTCACGCCGCTATCTATGGCTAGGTCGCCGTACCTTGGTGTGGGCCATTAAATTTTCACCCCGATTGGAAACGGCCGAATTTTCCTTGCGAGGTTACATAACCTGCACCGGCCATAACCTTTGCGCAGCCGCCAAGCGTTGCCGTCGCTGCCCCGAGCACGCTGCTGGAAGTAGCCCCCCACCCCCTCACCAAGCGCAGATGAAGCCGTTGAGGATGCCGTATTAAACTTCGAGTAGTATAGTGTAACTTTTATATCTCTCTTTACTTCTTTTCTTGCATTTATTTAAGTACAGTAAGACCTCCCAAAAAAAAAAAAAACCGCTGCTGTTAATCTTCAAAATTTTACTTTTTGTTTTTGGTTAAAAAGAAAAGAAACTTTCTATATATATACCCCCCTTTTTGCATAACCGCCCGACATGGGCAAACCGTAACATTTTTCCACAGCCTCCACGGAAAATCTCAGCGAAAGGCGCCTTTCAGCGAGGGACCACTGTAAGCCGTAAGTGAGAGCAAAAGAAAAAAAAAACGATTTCCCATTTCCCTTTTGTGCGGGTATTCTCCTAAGCCAAGCGGGCTTGCGCTTACGATATTCGGCTGCCGCTAAGCCTGCGTAAAGCTTTTACTCATAGCTTTCCGTTAGGCTTAGTCGGTAGTTCCGTTTTGCGTGTTTGTTTGTTTTTCGAATTGGTTGCATTCTTCTAATGCATTAAACCTACACTAGCCAACAAGGGAAAGTTTCCTTTGAATTTTAATTGCGGCTTAAAATCACCTTTTCGTTTTACAATTGTTTAGGATATATACTTTGCCCAATGCCTTAAAATGATGTAGTTTTCATTATTATATTAATTTTCTATAAATTTTTTTATTATTATGGAATAGTCATAATTAATTTTACCGACCTACTTATACTCTGCTATCCCTATATTGTTGATTTTTTCGTGAGGTTTATAATTTTTATATGATATCTTCTTATATTTTTTAGTATGGTTTAAGCCACTTTCTCTCCTCTTTCTACTATTTAAATTTGGATGTATATAATTTTTTTAGTTCTTTTAAGTTTTGCTTGCATTTTGTGCTAGGATGCCTTTGCCTAAGTTCAGAAATATAACTTGAAATTTATGAATATGAATATGGACGGTTAAGATATTAATTTCCTGGTGACATGGGGACATAATGGGATAGGGTGAAAAAAATACGGGATTTCCGGAAAAGTATCGCATATCGGAAATCATGGAAGGGCGGGTAACGAATAGTGCGGGTCGAATACCACCTCAAGGCCTCGCGCATACCTCTTTCGGAACGAATCGACAACAGCCTTTCTTTTTCTCATTTCCCTGTAGACAGGGTAGGTTTATGCATTGTGTTGTTTTCGGAGTTTAGCTCCTTTTAGATTCAAGGGATTCTATATTAAGTTTATGTAGTAGGAGTCGAGACGCGGTCAAACGAACCCCCCCCAAGTTACCGAAAGAGCACGGAACCAGTGAATCCCGACCGACAGTGCCTCGACAGCCGACGCCCCTACCACCTAGTGCTAGGGCTACTATAAGAAGAGATGTTACAAAAGTCAATGGCAGAATCTATATTTTGCAGCCCGAACCGTGCACTGGCTTCAAAATAGTTTCGGATAGTTTCCATGCTTCTTGCATTTTGTTTTCAATGTTTACTTTTGAGCAAACAAATAACTTTGAATTTTTTTTTTTTTTTTAATCTGGCATACCAATAATGTATTTTCACTTTTTCCATTTTCGTTATATTTTATAGGCAACCGGTTGCTTAAAATTAATTTAAAACTGTAAAATTGTATAGTATAATAAATAAATGAATAAATAATAATAATAATAAATTATTATATACAGTGTACACTTAATATTATTAAGTGCAGTATATACAACAGTAAAGTATATACCATACCGAATTTTCGGTATATTTTCCGGTATATTTTTCCGATAAGCCCGCGGTCTTTCACAAGTTGCCGGCAAACAATTGCAATAAAATTTTGAAAAGTGTTTATAGTGTTTAATTAGTGTATAAAAAGTTTATACAGTGCTTATAAAGTGTTTATGAAGTTTGCGTATTATATAATACGCAGTAGCTTCAAGAGTACTTTACAAGTGCAGAATTGTACAAGTGTACGTGTGTGTACAAGTGTACGTGTTGTCTGTCAGCACAAGTGTGAAATTGGCCGTCGAAAGACGTTAAAGAAAATTGAAAAAACCGTCGATAGACGTTAAAGAAAATTGAAAAAACCGTCGATAGACGTAAAATATACTGAGTAAGTATGAAGAAAAACCAACATATGTTCGAGCCAACGGAATCAATTCCGGTGGCTCAAGCTCGCGTAGCTCGCTCACGTGCGCACCAACAGCTGGTGGCCGCTACTGTACGTGGAGCACCGGAAGAAGAGCTCGCAGCTCTTTTAGTCGTTCGCGACGAAGCGAGCCTCCACCTGTCCATTGTGATGGATCAGGAGGCACGCCGTTCGAGTGTGCCTAGCACTAGCATAAGTTCGGATCCTCAGAACTTTTCCCTTCCCAGTGCCTCAGCTCAGAATAGCACAAGTGCCTCAGCTCAGACTAGGTACGACTACCAACAGAAATGCGCTGGTGAAATTCCCAGCGACAATATTCCCAGCACCAGCACTGGAATACGTTCTGGGCTTGCACGGGGAGTGGGTGAGGACGTTGAGTTTTTAGCTCCATGTTCCAACTCCACTCTGCTCCCTGTTCAGTTTAAGCCGGGTGCAGTGCAGTTAACTCGCAGTGTAAAGCAAACATTCATACTCGACTTCCTAATACAGATATCCACCGTGTCCTCATTTTCGTTTGACTCCCCAATATGAGCACACTAAAATGTATTATTCAAAACGTAAACTCGCTGCACTCTCTGCATAAGAGAGCTGAACTACAGCAATTTTTAAATACACACAAGCCAAGCATAATGTTCATAGCGGAGCATAGGCTATCGACTCAAAATGAAGTACATCTAAATAACTACCAATTTGTTCGCCAAGAGAAATTAGCAACACAAATCAAAGTCAATAACAATAAGAAAAGAGGCGGCTCTGTTGCAATTTGCATTCGGAGGAATATCAAATATACACCAATCAACATAGAACCTCTCAAAAACCTTGAAGCAATTGCCATTGAATTAAAATATCAAACCAATCAAGGCCAAAAGGCAATCATAGCAATATCACTATACAAACGACACAGATCTCAAAATTCTTCTCAAATCAATACATAGATATGCACCTTTATGAGACAAACGAGGAATGGTTTCCAAGATGTTCGGAAGCAATTCAATGCTCTCAACGAGAAGTTCCTTACGTTGGAATCGCAATTTCTGGGCCTCAAACTCTTGAGCGAGTCACCAAGAAGGAAAATACCGAACAACAACCTACTGCTGGTCTTACCTAGTGGAACGCCTGCCTCTCACCTACCACCGATGGACTCATTTTCTACTCCTAGTGGTCAACCTTCACCGATGGATGTCCATCCGCCATCGGAGGATCCAGCCTTTCTCACGCCTAACAACATAGTAGTTGCCTCAAAAATCCATACCCCTGTCAACTTAACTTTGGACTCAGTTGCCAGTGATGGAATTCCTAACAGTAACCAGCTTCCAGTTGCAAATGATTTGCCGGTCTCTGTTACATTGAATGGTGATGGATCGGCAGCCTCTTCTAGCTCCTCAGCTCCCGCCCGGAGACTTTTAGGAGTAGCTCCACCAGCTCGCTTTTCCGGTGTTCCACTCAGCGCGGTGGTCCCCCGCAAAGCAATCTTTGTCTCTCGTCTTATTCCCGAAGCCACACCGGATGATGTCAAACTACATCTAAGCTCTTATCTTCAATCGCCGCCGGATAACTTTATTATAACTAAATTTAATTTTACACATAAGCGTAATATCTCATCTTTCAAAATTCTTCTTCCTGATTCTCTTGTATCCAAAGCTTTGGAACCGGCTGCATGGCCCGAGCACACTATTATGCATGAATTTCTGCCTAGAGACTCTACCCAGAATCCTCGAGTTACTCTCCCTAAGATTTCAAAAAACTAAGGAACCATTTCTCCATCCAATATCAGAACGTACGTAGTCTTTTAGGTAAATTGTCTAAAATACATACGGACAGTGCCTCTTTGAATTCGACGCTATCGCCATGACTGAAACCTGGCTTAACTCCTCTGTCTCCGATAATGAAATTCTCGTCCACAAGTTCACCACTTATAGAATGGATCGTCCATCATTCGCTGGTGGGGTTCTTATTGCAGTGAAAACGGCATTTGCATCCGAGCTGTTTCCATTCAATAACATCCATGGTATCGAATTCGTTGCAGTCAAAATCCGTATTGGAACAGCATATATCTTTTGACCTGTTCTTATATCCCACCCAGATCTGATGCCGTTGTTTATTTGAACCACCTTTCTGCAATTCAATCTGTAGTTTCTGCTTTAAGCTGTGCTGATCAGATACTAGTTATGGGTGACTTCAATATCCCATCTCTATCTTGGCAACAGGATGATTCAAACATGTTGCTACCTGGAAGTCAACATGATTTCGTCGAGGGGGTAACTGACGTCTCGCTTGCCCAAATTAACTCTGTCAAAAATAATAGAGATAGACTGTTAGATCTCATCTTTGTCAGCGATGCCTCTCGTACAACGGTTTTAAGAGGCAATCCGATATCTTTTCCTGAAGATCCGCATCATCCTACTTTATCTATATTTTTCGAGGTCTCTATTACTAACACCATTTTACCTTCAAAAAGTCGTATAAAATGTTTTCGCAAAACTAATTTTATCGATCTTTGTCTACATCTCTCGCAAGTTGATTGGTCCTTTCTTCAGTCCTCATCTCATATAGAGCCTACTGTCAATCTGTTTTACGAAACATTATACTCTGCCCTCGATACCTACGTCCCTGAAGTCACCGTATTTGTATCCTCTAAGCCTCCGTGGTTTTCCAAGTATCTGTCTTACCTAAAAAATAAAAAATCTCGGCTCTACAAAAGGTACCAGATAACTGGTTCTTTGTCTGTCTTTGCTCAATATTCTTCGGTTCGCTCTCAATTTCTTACAGTCAATAAGAAATGTTATAATGTATATCTTTCCCAATGTGGCAAAAATTTCCGTAGTAATCCCAAAAAATTCTTTTCGTTCGTCAACTCAAAACGCAAGTCTAACGCGTTCCCTTCTTCCCTTCAGTTACAGTCTAAAACTGAAACTTCAGATCAAGGAATTGCAAATTTATTTGCCACCTTCTTTCAATCGACGTACTCCTCGGATACTTATGACTCCTCCACCCCTTATCCATATCATCTACCTCATGTAAATAACGTGTTTCTTCCCTTCCTTGATGAAACTACAGTCTTCGAAGGGTTGTCATCAATTGACATCTGTTTCTCTGCGGGTCCAGATAAAGTTCCGAGCTGTATTTTAAAATACTGCGCTCAAGCCCTAACTCATCCTTTGACCTTCTTATTTAATTTATCCCTGGAGCATTCTCGCCTCCCCAGGATCTGGAATGAATCCTACCTTATTCCTCTTCACAAGAAAGGGTCCAGATCTAATATCGAAAATTATCGTGGTATTGCTAAACTGTCTGCCATTCCGAAGTTGCTCGAGCACCTTGTTACTCGTCAATTACAACACGCATGTTCTAGCATTATATCCCCGACGCAACATGGTTTTTTTAGACATCGATCAACATCTACTAACCTTTTAGAATTCTCGTCTCTAATCAACCGAGGATTTCAAAGTGGCTTGCAGACTGACGTCGTTTTTACAGATTTCAGTAAAGCTTTTGATTCTGTTAATCATACTTTACTGATCCATAAACTCTCTTTATTAGGTTTTCCCACAAATCTTGTAAATTGGATATCATCGTACTTGTCGAATCGCACACAGCGTGTGTTGTTTAACAATGTCTTGTCGAATGTTGTCAAAGTAACCTCTGGAGTTCCTCAAGGAAGTCATTTAGGTCCGCTTCTTTTCAATTTGTTTGTGAACGACCTGCCCCAAGTTATTTTGCACTCAGTTACTTTAATGTATGCTGATGACGTTAAAATTTGTTTTTCCTTCTCCAACTGGTACTTGCATACTCGCCTACAACTTGACCTTGATGAATTAAGCATTTGGTGTTCAAATAACCTACTTTTCTTGAACCATTCTAAGTGCAAACTTATGACTTTTCACCGCCGTGCACCACATTTGGTCTCCTATTCTCTAGGACACCATGTCCTGGATCGAATCTCCACATCAAATGACTTAGGAGTCCTTTTCGATCACAAGCTATGTTTTAATAGCCATATTGCTTCAACTGTTAACAAAGCTAAGGGAGTTCTAGCGTTTATTAAGCGTTGGTCAAAAGAGTTTGACGATCCGTATATAACTAAAGCACTGTACGTCTCGTTGGTTCGCCCGATATTGGAGTATTGTTCTTGTGTGTGGAGTCCACAATACAAGGAGCAACAAATTATTATTGAATCCGTTCAAAAACAATTTTTAATATTCGCCCTTAGACATCTAAACTGGGACTCTGACAGACTCCTTCCACCATACCTATCTAGGCTAAAACTATTGAATCTACCCTCTCTACACCATCGCAGAATTTGCAATGGCGTGGTATTCATGCATAAGCTCATTCTCGGGATTGTGAACTCCCAAACGCTTTTGGGACGAATCGATTTTTCGGTTCCCTCCAGACCAACCCGTACCTTCCGCCCCATCCGATTATCCATATGTAGATCTAATTACTCCCAGCATGAACCTTTCCGGGTTTTATGCAATAATTATAATTACTTGTACCATTTAATATCCCCCGAATTATCCCTTGAAAAAATTATATTTAACATTTATCATTACCTTAGTTTAGAAAATGTGTAAATTGTATCTTTCCTTTCTGTCTTGTACATATATAATTAGTTTGTTTTTTCCTTTTTATTCCTATTCCATAATTAGCAGATAATTGTTAATTGAAATAAATAAATATGGTGCAGGTAATACACCAGTAATCATTGGGGGTGACCTAAATGCTAAGCATCCAAGCTGGCATATACCGATACATAGCTACGAACACATAAATACTAACGGTAGGATATTACATCGGTGGCTGGAAAGCCAACCAAATCTCACACTATATCCCAGTTGTGAACCAACGAGACACAACAAAAATAATCGAAACACATCCATTGACCTGTTCATATGCTCAATAGAATTACGAACAAAAAACATTGACATGGGCTGTCCTGTACTAATTGACTTCCTCTCAGACCATCTGGGAATACAGATTGAGTTTGCATTGGGTCACTTCAAATTTCAAAAACCAGATAATGTTGAATATTACAATTTTAATGTAATCAACATTTTCCAAAGGAATACAACATTAATGAATAAGATACGGACCATTGAGAATGATAAAAGTATTGACCCAATACAGATAGACCAACATATCGACATATTTGATAGGGCGCTAAAAAGAGCAATGGACTCGTCGGTGCCAACAATCCGAATTGATCCATCCATTATACCCCACTGCTGAACCTTCTAGAAGGAACCACACTCTTCCATTGACTTCTTCATATGCTCAACAGAGCTACCCGTTGACTGGAGAGAGGGACTCAAGATAATAAGTGACTACAGGACAGACCCTTTTGGTGTTGAGCTTAAGCTACTTACAAATAGTTAAAACTTACAAGAAAATCAACATTGAGAAATTAAACATGACCCTGATGCGAAACATAAAACATATTCCCAATAATAAAAACCTAAATACGAATGAAATCGACCATCATATAGATAAGCTCACCAAAGCAGTGGAAAAAGCTATTAATTCAACCGAAGTCGTCCCCAACATCCACAGTGACCCGTCAAAGCCAAATAGAAGCATTCATATAAGCCAACATGCCGTCAAAATAATGGCAAAAGGACGCGCTCTCAATCGCCTCCTGCACTGAAGGTATGGGGCCATGTCAAGCTACGAAAGAGACCTTACTAGAAACATGATAAGAATAATGTCCATGCAAATCAAACTATACCAATGGATTCCGGAATGGAATGGAATGGAATCCGCTCACATACAGAACATAGAAAGCCAAATAGCAATATTAGATCTATCCAAAATAAGCATCAAATTCCTCTGTCAGTCCGATAGAAAGCAGCAAAGTGACATAAAATTAACTACCCAAGAACTAAACTCAATTGACATTAATATCGTATCCACACCTAATATTAAAACAGAAACAGATAAAAAAAATGCACTCTCTTTGGTCAATTCGAAATATATACACAAACAGAACGATAACATGACCTCATCTTCATGACCTCTGAGCTGCTCGCTCATACTATTATGGTAAACGGAATTGTGGGGAACGACTTATTAGCAGTAACAGCTATAGCTAAATTAAGAGACACGCAAACAGCATATGTGAAGGGGGAAGGAGCAGAGAGGGAAGGCTTCACAAACGCCAACCAACTACTGGAATGGCTCCAAGCAATATGTTTTAATATTGGATACTTCCCCATAGCTTGGAAACAAAGTAAGGTCATTGCGATTCCCAAGCCAAATGCTGGCCATAAAACCCTGCGTGTATGTAGACCCATCTCGATCATGTCCGTAATCAGTATCTTATTCGAAAAAATGTTGCTAGAAAAGCTTAAGCAACATGTGGAGAAAACTAAAACACTCACGAATCATCAATTTGGCTTCAGAGAGGGGAACTCAACCAACCACTCCCTAGCAGTAGCAAACAATTTCATTTACACAAGCCTACAACAAAAAAAACCAACAATCGCTGTAGCGTACGTCGTCCCTGTGCCGGCTGCCGCAGGACCTGGTGCCGCAGGACCTGGTGCTGAAGCTGAAGTCAATATCGTCAATCTCATCGATTTAGACAATTTCGACGGCCTCAATCTGGTCAATTTCGACGGCGACCAGGCGGAAGGAGAAATTGTGGTCGTCGACCAGGAGAGCGACGACGGAGAGAATGAGCATGAGAAAAAATGAAAATGAAAATGAAATAAAAAAAAAATATAAAACTAAACCTTGTATATTGTTTTTATTTATAATTTTTAAAATGTAGCGCACATATGTATGTATATGTATATGTATATATATTTTTTTACCGTTACGGCATGTATGTACATATGCATTTTCTGCGAAAATATACTGAATACAATTCTGAAAATATATATATGAAAAATATACTGAAAAATAAAGAGCACAGAATACGGGAAATAATATTATTATTATTATTATTAGTTCATGTCTAGCAATTTCATAAAAACTCCTGCAAATTGTAACAAAAATCTTGGAGCTCTTGTTATGATATTCAGCTCCGGTACGTGGCCGGCTGCTAATGAAACAATTTCGCTCTGGAGGCATCGAAGGAACGTCTCCAGGCCATCATTGTTTGCATTATGAAGCCTGAGATCGTCTGACGGGCATAAATCGAAAAATTTTCCTAACATTAATCATAAATTCCTGAGCTCCCGCTCCTTACACTTCCGATGGGGCGACAACGCTGCAGCTGCATCTGCAGCGTCCATCTCCGACTGCCACGAACTTTTCTTGTAGATTGTTCGCCTGTATACCCTACGTAATATTTTGTCCGCGCACTTGTAATTGGTCGATAACGAAATATTCAAGTGCGTGTAATCGGTAAGTACAGGAATGTGGGCGTAATGGTATGCGTACTGAACCGCCACTTCATTAGCTGTACAGCCGTCGCTTATTACCGCCAATATATTTTTTTGGATACTCTCTCCGTTCACTCGTATGCCACCAATGCGGGTCAGCACACGTTGAACATGGTCCCTAATTTTATTGCTGCCCATGCTGACTTCTTCTGTGACTGCCTGTTAAATAAAATTTTTTTTTTTAAAGGACCTATTGTCACTTTTTATTATTTTTCACTTACCATCGCAATGTGAAGCGCCGCAAACCTGCTGTTCAGCTCAGCAGTTTGGGCCGCAATCACCAACATTTTTATTTTTGAAGATATTCCGTCCTGTTTTGAGTTAAAAAATTCTCAGCAATTTATTTCAAATAATTTATATAAATACTTACATTTGGTGCGAACTGTCTGAGGTGCATTTCGTCAAATGTGAGGAAGAATGGTGTGAAAGACCGTAATACATCTACGCTTTCCACAAATAACCGTCCATTAATATGCCCCTGCTCGGAATTGGCAAAGTCAATGGCAGAATCTATATTTTGCAGCCCGAACCGTGCACTGGCTTCAAAATAGTTTCGGATAGTTTCCATGCTTCTTGCATTTTGTTTTCAATGTTTACTTTTGAGCAAACAAATAACTTTGAATTTTTTTTTTAATCTGGCAATACCAATAATGTATTTTCACTTTTTCCATTTTCGTTATATTTTATAGGCAACCGGTTGCTTAAAATTCCAGGGGGGGGGGGGGGGTTTTGAAGGGGGGGGATTAAAGCCCAAGACGACGTTAGTTTTATAATAGTGGTAGTTGTTGTAACTTTATTTAATATTATGGGAATTGGCTTATGATTATGTGTATTTAATATGTCGTGTGTGTAAATTAATGTGTAGTGTGTATGTGTAGTTCGCGAAACTCTGGCACCGACTGACGCTGACTCTCGCTTGATTAACCCTACAAACCTCCTGCTCTAATTGATCTCTCTCCTTTGCTTAACCCTACAAACCCCCTGCTCTAATTGATCTCTCTCCTTTGCTCAAAACGGGCGTTGCTCAATACCGGCGCCCACTTCGAGTAGCTCTCTGCACTGGCGGCCCTATCCCGATTCCTACATTCGGCCCTCCTGACGCTGGATTCGCCCCGAATTCCTTCATGTACTCTGCCACACTTGAAGTCTTACAAGGTCCTTCTCCATCCCCGACCTTCTCTACGTCATACCTTCCATGCTTATGGACTTTCACCACTTTGTAGGGTCCTAAATACTTTCCTTTCAATTTTAGCCCCACCCCGTACTGTGTACGCTTAATCGCTACTAAATCATTAACCTGGTACTCTTTTTCTACCTTTCTTTTCTTATTGAATGCTAATCGATTCTCCTCCTGCAAAACTTTTATGTTCTCTCTAGCCTCTATGCGTATCTGCTCACGCTCTTCCTCCAATTCATCAACTAATGATTCATTCACCAGCTCTTTTAGCTCCGAAATATCCGAACATCGCATATCAACACCTGTCAAAATCTTAAAAGGTGTGATTTTTGTACTCCTCGGCTCAATATTGTTGATTAACTGCTGCACTTTAGCTACATGCCTGTACCAAGAACCTGGACTATCTCCACTTAACTTTGACAACATAGGAACTACGATCCTGTGCATTCGCTCCACTTGCCCGTTACCTCGTGGCACACCTGTAGTAATCATCAAATGTTGTATATTCTGCCCTGAACAGTACTCTCTAAACGCATTCGCCGTGAAAGCGGCTCCTCTATCTGATACAATTCTGCATGGATTTCCGAAATTGATGGCTTGCTTTTCCAAACAGTTTATGACTTCCTCAGTTCCTGTACTACGCGTTGGATATAACCACACATACTTTGAGAATCCATCAACAACAACAAGAATATGGTTATAGCGCTTTTTGGTAATCTCCATTGGACCTACATGATCTATGTGGAATGTCACTAACGGTCTATCGCCCTTATCTATCGGTGTCAAATACCCTTCTTGCTTTCCAGCTTTTGCATTTACCAAGATACATTCTACGCAACTTTCCACAACTCGACATACTTTCTCTTTCAACTTTGGTATGAAATACGACTTTTCCACTAACTCCTGAGTCTTCTTTGCAGAAAAATGCCCCTGCCTATGAGCAATTTGCATTATTTCTCCCTCCATTTGGGATGGAACTACGATCAGTTCTCTATCTGGGTCTTTGAACAAAATCTGGTTCGCAATGTAATAGTCTTCATACCCCTTATCCTCCACAATACTTCTAATTACTTTTGTCCAGTCATCCGCCAATTGCGCCTCTTTCAACCTATGCATCACACTATCTGTCAATACGTAACACGATACTCTACTTAATGCATCTACATGCCTCATTTTCGATCCTGACCTATGCTCTATATCAAAATCAAAGTCCTGTAGAAACATCGCCCATCTCGCAACTCTCAACGGTACCTCTTTCTTCTTCATCGTCATGGCGAACGCATTACAATCAGTGATGATTTTAAACTTCGTTCCCAAGACATATACACGCCACTTTGTTAATGCTCCTATTACTGCTAGCACTTCTAGTTCGTACGAGTGGTATTTCTCTTCGCAAGGTCTTGTTTTGCGGCTCATAAATAATACTGGGTGTAACAAGCTATCCTCTGGGTCTCTCTGCAGCAATACTGCTCCAAATCCGAACTTGGACGCATCTGTGTGTATTTCTGTTTGCAACCTAGGATTATACAACCTCAAAACTGGTTTACTAGTCAGCGCAGCCTTTAACTGCTCGAACGATATCTGCTGTAACTCCTTGAACTCGAACTTTGCATCCTTCCTTAGCAAATCTGACAACGGTTTTGCGATTACTGCGTATCCTTCTATAAATTTCCTGAAGTACGACGTCAGCCCTAAGAATCTTTGCACTGCCTTTTTATCTCTGGGTATTGGAAAATTACCCACTGCCATGGTTTTTTCCTCACTTGGTTTGATCGTTCCATTTTCAACAATATAGCCTAAGAATATTACTTTCTTCTGTAGAACCTGACACTTTGACCAATTAATCCTTAATCCGTTCTGTGCTGCCACTTCAAGCACTCTTCCCAATCTTTCTAGTCCCTCTTCAACATCCTTACTTGGGATGATAATGTCATCCATGTAAATGACTGCATCACCTTTCCTAATTAAATCACGCATTACTGACATTATGAAACGATTGAACACTGCAGGCGAGTTGGATATACCAAATGGAACATACTGGAACTCGTACTGACCATTTTGGGTAACAAATGAAGTGTACTTCTGAGACTGTTCCTCGACAGGCACGTGAAAATACCCATTCGACAGATCCAATGTGGTAAATACTCTTGCTCCCTCTAACTTCTCGATAACACAATCCATTTGCACCATTGGAAAATTATCTCTTACTATCTTTTCGTTTAACTTTCGATAATCACAACATAGTCGTTTCTTCCCATTTTTCTTTTCGACCAAAACTACCGGAGATGCATATTCTGACGTGCTATGCTTGATTATCTTCTCGTCTAACCATTCTTGAACTTGGTCATCTACTATCTTTTGTTCACTGCATGCCAGACGTCTTGGATGTTGGTAAACTGGTAACTCGTCTGATAACACTAATTTCATTCTTACCTGACTACTAGCATTTCTTTTCGGATTGTATCCCTCGATCATCCTTTTCACTTTACAAGCATCTAGCTGCGATAAGTGTGAAACCTTTATGTCCACCTTATCGTCACCTTCTTCGAAACTCATCATACACAAGCTTTTATACTCTGTTAACAGCTCGGAGCAACAACCTTGTTCCTCGTTACCCTCATCGTGTATCCCTTCGCTCTTTACTTGGACCTCCGATCGTCTAACGAATTCCGTCCCTTCTTTGGTGACTTTCATGTCAATGTCTTTTAAAATTGTCCTGCCCAAAATCGCTTCAAAAGCTATGTCTTCATCCGACACAACATTGAACTCTACCTTCATTTCGATTCCATCGATCTTCACAGGAATGACTTCACTTCCAATCGTGATGATCTGAAACTCTCCAATTCCAGTCAGACATCTTTGGCGACCTGTCAACTGACCAGTTCCTAACTTAAGGAAAACTCTGCGGCTTAACAAGCACAAATCCGCTCCTGTGTCTACAAGACCTTTGAACGTACCTCTTGTGTGTACCACATTCTTTAACTCTAGCCCGGAAGAAGTAAATATACCATATGGTTTTGTTACTATCTTCCCTTGCACTAAGTTTGCTCTTTCCTGCTTTACCTGTCCTTCAACCATGCAAGCAGCGGCCTTATGCCCAAGTTGGTTGCATTTAAAACATCTAAAATCGTTCTTTGGACAGTCTTTCTTCATATGTGACGTTTCTCCACACTTATAACATTTCCTAGCTGACTCTGAACCTTTTCCCTCATTTATTTCCTTACCAAAACTCCGTGATTCATATTTGTTTGACGACTTTAGTGGACCACGCATCTTCTGATAAACTTCAATCTGATTCTTCAACTGCCTCATGGTTCTGGCTTGATACAACAACCCCTTATTGGTTCGACTATCCGGAATCCCATTCACAAAGTATTCAATCAAACTTTCGTCTTCTAAATCAATCGGTTTTGCTATCTCCATCAGAGCATACAAGTATTCCTGCAACGTTTCGTTTTTCTTTTGTTGTCGCTTAACCAATCTCCGATGAACCTCTGCCGATGATACTTTAATCCCGAACTCTTCGATCAACGCTTCCTTCAATCTACTCCAGTCACGAATATCCCGCTGACTGCGTATGAACGACTTTGCTGCTCCACCTAACAATTGCTTAGCATAAATGAAAGTCTGCAGCTGATTCCACCCTACCGTTAGTGCACATTCTTCAAGCTCAATTATCCACTGATTAACATCCAAGCTATTTGAACCTGAAAACTCTGAAACGCTACCTTCAACATCCTTTAGCGTGAACCACGATCTAGCTGAAACTGTAGCTTCCATTTCTCTGCGACCAATTCCTGCCACTCTGTTTCCTATTTCTGCATTTTGAACTTGCTGCGGTTCTATTGACCTGAATGATTGTTCCTGTTCATCCATATCACTCCCATCTACCTCCGCTTGAAGATCATAGTGATTAAGAAGCCTGTTTTGTAAATCTACCTTTCTACCAACCGTCTCCAATCCCAGCTCGTTCAACTTAAGCCTCAAATCCGCAACTAGCAGTGCCAGAATCTCGTCTCTTCTCATCTTGTACAATTTATGTTCTTATAATGTATAATGTAATATGTGGTAAAATATATAAAAATGTGTGATATTATAATACAGTAAAGAATATAAAAATACAAATATTAATTCTAATTCCTCTCAAAATTTGGCACTCCAGTTATCTGCTTTTCCTTGGCCGGTTACAATGGCTCTCAAACAATGCCAATTTTTTAATCTCAATTTATTTTAACTTATCCAATTTCGATGAACTACAAATTTTGCCGCTTACAGTTTATTTATTTTCGACAGTTACAGTTTCTCTAAAACTTTTCCAATTACAGTTTATTATTTTTCCAATTCCAATTGCTCGAAAACTCTTCCAATTACAGTTTATTATTTTTCCAATTCCAATTGCTCGAAAACTCTTCCAATTACAGTTTATTATTTTTCCAATTCCAATTGCTCGAAAACTCTTCCAATTACAGTTTATTAAAATTCTGATAATTGCATTGGCTCTCAAACATTACTCGAATCTTATAAAACTTTAATCACATACTTTTCAAACTGTACTCAAATAAAATTTTTCTCCTTAAACACGTTCGTTCTTGTTTGACTCAATGTCGTTCGTTTCAGCTTCCTCTTCGATCAATACTTATGTATATGGATCCTCTCGTCTGACACGGACCATTTTCCGTAACTCACCAGAATTTGCAACTGTACTTTGCAACTAGCTTCTGCTATCCGGCCTTACCGCCTCCCAACGCTTGATGACATCCAGATCAATCAGCTCTCGTTCTGCTTCACGTCTCTCTTTTCCAGCTATACAATACCAACACTCCAGCCAGTTGCTTGTTGTCTGTATACCGAAAAGTCCCGCGCCGCTCTCAGTAACGATTTCTGCTCTCTCTGCTTTCGTATCGTCTTCGTTTCCAGCTCCTTTATCACTGCTCTCGTCGTTTCTCGTGGCTTTCGTCGTTTCTCGTGGCTTTCGTCGTTTTCTTTCGCCTTCCCTGTTTCTCGTCGGCTTCTGTCGCAGACCTTGAAATCAGTTCTCGCTGTCTTCGTTGTTTCCTTGTTTCTTCACCGTTTCTTGTCGCCGTCTGTCGCAGACCTTGAAATCGGTTCTCGTTGAGTCGGCCGTTTCTGCGCGTCGCTTCTGAATTTCACAATTCCACGAAATTGTCGAAAATTATTTTGACGCTCCCTTTTTGTCTCTGTCGCTCTCCAACAATTGTCCATTAACACTCTTGACTTGGTTAATGCAATTTTGCGACTTATGACTCGAACTCCACTACAACACAACACAATTGACCACAATTACGACACTTTTTATTGTTGGTGTTTTTATACACGTTTAATCAAAATTCAATCCCGGACGAGCCCCCAAATGTGTGGCCCAGGGTTTTTGCACTGATGTGGATTAAAGCCCAAGACGACGTTAGTTTTATAATAGTGGTAGTTGTTGTAACTTTATTTAATATTATGGGAATTGGCTTATGATTATGTGTATTTAATATGTCGTGTGTGTAAATTAATGTGTAGTGTGTATGTGTAGTTCGCGAAACTCTGGCACCGACTGACGCTGACTCTCGCTTGATTAACCCTACAAACCTCCTGCTCTAATTGATCTCTCTCCTTTGCTTAACCCTACAAACCCCCTGCTCTAATTGATCTCTCTCCTTTGCTCAAAACGGGCGTTGCTCAATACCGGCGCCCACTTCGAGTAGCTCTCTGCACTGGCGGCCCTATCCCGATTCCTACATTCATTTAAAACTGTAAAATTGTATAGTATAATAAATAAATGAATAAATAATAATAATAATAAATTATTATATACAGTGTACACTTAATATTATTAAGTGCAGTATATACAACAGTAAAGTATATACCATACCGAATTTTCGGTATATTTTTCCGATAAGCCCGCGGTCTTTCACAAGTTGCCGGCAAACAATTGCAATAAAATTTTGAAAAGTGTTTATAGTGTTTAATTAGTGTATAAAACGTTTATACAGTGCTTATAAAGTGTTTATGAAGTTTGCGTATTATATAATACGCAGTAGCTTCAAGAGTACTTTAAAAGTGCAGAATTGTACAAGTGTACGTGTGTGTACAAGTGTACGTGTTGTCTGTCAGCACAAGTGTGAAATTGGCCGTCGAAAGACGTTAAAGAAAATTGAAAAAACCGTCGATAGACGTTAAAGAAAATTGAAAAAACCGTCGATAGACGTAAAATATACTGAGTAAGTATGAAGAAAAACCAACATATGTTCGAGCCAACGGAATCAATTCCGGTGGCTCAAGCTCGCGTAGCTCGCTCACGTGCGCACCAACAGCTGGTGGCCGCTACTGTACGTGGAGCACCGGAAGAAGAGCTCGCAGCTCTTTTAGTCGTTCGCGACGAAGCGAGCCTCCACCTGTCCATTGTGATGGATCAGGAGGCACGACGTTCGAGTGTGCCTAGCACTAGCATAAGTTCGGATCCTCAGAACTTTTCCCTTCCCAGTGCCTCAGCTCAGAATAGGTACGACTACCAACAGAAATGCGCTGGTGAAATTCCCAGCGACAATATTCCCAGCACCAGCACTGGAATACGTTCTGGGCTTGCACGGGGAGTGGGTGAGGACGTTGAGTTTTTAGCTCCATGTTCCAACTCCACTCTGCTCCCTGTTCAGTTTAAGCCGGGTGCAGTGCAGTTAACTCGCAGTGTAAAGCAAACAGTCATACTCGACTTCCTAATACAGATATCCACCGTGTCCTCATTTTCGTTTGACTCCCCAATATGAGCACACTAAACTGTATTATTCAAAACGTAAACTCGCTGCACTCTCTGCATAAGAGAGCTGAACTACAGCAAATATCAAATATACACCAATCAACATAGAACCTCTCAAAAACTTTGAAGCAATTGCCATTGAATTAAAATATCAAACCAATCAAGGCCAAAAGGCAATCATAGCAATATCACTATACAAACGACACAGATCTCAAAATTCTTCTCAAATCAATACATAGATATGGTGCAGGTAATACACCAGTAATCATTGGGGGTGACCTAAATGCTAAGCATCCAAGCTGGCATATACCGATACATAGCTACGAACACATAAATACTAACGGTAGGATTAATATCGGTGGCTGGAAAGCCAACCAAATCTCACACTATATCCCAGTTGTGAACCAACGAGACACAACAAAAATAATCGAAACACATCCATTGACCTGTTCATATGCTCAATAGAATTACGAACAAAAAACATTGACATGGGCTGTCCTGTACTAATTGACTTCCTCTCAGACCTTCTGGGAAGACAGATTGAGTTTGCATTGGGTCACTTCAAATTTCAAAAACCAGATAATGTTGAATATTACAATTTTAATGTAATCAACATTTTCCAAAGGAATACAACATTAATGAATAAGATACGGACCATTGAGAATGATAAAAGTATTGACCCAATACAGATAGACCAACATATCGACATATTTGATAGGGCGCTAAAAAGAGCAATGGACTCGTCGGTGCCAACAATCCGAATTGATCCATCCATTATACCCCACTGCTGAACCTTCTAGAAGGAACCACACTCTTCCATTGACTTCTTCATATGCTCAACAGAGCTACCCGTTGACTGGAGAGAGGGACTCAAGATAATAAGTGACTACAGGACAGACCCTTTTGGTGTTGAGCTTAAGCTACTTACAAATAGTTAAAACTTACAAGAAAATCAACATTGAGAAATTAAACATGACCCTGATGCGAAACATAAAACATATTCCCAATAATAAAAACCTAAATACGAATGAAATCGACCATCATATAGATAAGCTCACCAAAGCAGTGGAAAAAGCTATTAATTCAACCGAAGTCGTCCCCAACATCCACAGTGACCCGTCAAAGCCAAATAGAAGCATTCATATAAGCCAACATGCCGTCAAAATAATGGCAAAAGGACGCGCTCTCAATCGCCTCCTGTACTGAAGGTATGGGGCCATGTCAAGCTACGAAAGAGACCTTACTAGAAACATGATAAGAATAATGTCCATGCAAATCAAACTATACCAATGGATTCCGGAATAGAATGGAATGGAATCCGCTCACATACAGAACATAGAAAGCCAAATAGCAATATTAGATCTATCCAAAATAAGCATCAAATTCCTCTGTCAGTCCGATAGAAAGCAGCAAAGTGACATAAAATTAACTACCCAAGAACTAAACTCAATTGACATTAATATCGTATCCACACCTAATATTAAAACAGAAACAGATAAAAAAAATGCACTCTCTTTGGTCAATTCGAAATATATACACAAACAGAACGATAACATGACCTCATCTTCACCTGAGCTGCTCGCTCATACTATTATGGTAAACGGAATTGTGGGGAACGACTTATTAGCAGTAACAGCTATAGCTAAATTAAGAGACACGCAAACAGCATATGTGAAGGGGGAAGGAGCAGAGAGGGAAGGCTTCACAAACGCCAACCAACTACTGGAATGGCTCCAAGCAATATGTTTTAATATTGGATACTTCCCCATAGCTTGGAAACAAAGTAAGGTCATTGCGATTCCCAAGCCAAATGCTGACCATAAAACCCTGCGTGTATGTAGACCCATCTCGATCATGTCCGTAATCAGTATCTTATTCGAAAAAATGTTGCTAGAAAAGCTTAAGCAACATCTGGAGAAAACTAAAACACTCACGAATCATCAATTTGGCTTCAGAGAGGGGAACTCAACCAACCACTCCCTAGCAGTAGCAAAAAATTTAATTTACACAAGCCTACAACAACAAAAACCAACAATCGCTGTAGCGTACGTCATCCCTGTGCCGGCTGCCGCAGGACCTGGTGCCGCAGGACCTGGTGCTGAAGCTGAAGTCAATATCGTCAATCTCATCGATTTAGACAATTTCGACGGCCTCAATCTGGTCAATTTCGACGGCGACCAGGCGGAAGGAGAAATTGTGGTCGTCGACCAGGAGAGCGACGACGGAGAGAATGAGCATGAGCAAAAATGACTAATAAAAATAGAAATAAAAAAAAATATAAAACTAAACCTTGTATATTGTTTTTATTTATAATTTTTAAAATGTAGCGCACATATGTATGTATATGTATATATATTTTTTTTACCGTTACGGCATGTATGTACATATGCATTTTCTGCGAAAATATACTGAATACAATTCTGAAAATATATATATGAAAAATATACTGAAAAATAAAGAGCACAGAATACGGGAAATAATATTATTATTATTATTAGTTCATGTCCAGCAATTTCATAAAAACTCCTGCAAATTGTAACAAAAATCTTGGAGCTCTTGTTATGATATTCAGCTCCGGTACGTGGCCGGCTGCTAATGAAACAATTTCGCTCTGGAGGCATCGAAGGAACGTCTCCAGGTCATCATTGTTTGCATTATGAAGCCTGAGATCGTCTGACGGGCATAAATCGAAAAATTTTCCTAACATTAATCTTAAATTCCTGAGCTCCCGCTCCTTACACTTCCGATGGGGCGACAACGCTGCAGCTGCATCTGCAGCGTCCATCTCCGACTGCCACGAACTTTTCTTGTAGATTGTTCGCCTGTCTACCCTACGTAATAGGGTAGTCCGCGCACTTGTAATTGGTCGATAACGAAATATTCAAGTGCGTGTAATCGGTAAGTACAGGAATGTGGGCGTAATGGTATGCGTACTGAACCGCCACTTCATTAGCTGGACAGCCGTCGCTTATTACCGCCAATATATTTTTTTGGATACTCTCTCCGTTCACTCGTATGCCACCAATGCGGGTCAGCACACGTTGAACATGGTCCCTAATTTTATTGCTGCCCATGCTGACTTCTTCTGTGACTGCCTGTTAAATAAAATTTTTTTTTTAAAGGACCTATTGTCACTTTTTATTATTTTTCACTTACCATCGCAATGTGAAGCGCCGCAAACCTGCTGTTCAGCTCAGCAGTTTGGGCCGCAATCACCAACATTTTTATTTTTGAAGATATTCCGTCCTGTTTTGAGTTAAAAAATTCTCAGCAATTTATTTCAAATAATTTATATAAATACTTACATTTGGTGCGAACTGTCTGAGGTGCATTTCGTCAAATGTGAGGAAGAATGGTGTGAAAGACCGTAATACATCTACGCTTTCCACAAATAACCGTCCATTAATATGCCCCTGCTCGGAATTGGCAAAGTCAATGGCAGAATCTATATTTTGCAGCCCGAACCGTGCACTGGCTTCAAAATAGTTTCGGATAGTTTCCATGCTTCTTGCATTTTGTTTTCAATGTTTACTTTTGAGCAAACAAATAACTTTGAATTTTTTTTTTAGTCTGGCAATACCAATAATGTATTTTCACTTTTTCCATTTTCGTTATATTCTATAGGCAACCGGTTGCTTAAAATTCATTTAAAACTGTAAAATTGTATAGTATAATAAATAAATGAATAAATAATAATAATAATAAATTATTATATACAGTGTACACTTAATATTATTAAGTGCAGTATATACAACAGTAAAGTATATACCATACCGAATTTTCGGTATATTTTCCGGTATATTTTTCCGATGAGCCCGCGGTCTTTCACACGTTGCCGGCAAACAATTGCAATAAAATTTTGAAAAGTGTTTATAGTGTTTAATTAGTGTATAAAAAGTTTATACAGTGCTTATTAAGTGTTTATGAAGTTTGCGTATTATATAATACGCAGTAGCTTCAAGAGTACTTTACAAGTGCAGAATTGTACAAGTGTACGTGTGTGTACAAGTGTACGTGTTGTCTGTCAGCACAAGTGTGAAATTGGCCGTCGAAAGACGTTAAAGAAAATTGAAAAAACCGTCGATAGACGTAAAATATACTGAGTAAGTATGAAGAAAAACCAACATATGTTCGAGCCAACGGAATCAATTCCGGGCTCAGAATAGCACAAGTGCCTCAGCTGAGACGAGCAGCTCTGTCTCAGCTCAGACTAGGTACGACTACCAACAGAAATGCGCTGGTGAAATTCCCAGCGACAATATTCCCAGCACCAGCACTGGAATACGTTCTGGGCTTGCACGGGGAGTGGGTGAGGACGTTGAGTTTTTAGCTCCATGTTCCAACTCCACTCTGCTCCCTGTTCAGTTTAAGCCGGGTGCAGTGCAGTTAACTCGCAGTGTAAAGCAAACAGTCATACTCGACTTCCTAATACAGATATCCACCGTGTCCTCATTTTCGTTTGACTCCCCAATATGAGCACACTAAACTGTATTATTCAAAACGTAAACTCGCTGCACTCTCTGCATAAGAGAGCTGAATTACAGCAATTTTTAAATACACACAAGCCAAGCATAATGTTCATAGCGGAGCATAGGCTATCGACTCAAAATGAAGTAAATCTAAATAACTACCAATTTATTCGCCAAGAGAAATTAGCAACACAAATCAAAGTCAATAACAATAAGAAAAGAGGCGGCTCTGTTGCAATTTGCATTCGGAGGAATATCAAATATACACCAATCAACATAGAACCTCTCAAAAACTTTGAAGCAATTGCCATTGAATTAAAATATCAAACCAATCAAGGCCAAAAGGCAATCATAGCAATATCACTATACAAACGACACAGATCTCAAAATTCTTCTCAAATCAATACATAGATATGGTGCAGGTAGTACACCAGTAATCATTGAGGGTGACCTAAATGCTAAACATCCATGTTGGCATATGAAAATACATATGTACATATTTAGCTACGAACATATAAATACTGACGGTAGGATATTATATCAATGGCTAGAAAGTCAACCAAACCTTACACTATATCCCAGTTGTGAACCGACAAGGCACAACAAAAATAATCGAAACACATCCATTGACCTGTTCATATGCTCAATAGAATTACGAACAAAAAACATTGACATGGGCTGTCCTGTACTAATTGACTTCCTCTCAGACCATCTGGGAATACAGATTGAGTTTGCATTGGGTCACTTCAAATTTCAAAAACCAGATAATGTTGAATATTACAATTTTAATGTAATCAACATTTTCCAAAGGAATACAACATTAATAAATAAGATACGGACCATTGAGAATGATAAAAGTATTGACCCAATACAGATAGACCAACATATCGACATATTTGATTGGGCGCTAAAAAGAGCAATGGACTCGTCGGTGCCAACAATCCGAATTGATCCATCCATTATACCCCACTGCTGAACCTTCTAGAAGGAACCACACTCTTCCATTGACTTCTTCATATGCTCAACAGAGCTACCCGTTGACTGGAGAGAGGGACTCAAGATAATAAGTGACTACACGACAGACCCTTTTGGTGTTGAGCTTAAGCTTCGCCTTGGCTGCTTTCAGTTAGTTAAGCAGGACTTGCAAATAGTTAAAACTTACAAGAAAATCAACATTGAGAAATTAAACATATTCCCAATAATAAAAACCTAAATACGAATGAAATCGACAATCCTATAGATAAGCTCACCAAAGCAGTGGAAAAAGCTATTAATTCAACCGAAGTCGTCCCCAACATCCACAGTGACCCGTCAAAGCCAAATAGAAGCATTCATATAAGCCAACATGCCGTCAAAATAATAGTAAGGGGACGCGCTCTCAATCGCCTCCTGCACTGAAGGTATGGGGCCATGTCAAGCTACGAAAGAGACCTTACTAGAATGTTCAATTTTGTCGAGTAGTGTTATCAGACTTTCAAACTAATGAGCTACTAATGATAAGGCACATTAACCATCTGCAACAACTAGGTATACTATGTGATGACGAAAACAATCTCATATTTTATCATAAGAAAAACTGTAATCTCAATCCAAAGGATCTGGTCTTTAATAAAAATCAGTAAAAATATAAATATAAATACCCAAAAACCCCTAATTCCCATTGTACATACACCCACCCTCACCCACATCCTCGTTAATTAATTAGTTATTATGTAGCTATCAGTGATATAGTTCTAGTATTAGTCTTAAAAACAAACACAAAATTGAATTCGATCGAGCGCACCGAGAACTTCTTTCGTCCCGAATTTTTCATAAAACTACGCCACCCAAGTATTTTCAGTCTTTTGCATTTAGAAAAACTATTCTAAATTTTCAGGTACATCTCTTGGCGTTTGTTTTGTTTTTGGCGCAAATGCACTGCTGATCTACTGAGAGCATTGTTAACAATTTGAACAGATTTTAGAAATTTCGAATACAAATATTTTAATTAACCCATCTTATTTTTTCCGTCCGTCTTGTTGAGCGCTTGGATCTCAGAGACTATAAGAGCTAGGGCAACCAAATTTGGTTTCAAAATAGTGTATTTCAAAATTTTGCCACGCCCCCACAAAAATACGTGGCAGACATAATTTTAAAGTTACGATAAAATCAAAAACGCAGTATCGTAGAGAATGCCCATATTTACCAGATTGCCGAATCTGTATCACATCGCATCATAGTTATAGCCAGAATGAAGAAATTCATTTTCAGTTTTTTCAGTTGAAAACAACCAACCTTCCGCGTCGACAAGCAACAAGCACTGAACTCAAAGGGAAATGACACGAGGAACGCACCGACGAGGGGCCCTCCTTATATAATTGCTTCATGGTCTGACCGCCGCGTCGATCGCGACGTCGACTTCATATTCTGCTCCTCTGGCGCAGCGGCAGAGAAAAAATCTTGAATGACGCTTAGTTGTCATTTGTCATCGCTCACTTCTGGTAATGCAGGGAAACTGGACCTATCTAGGGCCGGATCAACCCTCAACCGGGCGCTGGGCAACCATTAGTGTGGGGCCCTGCATTTTATCACGCCAGCTCCCTTCTTTTTTAATTTGAAATAAAAACATAAAAATTGCATGTTTGTTTGATTAATTTGTATGTTTATTAGTGGCTATACTATTTTGTGTTCATTATTTGGAGTTTTCCGTTTTCAACAAATTTTTCTGTTAGTCCTAGGGGCCCTAGGCAACTGTTAATCCGGCCCTGGACCTATTCCCGTCGTCGGACTTCATATTTTGTTTGTGTATGCTAGCCTAAAAGAGAATGGAAGAAATACCCCGCGCTCCGGTACCATTAAGCGTCAAACGAAAATTGAACGAGCATCTTTGCTCATATATACATACATATATACACACAAACAAGCAGCTGCACCGGTACACTCTTTTCGTCTCGCTTTCGCTTATTCACCGTTGCTTGCTGTGTATTTGGTGGGAGAATTTTCGTTGCCGCGCTTGATCAAAACGGAACGCCAAGTGAAGAGCTGCCATGTTTTTTTTTAAACATATTGTTTTTGTTGTTACTTTCCAAGTGACACGCTACCCTACATTCTTAGGGTATATTGTTTTCGGTTCTCACTTGGAAAGTCACGAGCTATCCCACAGTGTGAGGGTATATCGGTTTTGGTTGTCACTTGCAACCAAGTATACAACTCGTGCCACGACATTCAATTATTGTCGTTCTCGAATTTCGTTCTTGTTTGAACATTTATTATTTATTTATCTACAAAATATTGGTTGTCGTCGCGTAAATTATAAATAGTAAAATGGCACAAAAAAATAAGCCTGTTTTCGATGACTTAAAAAGTAAACTCAAAAACCGAGTCAAAAGCATTCGCCGCTTAGAGGATCGATCAGAGGGTGGATCGATTCCATTGCAATTGACAGAGCAGTTATGCTATTAACAAGGCCAACCTATTGCAGGAGCAAATATAAGAAATTGATAGCAAAGATGAATTTGGAGCCGAGCTGGAAGAAATGGCCATTGTAACCAAGGCAAAGATAATGTCGCTTATCGATGCCTTGAAGCTAACAAGCGACACGACGCTCTCGGTATCAGCTTCTACGGCCCCAGTCGAGCACGAACTTCCGAAATTGTCCCTACCAAAATTTAGTCTGAAAATTGTATTAGCCTTTTTGAGACTCTTGTTCGTAATGATTATAGTATTGAGAAATTGAATATTTCGAACCAAATCTCCGCACTGTTTAATCTGCCAAAAATCTCGCAATAGTCCGCATCGTCCCTAAGGAGCCTGATCGATAGTGTCATCGATCTATGGGTCACTACTATTGATAGGAGACGATACGAAGATTTCGTATTCTGACTAGACAGAAGTGGGAAGAACAGCTTGACTTCGAAAAGTTGCCGCTTTGGTCCGACTTTGAAAAGGTTTTAAATCGTCGATACGAGCATTTGTCTGCGGAAGAGTTGACAAAGACAAGGCACGAAAAAGTCATACCAAGCAAGTCGCACAATCGCAGTTAATTTGCTTGTTCCTCCACTCCCCCAACAGTAGAGCTCAGCGAACATGCAGCTACATATTGCAATTCGGGAGACATGTAGTGGCCATCTGCACGCCATTTTCACGTCTCTCGGCTATGCAAAGGTTCGAGTTCACAAAGTCTGCGTCCTTATTTATTAATTGTCTGCAAAAGGGTCAAACTGAAGTAAGATGCATCTTGGTATTATATAGTCTTTGGTTTAAATTCGCAATATTTTGCGATTGAATTTGTTTAAATACAAAATGATTTCATAGGTCGGTTGTTCAGCCATCTTTATGATTCTGCGTTTTCGGTTTTCTCATATCTTTAAAATGATGGACACCGCAAAATGGCGGTATTCTTTGCGCCATCTTGTGTATTTATATACTGATGACGACGTTGACCAGTGCTGCCAGTTTAGCATATTTCACGCTAGATCGAGCATATTTAAAAATAAACTAGCTTATACAATTTTCAAATATCTTATATACGCTGCACAGTGGGCGGAAATGCCAAAATTAAGATGTAATATTATCATAATTTTATTATTACTCCCTTTAAATAAATGTCCATTCTGCATAAAAATATAAAAAAAATATTTTTTGACCATCCCTGGCTTTTTGGTAGCCTTTTAAAGTCGGCTGTTTGAGCATGTCAAAATTTTCATTCTTTCTGGCTGTAAATATTGTCTACGTTTGAAGGTCCACCATCTCCATTTAAAGCAACCAAACAACATTATTTAATATGGATAATTTACATCAAGGTATTAAGAATGTAGTTTAGAATGCTTTAGTTAGATGTTGTTTTGTTTCGTTCTGATTTTAATGCTTTTGTTGGCAGATGTTTTATTTCTAACCTAACCTCAAAATAGTAATCTTTGTTGGAGTAGAAGTAGTAAGATTGCGCGGGGTTGGTCATATGGTTTATGTTGTAGTGTGTGTTATTGTATGTATATTTAAATAGAGTTAACAACTTAAGCGCATATTTGCGCAATTTCGAATTATTTTCATGTATCCAGACAAGGTCAATATTCGTCGAGGCGATTTGCTGGAAATTTGGTTGAGCAATCGGCGCAGCAGAATGGTGCTGGAAATTCCAATGATGGAAATACGGCTAGAAGAGCAAATTTAAATTATTTGCCTCAATATTGGAAATCGATGAAGAGTTACTGAACAAACTTCACTTAATATTAATAGTTATTTCATGCGAATACCAAATAAGTTCAGTAAAGTTTAAACAATTTTGTGAAGAGACTCTCCTTTTACACATCAAACGAGAAGGAACGTGTGAGTCGCTTCTGGGGACGCGACTCTACTTATACCCGTACTCAGTCAGTATAAAAATTTTTGAGCATAATTTTTAAGAATTTTAGAATTTAAAAAAAACTTTACATTTTACATTTTTTTGCTACATTTGCTATCTACATCTACAATGTATATTCTACATCTAACATGTAGATTATAGATGTACCATTCATATTCTACATCTCCTCCGCTAGGGGTTGCTCGCGCACTGAACGCGGTAGAGTGTGCGAGCGAGAAAGAGAATGAGTAGCGCGGTCATTGGCAAGAGGGGGCGGGGGAAACAACTGAAAATTAATTTCTTGTTGTTGTTGTTGTTGTGTATATGCACATACGATACGCCGCTTTTTTTTTAAGTGTACGAAATATGCAGTGTACAGAGCATAGCATATGTACACAAGCCATGTAGCATGTATAGCATAAGTAGCATATGCTGTATATATACTTATATGTACTACTTATACTCCTTTTTGTTATTTTCTTTTCAGATATGGATCCCAAAAGGAAGAAGGGACAAGGCGCCATTGGGAAGCGAGATTTTCGGTGGGTCTTTATGCAGAGTATGCCCCAATACATGGAAACAAGTATGGAGCTGGCACGGGCGCAGGAGTTGCTCCTGTCCATGATGCCTGGACGCGGAGGACGTGGAGGACGCCGGGCCCCGTACGTCGTCCCTGTGCCGGCTGCCGCAGGACCTGGTGCTGAAGCTGAAGCTGATTGACGATAGTCAATCTCATCGATTTAGATAATTTCGACGGCCTCAATCTGGCCAATTTCGACGGCGACCAGGCGGAAGGAGAAATTGTGGTCGTCGACCAGGAGAGCGACGACGGAGAGAATGAGCATGAGCAAAAATGACTAATAAAAATAGAAATAAAAAAAAAAAATAAAACTAAACCTTGTATATTGTTTTTATTTATAATTTTTAAAATAAAGCGCACATATGTGTGTATATGTATATGTATATATATATTTTTACCGTTACGGCATGTATGTACATATGCATTTTCGGCGAAAATACACGGAACACAATTCTGAAAATATATATATGAAAAATATACTGAAAAATAAAGAACACAGAATACGGGAAATATTATTATTATTATACAATTATTATTAGTTGATGTCTAGCAATTTCATAAAAACTCCTGCAAATTGTAACAAAAATCTTGGAGCTCTTGTTATGATATTCAGCTCCGGTACGTGGCCGGCTGCGAATGAAACAATTTCGCTCTGGAGGCATCGAAGGAACGTCTCCAGGTCATCATTGTTTGCATTATGAAGCCTGAGATCGTCTGACGGGCATAAATCGAAAAATTTTCCTAACATTAATCTTAAATTCCTGAGCTCCCGCGCCTTACACTACCGATGGGGCGACAACGCTGCAGCTGCATCTGCAGCGTCCATCTTCGACTGCCACGAACTTTTCTTGTAGATTGTTCGCCTGTATACCCTACGTAATATTTTTTCCGCGCACTTGTAATTGGTCGATAACGAAATATTCAAGTGCGTGTAATCGGTAAGTACAGGAATGTGGGCGTAATGGTTTGCGTACTGAACCGCCACTTCATTAGCTGGACAGCCGTCGCTTATTACCGCCAATATATTTTTTTGGATACTCTCTCCGTTCACTCGTATGCCACCAATGCGGGTCAGCACACGTTGAACATGGTCCCTAATTTTATTGCTGCCCATGCTGATTTCTTCTGTGACTGCCTGTTAAATACCACCGCAATTTGAAGCGCCGCAAACCTGCTGTTCAGCTCAGCAGTTTGGGCCGCAATCACCAACATTTTTATTTTTGAAGATATTCCGTCCTGTTTTGAGTTAACAAATTCTCAGCAATTTATTTCAAATAATTTATATAAATACTTACATTTGGTGCGAACTGTCTGAGGTGCATTTCGTCAAATGTGAGGAAGAATGGTGTGAAAGACCGTAATACATCTACGCTTTCCACAAATAACCGTCCATTAATATGCCCCTGCTCGGAATTGGCAAAGTCAATGGCAGAATCTATATTTTGCAGCCCGAACCGTGCACTGGCTTCAAAATAGTTTCGGATAGTTTCCATGCTTCTTGCATTTTGTTTTCAATGTTTACTTTTGAGCAAACAAATAACTTTGAATTTTTTTTTTTAGTCTGGCAATACCAATAATGTATTTTCACTTTTTCCATTTTCGTTATATTCTATAGGCAACCGGTTGCTTAAAATTCATTTAAAACTGTAAAATTGTATAGTATAATAAATAAATGAATAAATAATAATAATAATAAATTATTATATACAGTGTACACTTAATATTATTAAGTGCAGTATATACAACAGTAAAGTATATACCATACCGAATTTTCGGTATATTTTCCGGTATATTTTTCCGATAAGCCCGCGGTCTTTCACAAGTTGCCGGCAAACAATTGCAATAAAATTTTGAAAAGTGTTTATAGTGTTTAATTAGTGTATAAAAAGTTTATACAGTGCTTATAAAGTGTTTATGAAGTTTGCGTATTATATAATACGCAGTAGCTTCAAGAGTACTTTACAAGTGCAGAATTGTACAAGTGTACGTGTGTGTACAAGTGTACGTGTTGTCTGTCAGCACAAGTGTGAAATTGGCCGTCGAAAGACGTTAAAGAAAATTGAAAAAACCGTCGATAGACGTAAAATATACTGAGTAAGTATGAAGAAAAACCAACATATGTTCGAGCCAACGGAATCAATTCCGGGCTCAGAATAGCACAAGTGCCTCAGCTGAGACGAGCAGCTCTGTCTCAGCTCAGACTAGGTACGACTACCAACAGAAATGCGCTGGTGAAATTCCCAGCGACAATATTCCCAGCACCAGCACTGGAATACGTTCTGGGCTTGCACGGGGAGTGGGTGAGGACGTTGAGTTTTTAGCTCCATGTTCCAACTCCACTCTGCTCCCTGTTCAGTTTAAGCCGGGTGCAGTGCAGTTAACTCGCAGTGTAAAGCAAACAGTCATACTCGACTTCCTAATACAGATATCCACCGTGTCCTCATTTTCGTTTGACTCCCCAATATGAGCACACTAAACTGTATTATTCAAAACGTAAACTCGCTGCACTCTCTGCATAAGAGAGCTGAACTACAGCAATTTTTAAATACACACAAGCCAAGCATAATGTTCATAGCGGAGCATAGGTTATCGATTCAAAATGAAATACATCTAAATAACTATCAATTCGTTCGCCAAGAGCAATTAGCAACACAAATCTGTTGCAATTTGCATTCGAAAAAATATCAAATATATACCAATAAAAATTGAACCTCTCAATCACCTTGCAGCAATTGCCATCGAAATAGAAAATCAAACCAATCAAGGCCAAAAGGCAATCTTAGCAATTTCACTATATAAACGACCAAAAGATCAACTTATTTTAACTGATCTCAATAAGCTTTTCAAATCAATACATAGATATGGTGCAGGTAGTACACCAGTAATCATTGAGGGTGACCTAAATGCTAAACATCCATGTTGGCATATGAAAATACATATGTACATATTTAGCTACGAACATATAAATACTGACGGTAGGATATTATATCAAGTCAAAGTCAACCAAATCTTACACTATATCCCAGTTGTGAACCGACAAGGCACAACAAAAATAATCGAAACACATCCATTGACCTGTTCATATGCTCAATAGAATTACGAACAAAAAACATTGACATGGGCTGTCCTGTACTAATTGACTTCCTCTCAGACCATCTGGGAATACAGATTGAGTTTGCATTGGGTCACTTCAAATTTCAAAAACCAGATAATGTTGAATATTACAATTTTAATGTAATCAACATTTTCCAAAGGAATACAACATTAATGAATAAGATACGGACCATTGAGAATGATAAAAGTATTGACCCAATACAGATAGACCAACATATCGACATATTTGATAGGGCGCTAAAAAGAGCAATGGACTCGTCGGTGCCAACAATCCGAATTGATCCATCCATTATACCACACTGCTGAACCTTCTAGAAGGAACCACACTCTTCCATTGACTTCTTCATATGCTCAACAGAGCTACCCGTTCACTGGAGAGAGGGACTCAAGATAATAAGTGACTACACGACAGACCCTTTTGGTGTTGAGCTTAAGCTTCGCCTTGGCTGCTTTCAGTTAGCTAAGCAGGACTTGCAAATAGTTAAAACTTACAAGAAAATCAACATTGAGAAATTAAACATATTCCCAATAATAAAAACCTAAATACGAATGAAATCGACAATCCTATAGATAAGCTCACCAAAGCAGTGGAAAAAGCTATTAATTCAACCGAAGTCGTCCCCAACATCCACAGTGACCCGTCAAAGCCAAATAGAAGCATTCATATAAGCCAACATGCCGTCAAAATAATAGTAAGGGGACGCGCTCTCAATCGCCTCCTACACAGAAGGTATGGGACCATGTCAAGCTACGAAAGAGACCTTACTAGAATGTTCAATTTTGTCGAGTAGTGTTATCAGACTTTCAAACTAATGAGCTACTAATGATAAGGCACATTAACCATCTGCAACAACTAGGTATACTATGTGATGACGAAAACAATCTCATATTTTATCATAAGAAAAACTGTAATCTCAATCCAAAGGATCTGGTCTTTAATAAAAATCAGTAAAAATATAAATATAAATACCCAAAAACCCCTAATTCCCATTGTACATACACCCACCCTCACCCACATCCTCGTTAATTAATTAGTTATTATGTAGCTAACTATTCTAAATTTTCAGGTACATCTCTTGGCGTTTGTTTTGTTTTTGGCGCAAATGCACTGCTGATCTACTGAGAGCATTGTTAACAATTTGAACAGATTTTAGAAATTTCGAATACAAATATTTTAATTAACCCATCTTATTTTTTCCGTCCGTCTTGTTGAGCGCTTGGATCTCAGAGACTATAAGAGCTAGGGCAACCAAATTTGGTTTCAAAATAGTGTATTTCAAAATTTTGCCACGCCCCCACAAAAATACGTGGCAGACATAATTTTAAAGTTACGATAAAATCAAAAACGCAGTATCGTAGAGAATGCCCATATTTACCAGATTGCCGAATCTGTATCACATCGCATCATAGTTATAGCCAGAATGAAGAAATTCATTTTCAGTTTTTTCAGTTGAAAACAACCAACCTTCCGCGTCGACAAGCAACAAGCACTGAACTCAAAGGGAAATGACACGAGGAACGCACCGACGAGGGGCCCTCCTTATATAATTGCTTCATGGTCTGACCGCCGCGTCGATCGCGACGTCGACTTCATATTCTGCTCCTCTGGCGCAGCGGCAGAGAAAAATCTTGAATGACGCTTAGTTGTCATTTGTCATCGCTCACTTCTGGTAATGCAGGGAAACTGGACCTATCTAGGGCCGGATCAACCCTCAACCGGGCGCTGGGCAACCATTAGTGTGGGGCCCTGCATTTTATCACGCCAGCTCCCTTCTTTTTTAATTTGAAATAAAAACATAAAAATTGCATGTTTGTTTGATTAATTTGTATGTTTATTAGTGGCTATACTATTTTGTGTTCATTATTTGGAGTTTTCCGTTTTCAACAAATTTTTCTGTTAGTCCTAGGGGCCCTAGGCAACTGTTAATCCGGCCCTGGACCTATTCCCGTCGTCGGACTTCATATTTTGTTTGTGTATGCTAGCCTAAAAGAGAATGGAAGAAATACCCCGCGCTCCGGTACCATTAAGCGTCAAACGAAAATTGAACGAGCATCTTTGCTCATATATACATACATATATACACACAAACAAGCAGCTGCACCGGTACACTCTTTTCGTCTCGCTTTCGCTTATTCACCGTTGCTTGCTGTGTATTTGGTGGGAGAATTTTCGTTGCCGCGCTTGATCAAAACGGAACGCCAAGTGAAGAGCTGCCATGTTTTTTTTTAAACATATTGTTTTTGTTGTTACTTTCCAAGTGACACGCTACCCTACATTCTTAGGGTATATTGTTTTCGGTTCTCACTTGGAAAGTCACGAGCTATCCCACAGTGTGAGGGTATATCGGTTTTGGTTGTCACTTGCAACCAAGTATACAACTCGTGCCACGACATTCAATTATTGTCGTTCTCGAATTTCGTTCTTGTTTGAACATTTATTATTTATTTATCTACAAAATATTGGTTGTCGTCGCGTAAATTATAAATAGTAAAATGGCACAAAAAAATAAGCCTGTTTTCGATGACTTAAAAAGTAAACTCAAAAACCGAGTCAAAAGCATTCGCCGCTTAGAGGATCGATCAGAGGGTGGATCGATTCCATTGCAATTGACAGAGCAGTTATGCTATTAACAAGGCCAACCTATTGCAGGAGCAAATATAAGAAATTGATAGCAAAGATGAATTTGGAGCCGAGCTGGAAGAAATGGCCATTGTAACCAAGGCAAAGATAATGTCGCTTATCGATGCCTTGAAGCTAACAAGCGACACGACGCCCTCGGTATCAGCTTCTACGGCCCCAATCGTGCTCGACTTCCGAAATTGTCCCTACCAAAATTTAGTGGAAATTATTCAGAGTTTAAAAATTGTATTAGCCTTTTTAAGACTCTTGTTCGTAATGATTATAGTATACCGGTGATTGAAAAATTTAATCATTTAATATCATGCCTTTAATGAAGCACAAAAACGACTCACTCCAAGTTGAGTATTAAAACAGAAACAGATAAAAAAAATGCACTCTCTTGGTCAATTCGAAATATATACACAAACAGAACGATAACATGACCTCAGCTTCACCTGAGCTGCTCGCTCATACTATAATGGTAAACGGAATTGTGGGGAACGACTTATAAGCAGTAACAGCTATAGCTAACTTAAGAGACACGCAAACAGCATATGTGAAGGGGGAAGGAGCCGAGAGGGAAGGCTTCACAAACGCCAACCAACTACTGGAATGGCTCCAAGCAATATGTTTTAATATTGGATACTTCCCCATAGCTTGGAAACAAAGTAAGGTCATGGCGATTCCCAAGCCAAATGCTGACCATAAAACCCTGCGTGTATGTAGACCCATCTCGATCATGTCCGTAATCAGTATCTTATTCGAAAAAATGTTGCTAGAAAAGCTTAATCAACATCTGGAGAAAACTAAAACACTCACGGATCATCAATTTGGCTTCAGAGAGGGGAACTCAACCAACCATTCCCAAGCAGTAGCAAACAATTTCATTTACACAAGCCTACAACAAAAAAAGCGTTAGACTTCGAGAAGGCTTTTGACACTGTCTAATCTATAAAATGATAAAAGTACACAAGTTTGACACAAACACAACTAGAATAATCCTCAATTACCTCACACCTTAAACCTTAATGCGCGATTTTACCAGCCACAGATATACATTGACAATAACACCAAAGTACAATCAAGTACTTGGGGGTTATATATGACCAAAAGTTGACCTTCAGAGAACATATCAACAAGGCAATGAATAGGGCAAAAGGTCAACTAGCCAGCTTGCAGTGCTCCTTTGGAACACTGAACAGCAACAACAATGATAGAGTCCCAAAATTAAGAGCACTCATTTACAAAAAACTCATACAGCCAACATTAATGTACGGGCAAGCAGCATGGTTTAGTATAAAGTCAAAACAAATGGAAAAGCTCAGGACTACCGATTGGAATGAAATAACTTTTATATCATTCAAAATATGTTTAAATAAATGTTTTTAGACCAAATGATTTTTATGGCTATTTTTTAAAAATTAATTTGTTAAAGAAAAAAATAGTATTGTTGGCGAGTTTTGGATCTTTGAGCTGAATACGGTTAACTGTTTTCAACTTAGCCCATAACGGCATATCGCGAAAAACGATCTGATGTGAAAAATCCAAGTACAGGGTGTGTTATTAAAAATAATCAAACATTTGCATCATTATTTAATAAAAATAAATCAAAATTAAATCAAACAAGATCACCAATCACCTCCAATCCAGTATTGGAGGCACACATCAATAAACGGCTGTGAGCCAAAGACACAACAACAAAGACCCAATCCCACAAATATGAACAACAACACAATAACAATTGTAAGGTGCCCGTAGCTGTTGGGGGTTTTTTTTTTAATTTGATTTAAAGTACCCAGTGACTGTGCGCCTTAACAGCGCGGAAGGGGTAAGGCAACGCCACCTACTGGTCAAGGTGTACATTTGGGGAAAGGAGAGCGAAAGTTGACAGTTGAAGGGTCGAAAAGGAAAAGTAGGTTCCGAGAGTCGATGCAGAATGGCGATCTTTCTTTTCTTTGGTGGACGCTGACCAGTGAAGACCAGTGCTCGTGGTACATACATCTACTAGAGTGATATTGCGGGATAGGCGAAGCAGTCGACCGAAAGAAATTTCAATTATTTTCTTGGTGCCAGATCCACGGGTTTGGCACCCAATTTTCAGTTTTAACGCAAGCAAAAGCAGCGGCAAGCCTCAAACGATCATCCGTGCATTAATCAACAGGGGAATGTAAAGCTGCGGGGAAACTAAATGCAGGGGAACGGCCGGCGCTAGCGAGAGCGAGTTCGAAAAGTCGAGCTAGGCAGAGGCGCTCCAAAGAGCGGGACAGACTCCAGCGTGGAGCAGCAGCGCGCGGTATAGGCTAAGCCCATTTCGAGGTTTCTGATTAAGATAACGTTAACAATTCAGTAATCCACCAGAATAATTAAACGAAAAGTGAGTGATGCGTGAAAAGTGTGGAAGTAGAAACCCATTTAGAGTGATAAAAGAGGATAAGAAAAAAAATTCTTTTTAACATAAAAAAAAAAAATAATAATTCAAGGAAACATGGCCTGTGGTAGAGGAGAACTCCCTAGTGCAGGTTATCTCCTCTCATGCCTTCAGATGCTGGATCAAAATAATTTATTAGTGGCAACCATAAAAGAAAACAAAATTTATACAGAAAAAAAAATGAAAATTTATCAAAAAAAATTAAAATTATGAGTTTGTCCCACGGTGCCACACAGAGCGCTTAAAGTGAGAGAGAGAGGTAAAAGCAGTTCGAATTTTCGGCATACGACGTGCGTGTAAAGAGGAGAAGGAAATAGAAGGGAGGGAGAACCTCGAACGATATAACTTAGAGAATTAGTTAATAGTTAAAATCAGGGACCGTAATCATTATAAGCTATAATTTAAAAATCACACAATAATAATTTTTTTTTAGTTTTTAGGATAATCATTATTGATAATAATTATTTTTATTAATTATAATTAATGATTATCCATAATAATTATGTTTGAGCAAAAAAAATAAAACTCAAAAATAATGATTAAACTTTGAGTTTTATTTATTCGCTCAAATATAAAACTCAAAGTTAAATAATGAAAATATCATGGGGTGTTGAGAAAAAATTGATACACATCCTTACTAATTAAATCAAACGGAACGCATAAAACATGTTTTAAGGAATTTTTTTTTTTTGAATAATTTATATATATAATTATTTTTTTTAATTGATTTATTTGTTTAATTTTACAAAAAGAAGTTTTTGCAAAGACTCCGGTAAGAGGTTGCATCTCAAATCTGTTAGCACCAGTTTCAGAGCAGAAAACGTCCTCTCAACGCTGACTTGAGTTGCGGGAACAGAGTGCACAACCCTAGCCAGTTTAAACAAATTGGGATACTTGAATCTCTTCTCTTCCCAGTATTCCATTATATTTTGGTTAATATCTACTGGCTTAGGATTGTAGCTATCGATTTCTCGATACGCTATTTCGAGTCTCTCCCTAGTCACGTCATCTTCATCTTCTTCGCCGGAAGCAACCTCAATTGAATTTAAAAACTCGTTCAAAAGGGAACAAGTATTTGTGTCCTGAAGAACCTCTAAATTTGGCGCTTGACTTGACGTGGATGCCTGAGTGCTTTCACAGCTTGAATTTCCACGAATGGGCGCAGTGTTAATCTGAAAAATAGTATTAATATGTTTCATATATTGTTACTTATGGGGATGTAAGTATTATGTATATATTTACATTTGTCTCAATTTTGCCTATTATTGAGATAAGCTGCTTAAGCTGTGCTCTAGCGAGCATAAGACCTATTGGGTTTTGCAGCAAAACCCTTCTGATTCTCGGATCCAGGTATATGCTGCAGATGACGACATGGTTTCCCAGCAGATCTTCTCCTCTTTTGCTCAAGCAACTTTCAAATTGTAGACTGAGACTGTTCTTAGTGGCCTTTACTGTAAGCTTAAGCTCCAGCCATAGCTTGTAAAAGTCACCCATGTACAGTTGGGTGCTTTGAAGTCTTTGAGTGGCTATGTATGCTGGCTCCAAAGTACTTACAAGGCTTTTAACATCAGCCCAGTCTTCAACAGTAAGATTCAATGATTCTTCCAAGTGCTCTTCACAAAAACTTTCAAAGATGATAAGTTTTTTCAGCATAGAGTATGTCGAATTCCAACGCGTAGCTACATCAAGTTCCGGTTGTGGGAGAGACTCTTCTGTTATTAAATATCTAAGAAGACAAAAATTTTAATTAAATGGAAAATATAGAACATTTAATTTTTAACTCACCTGTATGAAGGAGTTCTTAAAATTTTCACAATTTTCCGAGCTCTGTCGATAAAAGTCTGTGATCCAACTAGAAGTTGACTCAAAAAATCTTTTACAGCCAGCTGCAAAGTGTGTGCGGCACATTTAATTGAAATAATTGAATGTACTTTAACATCCTTTAAGACGTCATCCTTACAAATCAGAATTTCTTCGCTGTCACTATCATTGCTCTCACTCGGGGAATCATTTAAGAGTTCTACCGCTTTGATCATATTGCGACCGTTGTCTGTTGTGACGGTGTAAATTTGATCCTTTTTTATATCGAAGTCATTCAAAATAGACTGAATTTCTGCACGCAGATTGATGGATGTGTGTGCCTTACAAAGCTCGATAAGTCCCAGAGTTCTCACGCAAATTTCACGACCACTATAAAATTGCACATTGACTCCCAAAATTCCGCGATTGCATCTGGTCGCTGTGTCCAGCTTTAAGCTGATCATTTTATTTTTTAATGAGGCTGTAATCGCTAATTTTATTTCATCGTGCTTGTCCTCAACCAATCTCATCACATTTCTTGATGTTATAGCCGGCATATTTAATCCACTAAAAATCTGTTCTGTCAACTTTTTAAAGCCTTCCGAATCCAAAACCGAAAACGGCAGTTTTTCAGTGGTAACTAGATCCACGCAAGCATCTTTAACCTCCGACCGACTCAATGTCGAAGAAAACTTTATTTTTTTTTCTGCGATTGGCTCATCTTTTTCTTCGGCTATTTCACTATCATAAACTTCTTTGTGCTGGGCTTCCAAATGCCGTTTAAGATTGCAGACATAATTTCCCTTCAAACTATGTTTACAAATTTTGCACTCCGAAGTATTTTCTTCCACGTGGAAGGTGAAAAAATTCCGCTCAATATGATTTCGCTTGCGACCCATTTTACAACACGATAAGAATGATCAACGAAAATCCAAATGCAGACACGCATTTTTGACGAAATTGCTAGATTCTGGCTTAAGATAAGCTTTTCTATAAAAACAGGTTGCGCCAACTTTAACTGATCCATGTAAACCTTGAATAACTTTGATATTTGTTTTCAAAAAATAGTCTATATAGATTCTAAAGGAGTAAATTAAATAAAAATCCTTTTTAAATTTCTTCACAAATATCAAAGTTATTCAAGGTTTACATGGATCGCTTTTTAATTGACGCACCCTGTAGATCATCTCTTGCATTGGAAGGCATAGTAAAGCACTTCCAGAATCCAGGCGTGCTCTTACTGCAAGCTAGAATACGATCATGATAAGCTCATCTAGAGCCAAAATTTTGTGCATAACATTAAAAGCTTTCTAGCAGTTCGACCGCACATTTTGTTTACAATTTTGTATGTTTGTTAAAGCTCTGCAACTACTAAGATTCTCCGCCTATATTTTCGCTCAATATTTATGCAAGCTTATGTATGGCGAGCGAAGCTTCTTCTAGCAACCAGTTCGGAAATGCATGCATGAACAAAGCAAGCAAGCTTTACCACAATTTAATAATCATGCTTTAACAAAAATGTACGTATTTGTATTTGTGTGCCATGTTTTTGATTTATATGAAATAATTAATAGGCCAATTGGGCCTATACATTATTTCTTCTTTTGCTTTATATAGTTAAGAAGCAAAAATACAAGGCCCTCTTGGCTCAACCTCAACATCCTAAAAATGTATACATACTTTCATAAAAATATAAGAAATTTTTTTTTTTTATTGAAAAACATGTTTTATGCGTTCCGTTTGACTTAATTAGTAAGGATATGTATCAATTTTTTCTCAACACCCCATGATATTTTCATTATTTAACTTTGAGTTTTATATTTGAGCGAAAAAATAAAACTCAAAGTTTAATCATTATTTTTGAGTTTTATTTTTTTTGCTCAAACATAATTATTATGGATAATCATTAATTATAATTAATAAAAATAATTATTATCAATAATGATTATCCTAAAAACTGAAAATTTAAAAATTTTGGGGGATTTGCATAGTTTATCCTTAGAGCAGACTATAGGTCTATTTAATTATTCTGTGCGGCTACTTTAAGTGGATGATTTTTTCGAGAAAAAAATAAAAAATAAATATTATTTACGGTCCCTGGTTAAAATGTAAGTGCGTTATTCTCTTTAGTTTGAATTTTTTTTTTTGGGGGAGCAAGAACAGGGGAGTGAAAACCATTTAACAAATCGCTAACCTTCCAAACCAACAGCAGGCATCGTGAAAGCGCTTTCGCCGATGGACCGCAACAGAGTGAGTAAGATTTAAATAGCGCCTATAATTTTTCTAATCGGTTTCACCGATGTGAATCTATTTCATTTATACCAAATTTTAGTAGAAGCATAAGTTTACATAGGTCAATGACCATATAAGGGAACGAGCCCAGAGCTGGGTTTTCGAAGAGAGCGATCAGCTGTTGTACAGCATAGCGGGGAAGCAAAGAGAATTTCGAAGAAGGGGAATTAAATGTAACGTTTGACTAGACAGAATATTTCTGGGGGAATCATTGTAGTTATAAATGTTTAGAGCTAAGATTTTAGTATTTAAATATAAATTTTACTTTTAATAAATCAATTTTATAATGTTTAGATAAAAAAAAATATCTTATGATCTCCGATACCCAGCCCCTGTAGTTTTCGGCCTTGATAAAGGGGTCATAGTGATTTGATAGCACTGGAAAAATATGACCTAGGAAGGGTGGGCGTGTTCCTCTATACCATCTGAGGAAGAGTAAGTTCGTTTGTGTTACGTGTGGGTATAAATAGAGTCTATCGGGCATCAGTTTTGTTTTCTCTCCGGTTCTGTAAATGTCTATGTTTATGGCTTTAAATGCTTTCGCACGCTCTTAAATTATATATATATACGCATAGGTCTCAGAATTGACAAGAAAAGAATACCATCCTTTTGCCGACGAGACAGTAGCCGGAATAATAGCGTGCTGGTCAATCTCTGGGTAAAACATCTATCCTACAAATCGTTATCCATTACACAATTGATACCTTAAATAATAATGCACAATTCAGGGATATAGCTTCTACTACTTCTTGAATACACATATTTGAGACTGCGATATCCGCTTTAAATAACAAAATGAGCGATCGCTAGCTCTGAATTCAAAATAGGCTTTCCAAGCGCACAGCAGCATAAATATAACATAAATATATATATATGTAAAATAGTTAATAATAATAAATAGTTGCTTTTTTGTTCAACATATTTTGTACATAAGAGAGTGGGGGGTAGTGGAATACAAAGGGATTTAGAGAGAGAGGGGGAGAGAGCTTCGTTGAGATTTCCTATGTGCATGTATAGCATAAGTAGCATATGCTGTATATATACTTATATGTACTACTTATACTCCTTTTTGTTATTTTCTTTTCAGATATGGATCCCAAAAGGAAGAAGGGACAAGGCGCCATTGGGAAGCGAGATTTTCGGTGGGTCTTTATGCAGAGTATGCCCCAATACATGGAAACAAGTATGGAGCTGGCACGGGCGCACGCCATGCAGCAGGAGTTGCTCCTGTCCATGATGCCTGGACGCGGAGGACGTGGAGGACGCCGGGCCCCGTACGTCGTCCCTGTGCCGGCTGCCGCAGGACCTGGTGCTGAAGCTGAAGCTGATTGACGATAGTCAATCTCATCGATTTAGATAATTTCGACGGCCTCAATCTGGCCAATTTCGACGGCGACCAGGCGGAAGGAGAAATTGTGGTTGTCGACCAGGAGAGCGACGACGGAGAGAATGAGCATGAGCAAAAATGACTAATAAAAATAGAAATAAAAAAAAAAAATAAAACTAAACCTTGTATATTGTTTTTATTTATAATTTTTAAAATATAGCGCACATATGTGTGTATATGTATATGTATATATATATTTTTACCGTTACGGCATGTATGTACATATGCATTTTCGGCGAAAATACACGGAACACAATTCTGAAAATATATATATGAAAAATATACTGAAAAATAAAGAACACAGAATACGGGAAATATTATTATTATTATACAATTATTATTAGTTGATGTCTAGCAATTTCATAAAAACTCCTGCAAATTGTAACAAAAATCTTGGAGCTCTTGTTATGATATTCAGCTCCGGTACGTGGCCGGCTGCTAATGAAACAATTTCGCTCTGGAGGCATCGAAGGAACGTCTCCAGGTCATCATTGTTTGCATTATGAAGCCTGAGATCGTCTGACGGGCATAAATCGAAAAATTTTCCTAACATTAATCATAAATTCCTGAGCTCCCGCTCCTTACACTTCCGAAGGGGCGACAACGCTGCAGCTGCATCTGCAGCGTCCATCTCCGACTGCCACGAACTTTTCTTGTAGATTGTTCGCCTGTATACCCTACGTAATATTTTGTCCGCGCACTTGTAATTGGTCGATAACGAAATATTCAAGTGCGTGTAATCGGTAAGTACAGGAATGTGGGCGTAATGGTATGCGTACTGAACCGCCACTTCATTAGCTGGACAGCCGTCGCTTATTACCGCCAATATATTTTTTTGGATACTCTCTCCGTTCACTCGTATGCCACCAATGCGGGTCAGCACACGTTGAACATGGTCCCTAATTTTATTGCTGCCCATGCTGATTTCTTCTGTGACTGCCTGTTAAATACCACCGCAATTTGAAGCGCCGCAAACCTGCTGTTCAGCTCAGCAGTTTGGGCCGCAATCACCAACATTTTTATTTTTGAAGATATTCCGTCCTGTTTTGAGTTAACAAATTCTCAGCAATTTATTTCAAATAATTTATATAAATACTTACATTTGGTGCGAACTGTCTGAGGTGCATTTCGTCAAATGTGAGGAAGAATGGTGTGAAAGACCGTAATACATCTACGCTTTCCACAAATAACCGTCCATTAATATGCCCCAGCTCGGAATTGGCAAAGTCAATGGCAGAATCTATATTTTGCAGCCCGAACCGTGCACTGGCTTCAAAATAGTTTCGGATAGTTTCCATGCTTCTTGCATTTTGTTTTCAATGTTTACTTTTGAGCAAGCAAATAACTGTGAATTTTTTTTTTTTTGTCTGGCAATACCAATAATGTATTTTTACTTTTTCCATTTTCGTTATATTTTATAGGCAACCGGTTGCTTAAAATTCATTTAAAATTGTAAAATTGTATAGTATAATAAATAAATGAATAAATAATAATAATAATAAATTATTATATACAGTGTACACTTAATATTATTAAGTGCAGTATATACAACAGTAAAGTATATACCATACCGAATTTTCGGTATATTTTTCCGATAAGCCCGCGGTCTTTCACAAGTTGCCGGCAAACAATTGCAATAAAATTTTGAAAAGTGTTTATAGTGTTTAATTAGTGTATAAAACGTTTATACAGTGCTTATAAAGTGTTTATGAAGTTTGCGTATTATATAATACGCAGTAGCTTCAAGAGTACTTTAAAAGTGCAGAATTGTACAAGTGTACGTGTGTGTACAAGTGTACGTGTTGTCTGTCAGCACAAGTGTGAAATTGGCCGTCGAAAGACGTTAAAGAAAATTGAAAAAACCGTCGATAGAAGTTAAAGAAAATTGAAAAAACCGTCGATAGACGTAAAATATACTGAGTAAGTATGAAGAAAAACCAACATATGTTCGAGCCAACGGAATCAATTCCGGTGGCTCAAGCTCGCGTAGCTCGCTCACGTGCGCACCAACAGCTGGTGGCCGCTACTGTACGTGGAGCACCGGAAGAAGAGCTCGCAGCTCTTTTAGTCGTTCGCGACGAAGCGAGCCTCCACCTGTCCATTGTGATGGATCAGGAGGCACGACGTTCGAGTGTGCCTAGCACTAGCATAAGTTCGGATCCTCAGAACTTTTCCCTTCCCAGTGCCTCAGCTCAGAATAGCACAAGTGCCTCAGCTGAGACGAGCAGCTCGTCTCAGCTCAGACTAGGTACGACTACCAACAGAAATGCGCTGGTGAAATTCCCAGCGACAATATTCCCAGCACCAGCACTGGAATACGTTCTGGGCTTGCACGGGGAGTGGGTGAGGACGTTGAGTTTTTAGCTCCATGTTCCAACTCCACTCTGCTCCCTGTTCAGTTTAAGCCGGGTGCAGTGCAGTTAACTCGCAGTGTAAAGCAAACAGTCATACTCGACTTCCTAATACAGATATCCACCGTGTCCTCATTTTCGTTTGACTCCCCAATATGAGCACACTAAACTGTATTATTCAAAACGTAAACTCGCTGCACTCTCTGCATAAGAGAGCTGAACTACAGCAATTTTTAAATACACACAAGCCAAGCATAATGTTCATAGCGGAGCATAGGTTATCGATTCAAAATGAAATACATCTAAATAACTATCAATTCGTTCGCCAAGAGCAATTAGCAACACAAATCTGTTGCAATTTGCATTCGAAAAAATATCAAATATATACCAATAAAAATTGAACCTCTCAATCACCTTGCAGCAATTGCCATCGAAATAGAAAATCAAACCAATCAAGGCCAAAAGGCAATCTTAGCAATTTCACTATATAAACGACCAAAAGATCAACTTATTTTAACTGATCTCAATAAGCTTTTCAAATCAATACATAGATATGGTGCAGGTAGTACACCAGTAATCATTGAGGGTGACCTAAATGCTAAACATCCATGTTGGCATATGAAAATACATATGTACATATTTAGCTACGAACATATAAATACTGACGGTAGGATATTATATCAAGTCAAAGTCAACCAAATCTTACACTATATCCCAGTTGTGAACCGACAAGGCACAACAAAAATAATCGAAACACATCCATTGACCTGTTCATATGCTCAATAGAATTACGAACAAAAAACATTGACATGGGCTGTCCTGTACTAATTGACTTCCTCTCAGACCATCTGGGAATACAGATTGAGTTTGCATTGGGTCACTTCAAATTTCAAAAACCAGATAATGTTGAATATTACAATTTTAATGTAATCAACATTTTCCAAAGGAATACAACATTAATGAATAAGATACGGACCATTGAGAATGATAAAAGTATTGACCCAATACAGATAGACCAACATATCGACATATTTGATAGGGCGCTAAAAAGAGCAATGGACTCGTCGATGCCAACAATCCGAATTGATCCATCCATTATACCACACTGCTGAACCTTCTAGAAGGAACCACACTCTTCCATTGACTTCTTCATATGCTCAACAGAGCACCCGTTCACTGGAGAGAGGGACTCAAGATAATAAGTGACTACACGACAGACCCTTTTGGTGTTGAGCTTAAGCTACGCCTTGGCTGCTTTCAGTTAGCTAAGCAGGACTTGCAAATAGTTAAAACTTACAAGAAAATCAACATTGAGAAATTAAACATATTCCCAATAATAAAAACCTAAATACGAATGAAATCGACAATCCTATAGATAAGCTCACCAAAGCAGTGGAAAAAGCTATTAATTCAACCGAAGTCGTCCCCAACATCCACAGTGACCCGTCAAAGCCAAATAGAAGCATTCATATAAGCCAACATGCCGTCAAAATAATAGTAAGGGGACGCGCTCTCAATCGCCTCCTACACAGAAGGTATGGGACCATGTCAAGCTACGAAAGAGACCTTACTAGAATGTTCAATTTTGTCGAGTAGTGTTATCAGACTTTCAAACTAATGAGCTACTAATGATAAGGCACATTAACCATCTGCAACAACTAGGTATACTATGTGATGACGAAAACAATCTCATATTTTATCATAAGAAAAACTGTAATCTCAATCCAAAGGATCTGGTCTTTAATAAAAATCAGTAAAAATATAAATATAAATACCCAAAAACCCCTAATTCCCATTGTACATACACCCACCCTCACCCACATCCTCGTTAATTAATTAGTTATTATGTAGCTATCAGTGATATAGTTCTAGTATTAGTCTTAAAAACAAACACAAAATTGAATTCGATCGAGCGCACCGAGAACTTCTTTCGTCCCGAATTTTTCATAAAACTACGCCACCCAAGTATTTTCAGTCTTTTGCATTTAGAAAAACTATTCTAAATTTTCAGGTTCATCTCTTGGCGTTTGTTTTGTTTTTGGCGCAAATGCACTGCTGATCTACTGAGAGCATTGTTAACAATTTGAACAGATTTTAGAAATTTCGAATACAAATATTTTAATTAACCCATCTTATTTTTTCCGTCCGTCTTGTTGAGCGCTTGGATCTCAGAGACTATAAGAGCTAGGGCAACCAAATTTGGTTTCAAAATAGTGTATTTCAAAATTTTGCCACGCCCCCACAAAAATACGTGGCAGACATAATTTTAAAGTTACGATAAAATCAAAAACGCAGTATCGTAGAGAATGCCCATATTTACCAGATTGCCGAATCTGCATCACATCGCATCATAGTTATAGCCAGAATGAAGAAATTCATTTTCAGTTTTTTCAGTTGAAAACAACCAACCTTCCGCGTCGACAAGCAACAAGCACTGAACTCAAAGGGAAATGACACGAGGAACGCACCGACGAGGGGCCCTCCTTATATAATTGCTTCATGGTCTGACCGCCGCGTCGATCGCGACGTCGACTTCATATTCTGCTCCTCTGGCGCAGCGGCAGAGAAAAATCTTGAATGACGCTTAGTTGTCATTTGTCATCGCTCACTTCTGGTAATGCAGGGAAACTGGACCTATCTAGGGCCGGATCAACCCTCAACCGGGCGCTGGGCAACCATTAGTGTGGGGCCCTGCATTTTATCACGCCAGCTCCCTTCTTTTTTAATTTGAAATAAAAACATAAAAATTGCATGTTTGTTTGATTAATTTGTATGTTTATTAGTGGCTATACTATTTTGTGTTCATTATTTGGAGTTTTCCGTTTTCAACAAATTTTTCTGTTAGTCCTAGGGGCCCTAGGCAACTGTTAATCCGGCCCTGGACCTATTCCCGTCGTCGGACTTCATATTTTGTTTGTGTATGCTAGCCTAAAAGAGAATGGAAGAAATACCCCGCGCTCCGGTACCATTAAGCGTCAAACGAAAATTGAACGAGCATCTTTGCTCATATATACATACATATATACACACAAACAAGCAGCTGCACCGGTACACTCTTTTCGTCTCGCTTTCGCTTATTCACCGTTGCTTGCTGTGTATTTGGTGGGAGAATTTTCGTTGCTGCGCTTGATCAAAACGGAACGCCAAGTGAAGAGCAGCCATGTTTTTTTTTAAACATATTGTTTTTGTTGTTACTTTCCAAGTGACACGCTACCCTACATTCTTAGGGTATATTGTTTTCGGTTCTCACTTGGAAAGTCACGAGCTATCCCACAGTGTGAGGGTATATCGGTTTTGGTTGTCACTTGCAACCAAGTATACAACTCGTGCCACGACATTCAATTATTGTCGTTCTCGAATTTCGTTCTTGTTTGAACATTTATTATTTATTTATCTACAAAATATTGGTTGTCGTCGCGTAAATTATAAATAGTAAAATGGCACAAAAAAATAAGCCTGTTTTCGATGACTTAAAAAGTAAACTCAAAAACCGAGTCAAAAGCATTCGCCGCTTAGAGGATCGATCAGAGGGTGGATCGATTCCATTGCAATTGACAGAGCAGTTATGCTATTAACAAGGCCAACCTATTGCAGGAGCAAATATAAGAAATTGATAGCAAAGATGAATTTGGAGCCGAGCTGGAAGAAATGGCCATTGTAACCAAGGCAAAGATAATGTCGCTTATCGATGCCTTGAAGCTAACAAGCGACACGACGCTCTCGGTATCAGCTTCTACGGCCCCAGTCGAGCACGAACTTCCGAAATTGTCCCTACCAAAATTTAGTCTGAAAATTGTATTAGCCTTTTTGAGACTCTTGTTCGTAATGATTATAGTATTGAGAAATTGAATATTTCGAACCAAATCTCCGCACTGTTTAATCTGCCAAAAATCTCGCAATAGTCCGCATCGTCCCTAAGGAGCCTGATCGATAGTGTCATCGATCTATGGGTCACTACTATTGATAGGAGACGATACGAAGATTTCGTATTCTGACTAGACAGAAGTGGGAAGAACAGCTTGACTTCGAAAAGTTGCCGCTTTGGTCCGACTTTGAAAAGGTTTTAAATCGTCGATACGAGCATTTGTCTGCGGAAGAGTTGACAAAGACAAGGCACGAAAAAGTCATACCAAGCAAGTCGCACAATCGCAGTTAATTTGCTTGTTCCTCCACTCCCCCAACAGTAGAGCTCAGCGAACATGCAGCTACATATTGCAATTCGGGAGACATGTAGTGGCCATCTGCACGCCATTTTCACGTCTCTCGGCTATGCAAAGGTTCGAGTTCACAAAGTCTGCGTCCTTATTTATTAATTGTCTGCAAAAGGGTCAAACTGAAGTAAGATGCATCTTGGTATTATATAGTCTTTGGTTTAAATTCGCAATATTTTGCGATTGAATTTGTTTAAATACAAAATGATTTCATAGGTCGGTTGTTCAGCCATCTTTATGATTCTGCGTTTTCGGTTTTCTCATATCTTTAAAATGATGGACACCGCAAAATGGCGGTATTCTTTGCGCCATCTTGTGTATTTATATACTGATGACGACGTTGACCAGTGCTGCCAGTTTAGCATATTTCACGCTAGATCGAGCATATTTAAAAATAAACTAGCTTATACAATTTTCAAATATCTTATATACGCTGCACAGTGGGCGGAAATGCCAAAATTAAGATGTAATATTATCATAATTTTATTATTACTCCCTTTAAATAAATGTCCATTCTGCATAAAAATATAAAAAATATTTTTTTGACCATCCCTGGCTTTTTGGTAGCCTTTTAAAGTCGGCTGTTTGAGCATGTCAAAATTTTCATTCTTTCTGGCTGTAAATATTGTCTACGTTTGAAGGTCCACCATCTCCATTTAAAGCAACCAAACAACATTATTTAATATGGATAATTTACATCAAGGTATTAAGAATGTAGTTTAGAATGCTTTAGTTAGATGTTGTTTTGTTTCGTTCTGATTTTAATGCTTTTGTTGGCAGATGTTTTATTTCTAACCTAACCTCAAAATAGTAATCTTTGTTGGAGTAGAAGTAGTAAGATTGCGCGGGGTTGGTCATATGGTTTATGTTGTAGTGTGTGTTATTGTATGTATATTTAAATAGAGTTAACAACTTAAGCGCATATTTGCGCAATTTCGAATTATTTTCATGTATCCAGACAAGGTCAATATTCGTCGAGGCGATTTGCTGGAAATTTGGTTGAGCATCGGCGCAGCAGAATGGTGCTGGAAATTCCAATGATGGAAATACGGCTAGAAGAGCATTAAATTATTTGCCTCAATATTGGAAATCGATGAAGAGTTACTGAACAAACTTCACTTAATATTAATAGTTATTTCATGCGAATACCAAATAAGTTCAGTAAAGTTTAAACAATTTTGTGAAGAGACTCTCCTTTTACACATCAAACGAGAAGGAACGTGTGAGTCGCTTCTGGGGACAGAGTCGCGTCCCTTATACCCGTACTCAGTCAGTATAAAAATTTTTGAGCATAATTTTTAAGAATTTTAGAATTTAAAAAAAACTTTACATTTTACATTTTTTTGCTACATTTGCTATCTACATCTACAATGTATATTCTACATCTAACATGTAGATTATAGATGTACCATTCATATTCTACATCTCCTCCGCTAGGGGTTGCTCGCGCACTGAACGCGGTAGAGTGTGCGAGCGAGAAAGAGAATGAGTAGCGCGGTCATTGGCAAGAGGGGGCGGGGGAAACAACTGAAAATTAATTTCTTGTTGTTGTTGTTGTTGTGTATATGCACATACGATACGCCGCTTTTTTTTTAAGTGTACGAAATATGCAGTGTACAGAGCATAGCATATGTACACAAGCCATGTAGCATGTATAGCATAAGTAGCATATGCTGTATATATACTTATATGTACTACTTATACTCCTTTTTGTTATTTTCTTTTCAGATATGGATCCCAAAAGGAAGAAGGGACAAGGCGCCATTGGGAAGCGAGATTTTCGGTGGGTCTTTATGCAGAGTATGCCCCAATACATGGAAACAAGTATGGAGCTGGCACGGGCGCACGCCATGCAGCAGGAGTTGCTCCTGTCCATGATGCCTGGACGCGGAGGACGTGGAGGACGCCGGGCCCCGTACGTCGTCCCTGTGCCGGCTGCCGCAGGACCTGGTGCTGAAGCTGAAGCTGATTGACGATAGTCAATCTCATCGATTTAGACAATTTCGACGGCCTCAATCTGGTAAATTTCGACGGCGACGGCGAAGGAGAAATTGTGGTCGTCGACCAGGAGAGCGACGACGGAGAGAATGAGCATGAGCAAAAATGACTAATAAAAATAGAAATAAAAAAAAAATATAAAACTAAACCTTGTATATTGTTTTTATTTATAATTTTTAAAATGTAGCGCACATATGTATGTATATGTATATATATTTTTTTTACCGTTACGGCATGTATGTACATATGCATTTTCTGCGAAAATACACGGAACACAATTCTGAAAATATATATATGAAAAATATACTGAAAAATAAAGAACACAGAATACGGGAAATATTATTATTATTATACAATTATTATTAGTTGATGTCTAGCAATTTCATAAAAACTCCTGCAAATTGTAACAAAAATCTTGGAGCTCTTGTTATGATATTCAGCTCCGGTACGTGGCCGGCTGCTAATGAAACAATTTCGCTCTGGAGGCATCGAAGGAACGTCTCCAGGTCATCATTGTTTGCATTATGAAGCCTGAGATCGTCTGACGGGCATAAATCGAAAAATTTTCCTAACATTAATCATAAATTCCTGAGCTCCCGCTCCTTACACTTCCGATGGGGCGACAACGCTGCAGCTGCATCTGCAGCGTCCATCTCCGACTGCCACGAACTTTTCTTGTAGATTGTTCGCCTGTATACCCTACGTAATATTTTGTCCGCGCACTTGTAATTGGTCGATAACGAAATATTCAAGTGCGTGTAATCGGTAAGTACAGGAATGTGGGCGTAATGGTATGCGTACTGAACCGCCACTTCATTAGCTGGACAGCCGTCGCTTATTACCGCCAATATATTTTTTGGATACTCTCTCCGTTCACTCGTATGCCACCAATGCGGGTCAGCACACGTTGAACATGGTCCCTAATTTTATTGCTGCCCATGCTGATTTCTTCTGTGACTGCCTGTTAAATACCACCGCAATTTGAAGCGCCGCAAACCTGCTGTTCAGCTCAGCAGTTTGGGCCGCAATCACCAACATTTTTATTTTTGAAGATATTCCGTCCTGTTTTGAGTTAACAAATTCTCAGCAATTTATTTCAAATAATTTATATAAATACTTACATTTGGTGCGAACTGTCTGAGGTGCATTTCGTCAAATGTGAGGAAGAATGGTGTGAAAGACCGTAATACATCTACGCTTTCCACAAATAACCGTCCATTAATATGCCCCAGCTCGGAATTGGCAAAGTCAATGGCAGAATCTATATTTTGCAGCCCGAACCGTGCACTGGCTTCAAAATAGTTTCGGATAGTTTCCATGCTTCTTGCATTTTGTTTTCAATGTTTACTTTTGAGCAAGCAAATAACTGTGAATTTTTTTTTTTTTTTGTCTGGCAATACCAATAATGTATTTTTACTTTTTCCATTTTCGTTATATTTTATAGGCAACCGGTTGCTTAAAATTCATTTAAAATTGTAAAATTGTATAGTATAATAAATAAATGAATAAATAATAATAATAATAAATTATTATATACAGTGTACACTTAATATTATTAAGTGCAGTATATACAACAGTAAAGTATATACCATACCGAATTTTCGGTATTTTATTTTTCCGATAAGCCCGCGGTCTTTCACAAGTTGCCGGCAAACAATTGCAATAAAATTTTGAAAAGTGTTTATAGTGTTTAATTAGTGTATAAAACGTTTATACAGTGCTTATAAAGTGTTTATGAAGTTTGCGTATTATATAATACGCAGTAGCTTCAAGAGTACTTTAAAAGTGCAGAATTGTACAAGTGTACGTGTGTGTACAAGTGTACGTGTTGTCTGTCAGCACAAGTGTGAAATTGGCCGTCGAAAGACGTTAAAGAAAATTGAAAAAACCGTCGATAGACGTTAAAGAAAATTGAAAAAACCGTCGATAGACGTAAAATATACTGAGTAAGTATGAAGAAAAACCAACATATGTTCGAGCCAACGGAATCAATTCCGGTGGCTCAAGCTCGCGTAGCTCGCTCACGTGCGCACCAACAGCTGGTGGCCGCTACTGTACGTGGAGCACCGGAAGAAGAGCTCGCAGCTCTTTTAGTCGTTCGCGACGAAGCGAGCCTCCACCTGTCCATTGTGATGGATCAGGAGGCACGACGTTCGAGTGTGCCTAGCACTAGCATAAGTTCGGATCCTCAGAACTTTTCCCTTCCCAGTGCCTCAGCTCAGAATAGCACAAGTGCCTCAGCTGAGACGAGCAGCTCGTCTCAGCTCAGACTAGGTACGACTACCAACAGAAATGCGCTGGTGAAATTCCCAGCGACAATATTCCCAGCACCAGCACTGGAATACGTTCTGGGCTTGCACGGGGAGTGGGTGAGGACGTTGAGTTTTTAGCTCCATGTTCCAACTCCACTCTGCTCCCTGTTCAGTTTAAGCCGGGTGCAGTGCAGTTAACTCGCAGTGTAAAGCAAACAGTCATACTCGACTTCCTAATACAGATATCCACCGTGTCCTCATTTTCGTTTGACTCCCCAATATGAGCACACTAAACTGTATTATTCAAAACGTAAACTCGCTGCACTCTCTGCATAAGAGAGCTGAACTACAGCAATTTTTAAATACACACAAGCCAAGCATAATGTTCATAGCGGAGCATAGGTTATCGATTCAAAATGAAATACATCTAAATAACTATCAATTGTTCGCCAAGAGCAATTAGCAACACAAATCTGTTGCAATTTGCATTCGAAAAAATATCAAATATATACCAATAAAAATTGAACCTCTCAATCACCTTGCAGCAATTGCCATCGAAATAAAAAATCAAACCAATCAAGGCCAAAAGGCAATCTTAGCAATTTCACTATATAAACGACCAAAAGATCACTTATTTTAACTGATCTCAATAAGCTTTTCAAATCAATACATAGATATGGTGCAGGTAGTACACCAGTAATCATTGAGGGTGACCTAAATGCTAAACATCCATGTTGGCATATGAAAATACATATGTACATATTTAGCTACGAACATATAAATACTAACGGTAGGATATTATATCAAGTGGCTGGAAAGCCAACCAAATCTTACACTATATCCCAGTTGTGAACCGACAAGGCACAACAAAAATAATCGAAACACATCCATTGACCTGTTCATATGCTCAATAGAATTACGAACAAAAAACATTGACATGGGCTGTCCTGTACTAATTGACTTCCTCTCAGACCATCTGGGAATACAGATTGAGTTTGCATTGGGTCACTTCAAATTTCAAAAACCAGATAATGTTGAATATTACAATTTTAATGTAATCAACATTTTCCAAAGGAATACAACATTAATGAATAAGATACGGACCATTGGGAATGATAAAAGTATTGACCCAATACAGATAGACCAACATATCGACATATTTGATAGGGCGCTAAAAAGAGCAATGGACTCGTCGGTGCCAACAATCCGAATTGATCCATCCATTATACCACACTGCTGAACCTTCTAGAAGGAACCACACTCTTCCATTGACTTCTTCATATGCTCAACAGAGCACCCGTTCACTGGAGAGAGGGACTCAAGATAATAAGTGACTACAGGACAGACCCTTTTGGTGTTGAGCTTAAGCTACTTACAAATAGTTAAAACTTACAAGAAAATCAACATTGAGAAATTAAACATGACCCTGATGCGAAACATAAAACATATTCCCAATAATAAAAACCTAAATACGAATGAAATCGACCATCATATAGATAAGCTCACCAAAGCAGTGGAAAAAGCTATTAATTCAACCGAAGTCGTCCCCAACATCCACAGTGACCCGTCAAAGCCAAATAGAAGCATTCATATAAGCCAACATGCCGTCAAAATAATGGCAAAAGGACGCGCTCTCAATCGCCTCCTGTACTGAAGGTATGGGGCCATGTCAAGCTACGAAAGAGACCTTACTAGAAACATGATAAGAATAATGTCCATGCAAATCAAACTATACCAATGGATTCCGGAATAGAATGGAATGGAATCCGCTCACATACAGAACATAGAAAGCCAAATAGCAATATTAGATCTATCCAAAATAAGCATCAAATTCCTCTGTCAGTCCGATAGAAAGCAGCAAAGTGACATAAAATTAACTACCCAAGAACTAAACTCAATTGACATTAATATCGTATCCACACCTAATATTAAAACAGAAACAGATAAAAAAAATGCACTCTCTTTGGTCAATTCGAAATATATACACAAACAGAACGATAACATGACCTCATCTTCACCTGAGCTGCTCGCTCATACTATTATGGTAAACGGAATTGTGGGGAACGACTTATTAGCAGTAACAGCTATAGCTAAATTAAGAGACACGCAAACAGCATATGTGAAGGGGGAAGGAGCAGAGAGGGAAGGCTTCACAAACGCCAACCAACTACTGGAATGGCTCCAAGCAATATGTTTTAATATTGGATACTTCCCCATAGCTTGGAAACAAAGTAAGGTCATTGCGATTCCCAAGCCAAATGCTGACCATAAAACCCTGCGTGTATGTAGACCCATCTCGATCATGTCCGTAATCAGTATCTTATTCGAAAAAATGTTGCTAGAAAAGCTTAAGCAACATGTGGAGAAAACTAAAACACTCACGAATCATCAATTTGGCTTCAGAGAGGGGAACTCAACCAACCACTCCCTAGCAGTAGCAAACAATTTCATTTACACAAGCCTACAACAACAAAAAAACCAACAATCGCTGTAGCGTACGTCGTCCCTGTGCCGGCTGCCGCAGGACCTGGTGCCGCAGGACCTGGTGCTGAAGCTGAAGTCAATATCGTCAATCTCATCGATTTAGACAATTTCGACGGCCTCAATCTGGTCAATTTCGACGGCGACCAGGCGGAAGGAGAAATTGTGGTCGTCGACCAGGAGAGCGACGACGGAGAGAATGAGCATGAGCAAAAATGACTAATAAAAATAGAAATAAAAAAAAAATATAAAACTAAACCTTGTATATTGTTTTTATTTATAATTTTTAAAATGTAGCGCACATATGTATGTATATGTATATATATTTTTTTACCGTTACGGCATGTATGTACATATGCATTTTCTGCGAAAATATACTGAATACAATTCTGAAAATATATATATGAAAAATATACTGAAAAATAAAGAGCACAGAATACGGGAAATAATATTATTATTATTATTAGTTCATGTCCAGCAATTTCATAAAAACTCCTGCAAATTGTAACAAAAATCTTGGAGCTCTTGTTATGATATTCAGCTCCGGTACGTGGCCGGCTGCTAATGAAACAATTTCGCTCTGGAGGCATCGAAGGAACGTCTCCAGGTCATCATTGTTTGCATTATGAAGCCTGAGATCGTCTGACGGGCATAAATCGAAAAATTTTCCTAACATTAATCATAAATTCCTGAGCTCCCGCTCCTTACACTTCCGATGGGGCGACAACGCTGCAGCTGCATCTGCAGCGTCCATCTCCGACTGCCACGAACTTTTCTTGTAGATTGTTCGCCTGTATACCCTACGTAATATTTTGTCCGCGCACTTGTAATTGGTCGATAACGAAATATTCAAGTGCGTGTAATCGGTAAGTACAGGAATGTGGGCGTAATGGTATGCGTACTGAACCGCCACTTCATTAGCTGTACAGCCGTCGCTTATTACCGCCAATATATTTTTTTGGATACTCTCTCCGTTCACTCGTATGCCACCAATGCGGGTCAGCACACGTTGAACATGGTCCCTAATTTTATTGCTGCCCATGCTGACTTCTTCTGTGACTGCCTGTTAAATAAAATTTTTTTTTTTAAAGGACCTATTGTCACTTTTTATTATTTTTCACTTACCATCGCAATGTGAAGCGCCGCAAACCTGATGTTCAGCTCAGCAGTTTGGGCCGCAATCACCAACATTTTTATTTTTGAAGATATTCCGTCCTGTTTTGAGTTAAAAAATTCTCAGCAATTTATTTCAAATAATTTATATAAATACTTACATTTGGTGCGAACTGTCTGAGGTGCATTTCGTCAAATGTGAGGAAGAATGGTGTGAAAGACCGTAATACATCTACGCTTTCCACAAATAACCGTCCATTAATATGCCCCTGCTCGGAATTGGCAAAGTCAATGGCAGAATCTATATTTTGCAGCCCGAACCGTGCACTGGCTTCAAAATAGTTTCGGATAGTTTCCATGCTTCTTGCATTTTGTTTTCAATGTTTACTTTTGAGCAAACAAATAACTTTGAATTTTTTTTTTAATCTGGCAATACCAATAATGTATTTTCACTTTTTCCATTTTCGTTATATTTTATAGGCAACCGGTTGCTTAAAATTCATTTAAAACTGTAAAATTGTATAGTATAATAAATAAATGATTAAATAATAATAATAATAAATTATTATATACAGTGTACACTTAATATTATTAAGTGCAGTATATACAACAGTAAAGTATATACCATACCGAATTTTCGGTATATTTTCCGGTATATTTTTCCGATAAGCCCGCGGTCTTTCACAAGTTGCCGGCAAACAATTGCAATAAAATTTTGAAAAGTGTTTATAGTGTTTAATTAGTGTATAAAACGTTTATACAGTGCTTATAAAGTGTTTATGAAGTTTGCGTATTATATAATACGCAGTAGCTTCAAGAGTACTTTAAAAGTGCAGAATTGTACAAGTGTACGTGTGTGTACAAGTGTACGTGTTGTCTGTCAGCACAAGTGTGAAATTGGCCGTCGAAAGACGTTAAAGAAAATTGAAAAAACCGTCGATAGAAGTTAAAGAAAATTGAAAAAACCGTCGATAGACGTAAAATATACTGAGTAAGTATGAAGAAAAACCAACATATGTTCGAGCCAACGGAATCAATTCCGGTGGCTCAAGCTCGCGTAGCTCGCTCACGTGCGCACCAACAGCTGGTGGCCGCTACTGTACGTGGAGCACCGGAAGAAGAGCTCGCAGCTCTTTTAGTCGTTCGCGACGAAGCGAGCCTCCACCTGTCCATTGTGATGGATCAGGAGGCACGACGTTCGAGTGTGCCTAGCACTAGCATAAGTTCGGATCCTCAGAACTTTTCCCTTCCCAGTGCCTCAGCTCAGAATAGCACAAGTGCCTCAGCTGAGACGAGCAGCTCGTCTCAGCTCAGACTAGGTACGACTACCAACAGAAATGCGCTGGTGAAATTCCCAGCGACAATATTCCCAGCACCAGCACTGGAATACGTTCTGGGCTTGCACGGGGAGTGGGTGAGGACGTTGAGTTTTTAGCTCCATGTTCCAACTCCACTCTGCTCCCTGTTCAGTTTAAGCCGGGTGCAGTGCAGTTAACTCGCAGTGTAAAGCAAACAGTCATACTCGACTTCCTAATACAGATATCCACCGTGTCCTCATTTTCGTTTGACTCCCCAATATGAGCACACTAAACTGTATTATTCAAAACGTAAACTCGCTGCACTCTCTGCATAAGAGAGCTGAACTACAGCAATTTTTAAATACACACAAGCCAAGCATAATGTTCATAGCGGAGCATAGGTTATCGATTCAAAATGAAATACATCTAAATAACTATCAATTCGTTCGCCAAGAGCAATTAGCAACACAAATCTGTTGCAATTTGCATTCGAAAAAATATCAAATATATACCAATAAAAATTGAACCTCTCAATCACCTTGCAGCAATTGCCATCGAAATAGAAAATCAAACCAATCAAGGCCAAAAGGCAATCTTAGCAATTTCACTATATAAACGACCAAAAGATCAACTTATTTTAACTGATCTCAATAAGCTTTTCAAATCAATACATAGATATGGTGCAGGTAGTACACCAGTAATCATTGAGGGTGACCTAAATGCTAAACATCCATGTTGGCATATGAAAATACATATGTACATATTTAGCTACGAACATATAAATACTGACGGTAGGATATTATATCAAGTGCAAAGTCAACCAAATCTTACACTATATCCCAGTTGTGAACCGACAAGGCACAACAAAAATAATCGAAACACATCCATTGACCTGTTCATATGCTCAATAGAATTACGAACAAAAAACATTGACATGGGCTGTCCTGTACTAATTGACTTCCTCTCAGACCATCTGGGAATACAGATTGAGTTTGCATTGGGTCACTTCAAATTTCAAAAACCAGATAATGTTGAATATTACAATTTTAATGTAATCAACATTTTCCAAAGGAATACAACATTAATGAATAAGATACGGACCATTGAGAATGATAAAAGTATTGACCCAATACAGATAGACCAACATATCGACATATTTGATAGGGCGCTAAAAAGAGCAATGGACTCGTCGGTGCCAACAATCCGAATTGATCCATCCATTATACCACACTGCTGAACCTTCTAGAAGGAACCACACTCTTCCATTGACTTCTTCATATGCTCAACAGAGCACCCGTTCACTGGAGAAAGGGACTCAAGATAATAAGTGACTACACGACAGACCCTTTTGGTGTTGAGCTTAAGCTACGCCTTGGCTGCTTTCAGTTAGCTAAGCAGGACTTGCAAATAGTTAAAACTTACAAGAAAATCAACATTGAGAAATTAAACATATTCCCAATAATAAAAACCTAAATACGAATGAAATCGACAATCCTATAGATAAGCTCACCAAAGCAGTGGAAAAAGCTATTAATTCAACCGAAGTCGTCCCCAACATCCACAGTGACCCGTCAAAGCCAAATAGAAGCATTCATATAAGCCAACATGCCGTCAAAATAATAGTAAGGGGACGCGCTCTCAATCGCCTCCTACACAGAAGGTATGGGACCATGTCAAGCTACGAAAGAGACCTTACTAGAATGTTCAATTTTGTCGAGTAGTGTTATCAGACTTTCAAACTAATGAGCTACTAATGATAAGGCACATTAACCATCTGCAACAACTAGGTATACTATGTGATGACGAAAACAATCTCATATTTTATCATAAGAAAAACTGTAATCTCAATCCAAAGGATCTGGTCTTTAATAAAAATCAGTAAAAATATAAATATAAATACCCAAAAACCCCTAATTCCCATTGTACATACACCCACCCTCACCCACATCCTCGTTAATTAATTAGTTATTATGTAGCTATCAGTGATATAGTTCTAGTATTAGTCTTAAAAACAAACACAAAATTGAATTCGATCGAGCGCACCGAGAACTTCTTTCGTCCCGAATTTTTCATAAAACTACGCCACCCAAGTATTTTCAGTCTTTTGCATTTAGAAAAACTATTCTAAATTTTCAGGTACATCTCTTGGCGTTTGTTTTGTTTTTGGCGCAAATGCACTGCTGATCTACTGAGAGCATTGTTAACAATTTGAACAGATTTTAGAAATTTCGAATACAAATATTTTAATTAACCCATCTTATTTTTTCCGTCCGTCTTGTTGAGCGCTTGGATCTCAGAGACTATAAGAGCTAGGGCAACCAAATTTGGTTTCAAAATAGTGTATTTCAAAATTTTGCCACGCCCCCACAAAAATACGTGGCAGACATAATTTTAAAGTTACGATAAAATCAAAAACGCAGTATCGTAGAGAATGCCCATATTTACCAGATTGCCGAATCTGCATCACATCGCATCATAGTTATAGCCAGAATGAAGAAATTCATTTTCAGTTTTTTCAGTTGAAAACAACCAACCTTCCGCGTCGACAAGCAACAAGCACTGAACTCAAAGGGAAATGACACGAGGAACGCACCGACGAGTAGGGCTGCAAAAACATCGATGTTAACATCGATGTCATCGATGTTTTTATAATTGTGCGATGCATCGATGTTTTTTTTGTATCATCGATGTTTCACTGTATTCACTGACATTAGGCATTTGTTTTGTTTTTCTCAATTTGGTTGGTGGTTCCTTCGGGTAAAATGGAAAAGTTTTTGCGCATAACAAGTTAGTAAGAGTTTCAGCAGCTGTGGCCTTATATTTCAATAACTGTATTGCGTTTCAGATAAAGACAGTGACAGTGTGTCTTCGTCTGCTGGTTCTTCGTCTGCTGGGTCTTCGTCTGCTGGGTCTTCGTCTGCTGGTTCTTCGTCTGATTTTGAGCCGCCTTGCAAGCGCAAAAAAAGCGCATCCGAGGTATGGAAGCACTTTGAAAAGTGCAAGAACAAGATGTTTGCCAAATGTCGTCTTTGTGGAAAGGAGTACAAAACGTCCGGAAATACGACAAACTTGTCGGATCACCTAAAACATGTGCATCCATTGAAGACAGCTGTGACTACAGATAATTTGTCGAAAATAGACGATTTTGTAAGCCGTTCTGAGGCGTACGCTCCCACATCGACTAAAAAGACGGTGTTGGATAAAGGTCTTGCTCAAATGGTGGCAGCAGATGTGCAACCATTCAGTATCGTGGACGGTGTGGGATTCCGCAATTTTGTACGCCTACTTGACCCGAAGTATGTCTTGCCCAGTAGAACAACACTGCAGCATGTACATATAAAAAATATGTATGACGAAACAGTTGTGAAATTGAAAAGCAAGCTGAATGCAATAGAACACTGCTCAATTACAACAGATTGTTGGACGTCCCGTGCCAATACGAACTTTATTACAGTGACGTGTCATTTTATTGACGATTTTAAATTAAAATCTGCTGTACTGGCTACACAGCCCCTTCTGAATGAATCGAATCACTGCAGTAATAATATCGCTGAAACAGTAAAGAACATTTGCGATGAATTTGTTGTTTTTGATAAAATTGAAACTGTTGTTACTGACAATGCAGCTTCAATGAAAAAGGCATGCGAATTATTGCAAAAAAAACACCAAGGCTGCTTTGCCCACTCCTTGAACTTGATAGTTCAAGAGTCACTGGCAATAAAGAATGTCCAAACAGTTTTAAAATGTGTAAAGAGTATAGTAACATACTTCAAAAGCAGCTCGATTGCATATGCAAATTTAAAAAACGCCCAAAATACTGAAAAGCCTTTAAGCCTAATTCAGGAAGTTCCTACGCGTTGGAACAGCGCGTTCCACATGCTTAAGCGGGTCCTTCTTATTAGAGAGGCCATTTGCTCAGTTTTACTGAAAACTTCGAAGGCACCATTGCCCTTGACAGAGGATCAGTTTTTATTGATTGAGGATATCTGTGCCATTTTAGAGCCATTCGAGACAGCAACCTTGAATACGTCGGCCTCAAAAACAGTAACTATATCATTAATAATACCAACAACGCTTGGCTTATTAATAAAGCTAGATAACTTAAAGCCAAAAACGAAGACGATTGTGGGGGCTGAAACCTGTTCGTTTTTAACAACAAAATTAAAAAGCAGACTGTCTCCATATGAAACCAGAACGGTTACACGGATGGCAACGATACTGGATCCGCGCTTTAAGAAGGAAGGATTTCATAACCCAGCTAATGCAGACCAAGCAGTGATAGCATTGGAAAACCACTTAGCATCTTTCATAAATGTGCAAAATCTATGTACAACCGAGGAACCGCCAACCAATACGAAAAACACAGACCTGTATAGTTTTGTGGCTGAAAAAGTGCAGCAAAAGCCAAAAAACAATAGAGCAAATGCAATAATAGAGTTGCGTCAATTTTTCGAGCAGCGCAATGCATCCCAGGGAATAGATCCGCTTGAATATTGGAAGGTACAATTTTTTTAGCATTTATATTTTAAATATTATATATCATATCGTTAAATTTCAGATTAATGAAACACAATTCGGTTCTCTTGCGCAATGTGCAAATAAATATTTATCGGTTCCAGCAACCTCGACTGAGTCGGAGCGAGCCTTCAGCAAAGCTGGGGAAATTGTAAATGAAAAACGTGCAGCACTGAAGCCAAAGGCAGTGAATATATTGTTATTTTTATCAAAGAACCAATGGCTAAATGACTAATAGATCTCAAACAAAAATTAATAGTTTTAAGAAATGAGTCACTATTATTGTTTTTTTTTTTTAAGAAATTTGATTTTTTGTTTTTGCTAATAATAATTAAGAAATGAAGCTGAATTTATGAAATTGGGTTTTGCTATTGTTTTTACAAATTTCTAGGAATTTTTTAACAATTTTCGATGTTGAAAACATCGATGTTTTAAAACATCGATGTTGAAATCATCGATGTTTCCACCATCGATGATTTTGCAGCTCTACCGACGAGGGGCCCTCCTTATATAATTGCTTCATGGTCTGACCGCCGCGTCGATCGCGACGTCGACTTCATATTCTGCTCCTCTGGCGCAGCGGCAGAGAAAAAATCTTGAATGACGCTTAGTTGTCATTTGTCATCGCTCACTTCTGGTAATGCAGGGAAACTGGACCTATCTAGGGCCGGATCAACCCTCAACCGGGCGCTGGGCAACCATTAGTGTGGGGCCCTGCATTTTATCACGCCAGCTCCCTTCTTTTTTAATTTGAAATAAAAACATAAAAATTGCATGTTTGTTTGATTAATTTGTATGTTTATTAGTGGCTATACTATTTTGTGTTCATTATTTGGAGTTTTCCGTTTTCAACAAATTTTTCTGTTAGTCCTAGGGGCCCTAGGCAACTGTTAATCCGGCCCTGGACCTATTCCCGTCGTCGGACTTCATATTTTGTTTGTGTATGCTAGCCTAAAAGAGAATGGAAGAAATACCCCGCGCTCCGGTACCATTAAGCGTCAAACGAAAATTGAACGAGCATCTTTGCTCATATATACATACATATATACACACAAACAAGCAGCTGCACCGGTACACTCTTTTCGTCTCGCTTTCGCTTATTCACCGTTGCTTGCTGTGTATTTGGTGGGAGAATTTTCGTTGCTGCGCTTGATCAAAACGGAACGCCAAGTGAAGAGCAGCCATGTTTTTTTTAAACATATTGTTTTTGTTGTTACTTTCCAAGTGACACGCTACCCTACATTCTTAGGGTATATTGTTTTCGGTTCTCACTTGGAAAGTCACGAGCTATCCCACAGTGTGAGGGTATATCGGTTTTGGTTGTCACTTGCAACCAAGTATACAACTCGTGCCACGACATTCAATTATTGTCGTTCTCGAATTTCGTTCTTGTTTGAACATTTATTATTTATTTATCTACAAAATATTGGTTGTCGTCGCGTAAATTATAAATAGTAAAATGGCACAAAAAAATAAGCCTGTTTTCGATGACTTAAAAAGTAAACTCAAAAACCGAGTCAAAAGCATTCGCCGCTTAGAGGATCGATCAGAGGGTGGATCGATTCCATTGCAATTGACAGAGCAGTTATGCTATTAACAAGGCCAACCTATTTGCAGGAGCAAATATAAGAAATTGATAGCAAAGATGAATTTGGAGCCGAGCTGGAAGAAATGGCCATTGTAACCAAGGCAAAGATAATGTCGCTTATCGATGCCTTGAAGCTAACAAGCGACACGACGCTCTCGGTATCAGCTTCTACGGCCCCAGTCGAGCACGAACTTCCGAAATTGTCCCTACCAAAATTTAGTCTGAAAATTGTATTAGCCTTTTTGAGACTCTTGTTCGTAATGATTATAGTATTGAGAAATTGAATATTTCGAACCAAATCTCCGCACTGTTTAATCTGCCAAAAATCTCGCAATAGTCCGCATCGTCCCTAAGGAGCCTGATCGATAGTGTCATCGATCTATGGGTCACTACTATTGATAGGAGACGATACGAAGATTTCGTATTCTGACTAGACAGAAGTGGGAAGAACAGCTTGACTTCGAAAAGTTGCCGCTTTGGTCCGACTTTGAAAAGGTTTTAAATCGTCGATACGAGCATTTGTCTGCGGAAGAGTTGACAAAGACAAGGCACGAAAAAGTCATACCAAGCAAGTCGCACAATCGCAGTTAATTTGCTTGTTCCTCCACTCCCCCAACAGTAGAGCTCAGCGAACATGCAGCTACATATTGCAATTCGGGAGACATGTAGTGGCCATCTGCACGCCATTTTCACGTCTCTCGGCTATGCAAAGGTTCGAGTTCACAAAGTCTGCGTCCTTATTTATTAATTGTCTGCAAAAGGGTCAAACTGAAGTAAGATGCATCTTGGTATTATATAGTCTTTGGTTTAAATTCGCAATATTTTGCGATTGAATTTGTTTAAATACAAAATGATTTCATAGGTCGGTTGTTCAGCCATCTTTATGATTCTGCGTTTTCGGTTTTCTCATATCTTTAAAATGATGGACACCGCAAAATGGCGGTATTCTTTGCGCCATCTTGTGTATTTATATACTGATGACGACGTTGACCAGTGCTGCCAGTTTAGCATATTTCACGCTAGATCGAGCATATTTAAAAATAAACTAGCTTATACAATTTTCAAATATCTTATATACGCTGCACAGTGGGCGGAAATGCCAAAATTAAGATGTAATATTATCATAATTTTATTATTACTCCCTTTAAATAAATGTCCATTCTGCATAAAAATATAAAAAAAATATTTTTTTGACCATCCCTGGCTTTTTGGTAGCCTTTTAAAGTCGGCTGTTTGAGCATGTCAAAATTTTCATTCTTTCTGGCTGTAAATATTGTCTACGTTTGAAGGTCCACCATCTCCATTTAAAGCAACCAAACAACATTATTTAATATGGATAATTTACATCAAGGTATTAAGAATGTAGTTTAGAATGCTTTAGTTAGATGTTGTTTTGTTTCGTTCTGATTTTAATGCTTTTGTTGGCAGATGTTTTATTTCTAACCTAACCTCAAAATAGTAATCTTTGTTGGAGTAGAAGTAGTAAGATTGCGCGGGGTTGGTCATATGGTTTATGTTGTAGTGTGTGTTATTGTATGTATATTTAAATAGAGTTAACAACTTAAGCGCATATTTGCGCAATTTCGAATTATTTTCATGTATCCAGACAAGGTCAATATTCGTCGAGGCGATTTGCTGGAAATTTGGTTGAGCAATCGGCGCAGCAGAATGGTGCTGGAAATTCCAATGATGGAAATACGGCTAGAAGAGCATTAAATTATTTGCCTCAATATTGGAAATCGATGAAGAGTTACTGAACAAACTTCACTTAATATTAATAGTTATTTCATGCGAATACCAAATAAGTTCAGTAAAGTTTAAACAATTTTGTGAAGAGACTCTCCTTTTACACATCAAACGAGAAGGAACGTGTGAGTCGCTTCTGGGGACGCGACTCTACTTATACCCGTACTCAGTCAGTATAAAAATTTTTGAGCATAATTTTTAAGAATTTTAGAATTTAAAAAAAACTTTACATTTTACATTTTTTTGCTACATTTGCTATCTACATCTACAATGTATATTCTACATCTAACATGTAGATTATAGATGTACCATTCATATTCTACATCTCCTCCGCTAGGGGTTGCTCGCGCACTGAACGCGGTAGAGTGTGCGAGCGAGAAAGAGAATGAGTAGCGCGGTCATTGGCAAGAGGGGGCGGGGGAAACAACTGAAAATTAATTTCTTCATTCTGGCTATAATTATGATCCGATCTGATTCAGATTCGGCAATCTGGTAGATATGGGCATTCTCTACGATACTGCGTTTTTAGTTTCATCGTATCTTTAAAATTGTGCCTGCCACAGATTTTCGTTCTTTGTGGGGGCGGAAGGGGGTGGGGCGAAATTTTGAAATACACTTGTAGCAGTGTGATATCACATGAGTCTGGAAACCAAATTTGGTTGCCCTAGCTTTTATAGTCTCTGAGATCCAGGCGCTCAACAAGACAGACAGACGGACGGACAGACAGACATGGCTCTATCGACTCGGCTATTGATGCTGATCAAGAATATATATACTTTATGGGGTCGGAAAATTTTCCTTCTCTATGTTACACACATCCACTTTTACCACAAATCTAATATACCCCTTAACTCTTTTTTGAGTACGGGTATAAAAATATCCTTGGTATCCAACGACCTCCACGGTACACAAGATTTTTGTGCATGGTTCACAGATTACACCGGTCAACACGATTTTTCCTCAAGGAACAAAACCAACTTTTTATTAAAGATATGGGGCTTAGAAATGGTTTGATGATATTTTTTTTTTTTTCTATGGCAGAACTTTTTTTTGAAGAATTTTTGAAGTCTGGTATTATTTTTCTAAGCTTTTTTCAGAGGTAGCGCTTGTTTTTTTCACATAACTCTAGTATCTTTCATCTGGTTGTTAGGAACTTTGCTATTTTGAAAAGATAGTTAAACCAGCTCTATTTTTTGGGCCCGCAACCTTCAAAAAAATATTTTTTGTTCATTTTTTCAGGTTTGGTTAACGAATTTTAGCTCCAAAGTCTCTCCAAAGATTTTAACGAGCGACACCTTAAACGACGCCAAATTAATGCACCTCTACACAAAAAAATAGAAAACACAGGATATAATTTTTTTTCGACTTTTCCTGAGTTTTTAAAGTCAAAATTTCGTAAATAATACCGCACAAAAATCATCATTTTTGCATTTCAATGCTTTCTATTTCCCAGACGGTAAGCTGAAATCACAAAGTGTTTGGGCTTATCTTCTAGCTGTTTTAATTATCTTTTCAAAATATTAAAGTTCTTAACAACCAGATGAAAGATACTTGAGTTATGTGAAAAAAACAAGCGCTACCTCTGAAAAAAGCTTTAAAAAAAATAGCAGACTTCAAAAATTCTTTAAAAAAAAGTTCTGCCATAGAAAAAAACCATAATTCTTTAAAAAATTTTAAAGCCCCATATCTATCAGAAAAAGGCGGTTTGGATCCTTGAGGAAAAAAAAGTTCGGTTTTGTCGAGTAGTGTTATTGAATCATCTGTACTTCCTGTTGGTTGCTTAGGAGAAAAAGCATCTGAGGCTCGAAATAAATAAATAATTTGACAGACGTATTAAACCGAGCCTTGGATTCTTCTGACCCCTATCTATTTTTACATAAAAAATTTAAAAAACTTAATTTTAATGCATTTTTTAAATGTTGGAGGAGGAGCAGGCGTGGGTGTATTTACTTCCAGTTAATTTTTCAGCCTTTTTGTTTTAGATTTTAGCCACTTTAAGCTTATTTTATTTTCGAATCTAGTTATCCACGAGCAAGTACAAAGCATTCAAAAGCACTTTATGATGTTTTAGTGCGTTTGTGTGCGAAGACAACAGACATAAAGGCAAATACGTTTTTTTATATCTGCCGCTGCGGCAGCCGAGCCGAGCCACACGAAGTTTTGTAGTGTATAAATTTTGAAGTATAAATTTTGTGACCGCCAAAATTGAAATTTCTCTCGTAGCTTTGGCTAGCGCCCCTAGTGTTCATGATCGGCGGTGCAAGGTGGCAACGATTGGAAGTGAGAGTGTTGTAGCTACCTATTTATGTTAATTATTTGGCAATGGCGGAGGGGGCACTTTTGCTGTTAACAGGTTCTGGTAGGGGAGCCCAGCTAATGTCGTGGTCTTTTCTAATCTAGTCCTCACCCGAGTAGGTAACATCTCTGAAACAAGTTATCTCGACTATCTAAAATCGCGCCGAGGGCAAATCAAATTTTCGTCTCAATGGTTAAAAGAGATCGATTGAAATAGCAAAGAGTGCCAATTGCTAATAAGCGGTAAGTCGGTCGATTTTGTTTTTCGGTACAAATTTTTGGGCAACCTGTAGAGCAACCGTTTTTTTTTCTCTATGGCACATTTTAAATTGGAATTGCCAAGTCCATCGTTGGCTCATTAGCAGCTGACCACCAGTCCGACCAAGACAGTTGTCCAACGACAACCCGGATTTCAAGTCGTCGGAAAAGGGGTTGGAGCAGAGGCTATGGGCCAGAGCGTGGGTCTCGGTTAAGCCTGCAGAGCCGGAGAAGATCCTTAAAGTTCTGCAGGTCTGCAACCCCCAGCTTCCTACAGCCGATTGGGAGGTGGCCAAGGTGGATGAGGTTACTGGACAGAGGCGTCCTCGTCCTCAATGAGCAGTCTCTCGTACTCCTGAAAAAGTCGGACGGAGTAGTGGACTATGGCTACCGGAAGGTGACCATAGCCCCCTACAAATCCGACTCTAAGAGCAGGCAAGCAGAGTTCCAGCCAGATCTCGAGCTGCCAGAGGTCCCGAAAGCGGAAAGCCAAACCGCGGCGTCGGACGACATATTGGACCGCTACGGATGCAAGCGACCTAGCCAGGGGTCTTGGACGCATCGATGTCGGAGAGGATACGCTCCACCGAGAGCGATGCCGACGACACAATGGTGGAGGCGAGTCTCAGGAATGTGCCTGACACTCCTGCTGTTGCCGACGAAATTTAAATTTAAACCATAACAGCCACGTAGGCGCATACGGCAACGCTACCATTCATAAGCACCACCATTCGGCAACTCTAAAACAGAGACAATTGAGGATAAACCAGCGAAGCAAGAACACAAAGTTTTTTAAAGCTCTCTCTTATTATTATTATTAAACTCACATAATAACTTGGAATGCTATATAAATTTGTTTACCCTTTATTGCTTCGAAATATTTAACGCCAGTGCCTCAACATTTCTTTAAAAAACTTTTAATTACGCACAAACAACAAACATAATCGTGAACCACGCTTGGATTTCAACAAATTGCGAAATACACAAGACGCTCGCATACACAATAGCCTACATGCACACACATAAGTGTAAAAGCCTTGTATGTGTAAGAACCTTGCTGTAGTAGATCGCGCCGAATACAAGGAACGTGGGAACACACAGTAAAACCAAGTTAAAGTGCACAAGTCAATAACATATGCGTATATAAACATGCCAATAGAACGAGATGATACGGTCTGTGCGTTTGCAGAAAGAACCGTATTTCAGAAGGCATCCAAAACTGGGTGCAATGCGACAAATGCAAGATTTGGCACCACTTTTAATGTGTTGGTGTGAACAGCACCATTGCGCAGTTGGAATGAACATGCCCAGCATGCAAGGCCCCAGCAAGTGATCAAGCTTCAACCAGCAAATGTGGCAGACGGCCCCAAGCTCCGGAAAACATCAATCCCAGGAACACCTTGCAAGTTGACCAAGTCAATTGCAATATATCAAAGCCACCTCCAGAAATAAATCTGCACAAGCTGACCCAGCAAACACACACACATACTAGCTCGAATTCCTTGATGTTGGCAATGCTGGAAGAGACAAGCGAAGCTGAAAAAAAGGTACATAGAGAAGAAATACATGGTGCTTGCACAGAAGCAGGGAACACAGGCAATTTCATTCCCACCAATTGGACCAAGTGCCTCCCAGTTAGCCGCAAGACAAGTGCTACCACCAGATCTACCCACCTTTAACGGCAATGCGGAGGACTGGCCGATTTTCATCAGCATGTACGAGAAGAGCTGCGCAGTGGCCGGCTTTTCAAATGCAGAAAACATGCTTCGGCTCCAGAAGTGTCTTAAGGACAAAGCTTATGAGTTGGTGCGTGATAAGCTGCTGCTGCCAGCATTAGTCCCAGAAGTGATCGATACCCCAAAAACCTTCTTTGGGCGACCGGAACAAATCCTTGACCGTTTGATTGATAAAATTAGAAAAATCAACGTACACAAAGACAAATTGGAATCTCTTATAGATTTTTCAATGGCAGTACGCAACGCGTGTGCAACTATGGAGGCCTGCAAATTAAACTCACACCTGGACAACCCCTTACTGCTTCGCGAACTCGTCGATAAGTTGCCCACTCAACAAAAATTAAACTGGGCCATGCACCCACGCAGTGACGGCATCCTAGTTATCAAATCATTCAGCGATTGGATATACAAGTTAGCCGAAGCAGCATCCACTGTTATACCTGTACCAAGCTCAAGGGCCAGCACCGTCAACACTCACGCACAGGTTCGCCATGGATTGGACAACAACGAAAACTCTCAGCCAGAAGAAGATCAGCAACAACAAGCTACTTCTTTTCTTATATGTATAATGTGCAAGTCCGCCAAGCACCACGCCGCCCAGTGCGAGAAATTTCAGATGTTGACCGTCGAGGAGAGGCAGCACATTATCAACGACACCAAGGCGTGCTATAGTTGTCTGAAGAACCACCGCCGCAAATGTTTCTCTAAACGAGATTGTGGCGTCGATAAGTACCCAAGGCCGAACTCGTCAGTGCCCACCTTAAGGAAAGCATCATAGAACAACAATACTTCCGAATTTTGCCTTTTTGGACGAAGGCTCATCCGTCACACTTATTGATTTCCTCGACTCCCGATCCTCTTTGTCTGCAATGGACCAGCGAAACCACTCGAATGGAGAATACATCCGCTAGAGCTCATATTAAAGTATCAGAACCGGGAAGCCACAAAATGCTATGGCTCAATAATGTACGTTCAGTCAAAAATCTCGCGCTACCAAAACAAAGCGTCGATGACATCAAACTGTGCAACGAATATTCCCACCTCCAAGGATTGCCAATAAAATCGTACTCCAACTTATAACCAATTGGTGCCAATAACTGGACTTTGGCAGTACCCCGTAAAATTCGTGAAGGACGACGAAATGCACCCATCGCATCGAAGTGTACACTAGGATGGAGCATCCAAGGAACAATTAATACAAACAGACATATTTCCTTGCATCATTGTAGCTGTAATTGGAGTGAAATCGAAAAAGCGGTTAAGGAGAGTTTTTAACGTAGATCCAAGCACACCACGGCAGCTCTACTCTGAAGATGACAAAAAGGCTATGCGTATTCTCGAGGATACATGTAAAAAGGTTAACGGCCATTATCAAGTCGGCCTGCTTTGGCGAGACAAGGAAGCCATTCTGCCGGAAAGCTACTCCGCTGCTATGAAGCGGCTTGAATGTCTACGAGCTAAAATCAGAAAAGACCCAGACCTGTTCGAAAAAATACAGGTCCAAATTGATAATCTGATATCAAAAGGGTACGCTTTTGAACTTGAGCCCAAAGACGCAGCTAAGCAGATGGATCGCGTATGGTATTTACCGATCTTTATTGCTTTAAATCCGAATAAACCAAGTAAAATAAGGCTAGTCTGGGATGCAGCAGCCAAGAGCCATGGAAAATCACTTAATGATTTTATTTTAAACAGACCTGACTATCTTATTCCATTAACCGATGTTCTAATGGCATTCAGAGTCGGCAAAATAGCCGTGTGTGCAGACATTGCCAAAATGTTTCATCAGATTAACATTCAAGATAGCGACATGCACGTGCAACGATTTTTATGGTTCCACAAAGATAATCAGACTCCAAAAATATTCGTCATGCGCTCAATGACGTTTGGAATTAGCTGCGCCCCTTGCATTGCTCACCATGTTCGCGACAAAAACGCACAGGAATTCAAAAATCTAATTCCACGAGCATACGAGTCCATTACAAAAGCGCACTACGTAGACGATCTCATTGACAGCTACGAAGACGACGATTTGCAAGGTTGAAAAGAGACGTTTTGAATGGTGAAACAGCTCCAACAAAACGCGAAGCCTTGATGTCCGTATTCGACCCACTGGGCTTGCTATCATGCTACACCATTGGTCTGAAGATGCTACTCCAAAAACTCTGGCGAGCTGGTATAACATGGGACGCGGAGATTCCAAATACACTCCTTATTTTTTGGACACAATGGAAAAGCGTACTTCTCCAAGCTGGAGAGCTGGAATTCCCTCGCTACTACTCATACCTGCTGCCAAATGCAGACCAGATCGACTTGCATACATTCGTAGACGCAAATGAAGACGCCTATGCCGCAGTCACCTACCTTCGCATAAAGAGAGGAGAGGACATCGACACGGTATTAGTTGCAGCCAAATCTAAAGTCGCACCATTGAAACCCGTCTCAATACCACGCATGGAGCTTTTGGCAGCCGTAATGGGAGTGGGACTAGCCAAAAGAACCATGAACACTCGAGGACTTAGAATCAATTCAAGCACATACTGGTCCGACTCTAAAACCGTTCTTCAATGGTTAACTATGGACCCTCGAAAATTTCAATCCTTTGTTATGCATAGAGTTGGTGAGATCATAGATAACACCAGCCGTAAACAGTGGCGCTGGATTCCTACGAAGGAAAATGTTGCAGACTCAGCTACAAAATTCTTCAAAACTCCCGATGCATCCAGGTGGATCCAAGGCCCACAATTCCTTAGACAATCGGAAGATAAATGGCCACAACAAGATATCGTATTTGATCAAAATAACGACCAATCCGAATTACGTAAGCATGTTTTCATAATAACGAAACTAAAGCATTTTGATTTTGCAGTGGATTACTTTTCGGACTGGAGACGTCTATATAGAGCCGTAGCTACCTTCATCCTATACATCCAAAGGCTGAAAGCAAAATGCGCCAGAAAATCACTGCCAAAATTCCTAAGTCCTGAAATCATACATGCAGCAAAGTCGTGGCTATTTAAACAGTCGCAGTCAAAGGCGTATTCTATGGAAATCAGCGCCCTTAAACACCATTCAGCTGTGGACAAGTCAAGCCCATTAATTGCTCTGAACGTTTACGGGTGTCGATTATTTCGGCCCCATATTAGTGAACGTTGGAATGCACAAGGAAAAGCGCTGGGGAGTCCTATTTACATGCCTCACATTAAGAGCAGTACATTTAGAAGTGGCATTCAAGCTTGACGTAAGCTCTTGTATAATGTGCCTGAAGAACTTCATGGCCCTCCGTGGAACTCCAAAAGAAATCTTCTCCGACAATGGGACCAACTTCAAAGCCACTGAAAAGATCGTAAAAGAGGAACTTAAGCAAATCGACTTTGATGAAATCACCATCCGCTACGAAGCTATTAAATGGCGCTTCAACCCACCAGCTGCACCCCACATGGGCGGAGCGTGGGAACGACTAGTTAGATCTGTGAAGACTGTCCTAAAATCGATCTGGCCATCAAATAATTTTAATGACGAGACCCTCCGAGCCGCTCTAATGGAAGCTGAAACCATTATTAACTCCAGACCACTAACCTTTGTCTCCCTAGATTCAGCAGACGATGATGCCCTTAGTCCCAATCACCTGCTTCTGGGATCACCAAATGGCTACAAACCAATGGCAGAAGACAACACATCGCAACTTTTCGCCGATAAATTCTGGAAGCGTTGGGTAAAGGAGTACACACCAACTCTGACTAGACGCAGCAAGTGGTTCACCAAACGCCCACCAGTAGCTATAGGAGACATAGTCATCGTTATTGACGACCAGCTGCCTGGGAACCTGTGGCCAAAAGGGCGTATTAGTGACGTAGTAACAGCCAAAGATGGACAAGTTCGCAGAGCTACAGTATGGACACCCAAAGGGATAATGGTCCGCCCAGTGGCCAAAATAGCAGTTTTGGGCGTCGGCTTTAAAGAAGGTGAAGATCCGAATGACCTTAACGGCAACGCTACCATTCATAAGCACCACCATTCGGCAACTCTAAAACAGAGACAATTGAGGATAAACCAGCGAAGCAAGAACACAAAGTTTTTTAAAGCTCTCTCTTATTATTATTATTAAACTCACAATAAATTGGAATGCTATATAAATTTGTTTACCCTTTATTGCTTCGAAATATTCAACGCCAGTGCCTCAACACCTGCAGATAAACCTCCACCATAGTAAGGAAGCATGCGCTGCCCTACTGCTCCACGTAGCCAAGGGGGGAAACGATATAGTCCTCATTCAGGAGCCCTGGATCCTCGGAAACAGGGTTTCCGGTCTGAGGACTCATGACTATAAGCTATGCGTAGCTGACACCACAGGTAAAACCCGTATCCGTTCTTGCAAATAGAGAGTTACACTTCAGCAACGAAGATCACACAGCGGTGAGCCTCGAAGGCCAGGAGAGCTCACTGAGGATGTGCTCCACATACATGGGTCACGAGCAACCTGACCCCCCCCACACGCGCCCCTAAGGGCCATCGCAGACTGCGGAGCCAAGGACATCGGCCTAATTGTGGTATGCGACGCCAACGCACACCACAGTCAGTGGGTAAGCACCGATGCCAATGAACGGGGTGAGTCCCTTTTTAGCTATACACTGACCACTCCGATGGTCTTATTAAACGGGGGGAACGATCCCACCTATTAAAAATCGCGAGGAGGTCCTGGACCTCACACCTGTCTCTCACAAGATACAGAATAGCATAGTATCCTGGAGGGTCCTTGAAGAACACTTCACGGACCACAGGTACGTGGAAACTGTTTTCTCATTCTCCATATCGAGTCTAGTCCAATTCCGGAACCTCAGGCGGACACACTGGACTCGTTCCTCAGACCACCTGGGCCGTATTCTCCATGAGTCGTTTTTATAACTAAGGCAGGTAAAGCCTCGCACACTGCCCCAAAGATTTCAGAACAATAAGTCTTTCGTCCTTTCTTTCTACATCTCAGGGCGAATATTCTGCAGAATCTAATCTCTGATTCTCAGCACGCCTATCGGAAAGGAAGATCCACCGACGGCCCTACACGAGATTACATCGATCATTGAAACGTCGCTTAACTGTAAGGAATACACATTGGGGGCCTTCCTTGACATAGAAGGCGCTTTTAACAATATCATCCCGACTGCCATCACGGGTGCAGCAGAGGTACGCCGCAGGGCGGAGTCCTCTCGCCCCTCCTATGGAACGTAGCAGTAAATGAACTGCTGCGGGAGATAGAGGGGGCGGATGTCATGTGGTGCGTTCGCTGATGATGTATGTTGCCATAGCATTCTCTGGGAAATTTGCACAGACGCTATGCGAGTGCATGACAAGCACTCTCACGAAACTGTTCCAGTGGGCTGACAAAGTCGGGCTAGGTGTTAATCCGTCGAAAACGGGACTAGTACTCTTCACCAGGAAGTACAAGATTCCGACACTGACTCCCCCAAAACTCTGTGGGGATAATGCCAAGTGTCTTGGTCTGATCCTCGATAGGAAGCTCGATTGGAAACTGGGCATAGAGGATAGAGTAAAGAAGGCCACTGTGGCCTCTATACCTGCAGAAAAACCCTCTGACTCAAATGAGGAATGAACCTGTATACAGTCCGGTGCCTATATACCGCCATCATACGACCAATCCTAATGTACGGAGTGGTTGTATGGTGGCCAGCACTGGACAATTTAATTTATTCATCAATGATCTTCCCCAAGTCTTAACTCATTCCCGAGTACACTGGTCAACACGATTTTTCCTCAAGGAACAAAACCAACTTTTTATTAAAGATTTGGGGCTTAGAAATGGTTTGATGATATTTTTTTTTCTATGGCAGAACTTTTTTTTCAAGAATTTTTGAAGTCTGGTATTTTTTTTTAAGCTTTTTTCAGAGGTAGCGCTTGTTTTTTTTTACATAACTATAGTATCTTTCATCTGGTTGTTGGCAGTTGGGCCCGCAGCCTTAAAAATGGTATTTTTTGTTCATTTTTTCCATTTTTTAGGTTTGGTTAACGAATTTTAGCTCCAAAGTCTCTCCATAGATTTTAATGAGCGATACCTTAAACGACGCCAAATTAATGCACCTCCACACAAAAAAATAGAGAACACAGAATATAATTTTTTTTTTCGACTTTTCCTGAGTTTTTAAAGTCAAAATTTCGTAAATAATACCGCACAAAAATCATAATTTTTGCATTTCAATGCTTTATATTTCTAAACGGTAAGCTGAAAACACAAAGTGTTTTGGCTTATCTTCTAGCTGTTTTAATTATCTTTTCAAAATATTAAAGTTCTTAACAACCAGATGAAAGATACTATAGTTATGTGAAAAAAACAAACGCTACCTCTGAAAAAAGCTTAAAAAAAAAATACCAGACTTCAAAAATTCTTCAAAAAATAGTTCTGCCATAGAAAAAAAACCATAATTCTTTAAAAAATTGTAAAGCCCCATATCTATCAGAAAAAGTCGGTTTGGATCCTTGAGGAATTCGATATCCGCTCTCTTGAAAGCCGTAGGATTTGCCATGGAGTGCTTTTTCTTCACAAACTTCTTGCTGGTGAGGTTGATTCCAGTGCCCTCAGTAGCCTTATTAGCATTTCTGTCCCTTCCCGCCCGACTAGGCATTACTTTCCGCTTCATCTTCAACTCTGTCTTTCTAATTACTCTGACCATGAATCTTTCCGTAGCCTTTGCCGTAACTACAATACATTCTTCCATCTGTTTTCCTTCGATACTAGTTCTATTAAGGTAAAATCGTTGTTAACATATAACCTAAATTAATTAGGCTATGGGTTATTTCCAGACCACAACCTGCTGTGAGCCGGACCATTGCGGCTATTTTGCCAATAAATTAGTCCTATTGGGTCAGGTAAATAACCATATTCTGATAATCCATGTTCTTGTCCTTTTCATATTATATGATACTTTTTTTTTAGTTTAACTGCTCATAGTTGAACCTTATGAAATAAATACAAATAAATACAAGAAACTTGTCTTAGCAAACTCAGCTGTGTCCAACGCATGGCAGAGATATGCATAATGCGCGAACTAGGCACAACCCCAGGCGAAGCCCTCGATACCATGTTGTTACCTTCTCCCTTCCTTCTCATGGCTTTCCGCTCTCAAAATGAGAGAATCCAAACTCTGGAAAGCATCTACGTCTGGACACTCGGGAATCTTGACGAGACTCCCGCAACTATCGGAGGGGACAGATTACTGTACACCGAGTGATTACCTCTCGACGCCCTTCCAGGTACCAATCCCATTCAGGAAGGACTGGGAGAGGGGCGAACCTGGACCCGCAAATGCGATCCACATATACACACTGATGTCTCAAAGTTAGACGGCCGTGTGGGTGGTGGCGTCTACTGTAACGAGCTCAACATTAGTCATTGTTTCAGACTCCCGGATCACTGTAGTGTGTTCCAAGCGGAGGTTGAAGCAATAAACGAGGCTATTTCTATCGTCTCCAAACTTTCTTAAGACAGACACTCAGCGTGCGTCTTCTCAAAAAGCCAAGCAGCTCTCAGTGCACTTGGCTCAATATCGTCGAACTCAACGACTGTTCAAATATGCCGCAGGTCTCTTAATGAGACCGCAGGGTATTTAGATCTCTCCCCAATATGGGTCCCCGGACACAGGGATATCACCGGGAATGATGCTGCCGACGAACTAGCCAAGGTACTACCACACTTCTCCTACCGGAAAAGAAGCAAGTAGCGATGCCTTTGGCTACGTGTAGGCTACTAACGCACGAAGCCTTCGAGCTAATTGCCGACAGACGATGGCAGCAAACTATCACCTGTAAGACTTCCAGGTGGATCTGGCAAAGTCGATCGAAGAAACGCTAGGAAGAGCTCTACAAAATCAGCAGAGTACAGAGCTTTACCGTCCTCCGAGCCATCACGGGACACTGGCAGATCGGCACACACGCTGCCAGACTGTCAATCCCTCATAACGACTTCTGTAGAAGCTGCAGGGACGAGGAGGAGTCGGTCCCCCACTTCTTGTCACTGTCCGGCCCTGAGAAATCGTAGGCTACGGCTTCTTGGGGCTCCTTTCCTCACTCACATTTCGGACCTGTCCGAAATCAGACCAGGGATCTTTTCCAAATACATTCAAGCCACCGGATGGGGTTGCCCACCACGGCTTAGGGGGAGAAAGGGTACACGCCCATGCGGCAAGTGAGTTGGGGTAGGGGGGATTTCCCCTCTCTGCAACTATCGCTTTAACCTAACCTAACCTACAGCAGGGATTATAAATGAAACGACTTTTGGGGGGCTGGCGTTATTAAATGTTACAATTTTTGATGTTTTATTCGTTTGATTTATCAACTACTGTTATGGTAATTGCATATTAAATTGGTTGTTTTGTTGTTGTTTTTGTTGTTGCTTAAACTTTAATAAGTGTACTTGGTTTAGCTGCTGCTGCAGCGGCCTTTGCCGCGGTTGTTTTTGTTTTGGTTGACTCCTTTTTTGTTTTTTAATTATATTTGTACAAAATATATATATATTTACCTTTACCTTTACCGTTACCGTTACTTTTACGTTTAATTTGTTAATGAACAACATCGTGTTTGCATTCGTTTTGGTGTCTGCCGTTGCTTCACATTTGAATAATGGCCAGAGCCTAAAACTTAATTCTGTGGTTTTCTCGATTTCTTTTCTTTTTTTTTTTTTCACTAGAATAACGCTTAACAAAATATAATTATTAACTATTTCTAGGCGCATTTCGTTTGTTGGTTGTTTTTTGTTTTTGTTTTGTTTCTTGTTTTGTTTTTGTTTTGTTTGGTTGTTGTTGGTGTTTTGCTGTTGCTTATTGCTGCAAGTTGATCTTGTCGTTTTGAAAAAATTTAACTATGTATAATTACTATGTCGTTTAGTATCTGTATATATATAAAAATATATATATATATATTTATGTATGTATATTTGTTGTTTGTCTTTATATATGTACGTGTATGCCAATATATAAGTGTGGATTTTAATGCATCTCAATGTTTATTCGTATGAATGCTTGCATGTGTCTATATGTATGTACTATGCATGTGTAGGCTGGTGTCTTCGTGTACTACTATTTACAGCATTTGAGAATTATTAACAATGCATATACATATATATGTATGTATGTATTTAATTTATAATAATTACACTTAGTTGCATTGCACAATAAAATTGCGCTTCCACTTTTCCACTCTGCGTCTCCCGTTCAAGTGTCTGGTAACTTAAGATTTGTCTACAATTTAATTGGTTGTTTTCTTTTGCTTCATTTGTTGAAAGTGAAATGCTTTGTTTCCCCAGAACCATATTTAATAATATTGTTTAATAAAGTTTTCATTTTGGTTTTTCGTTACATACGTTTTCGCTTTGATTTTCGTGGTTTTCGTTTTCGATTTCGCTTCTCGTTCTATGCCAAAAAAGAGTCAACAACAAAACGCTGCCAGCACATTGGGCAGACCCAACCACCCACCGACCCCACCATCCTGAAAGCCCATCCCTCTTCCCCTCTTCAGGGACTTCAGGGGTCTTGAACCTGTTGGGGATTTCATTGGCCCCATTTGTGCTGGCATATTGGATTCGATTCGGCTTAAAGTAGTTTATTGCATTCCGCTTTTGTTTGGCATATTAAAAATATAAATATATTTCGTATGTTGTATATGTTCGAGTGTATATAGGCTGCTATATATGTACAGTTAATATATGTATAAGTATATCGATTTGAGGGCAAGTCTATTTCAATTGATTTTAACTCGTTTAATTCTACTAATGCACTATTTTTTGTTGCGTCTGTGTGAGAGTTTTGAGGCACCCATTAAGTTGAAGTCGAATCAAAGTGGATCAAAAGTGAGGGTAAGATGATTCGTTTCGGGGAGCGGTGGAAGGTGCTGGTTGAGTAGGACGTAGTAGGTAGGGCGATGTATTCACGATATATAATTCGTATTCATACTATTTAGTAAATATAATTAATAAGATATAAAATCAAATCCAAAATAAAACGAAACAAATATTAAAATTTCCATATACGATGATATATTTGCAATATATATATAAATATATATACATACATATATCTTATTTTCTTTCATGTATTTTGTTCTAAAAACGTTGTTGTGATTGCTTTTTAAAAAATTACTTTCAAATCAATAAAATAGTTGCACTAAACATAATTCATAATCAAAAATATTACAAGGAATTTATAACTATAACTTGTTTTCTCTATATAGTCGCAATAATATGAATATACAAATATATTGGCTAACACGATCGATTCTCTTTCTCCAATGCAATGCAATGCAAAGCAAAGACAAAATTAACTAAAACTTAAACAATTAAAAAAGCCATTCTTTTTCTTTACACTTGACGCATACGAAAACAAAATTCAACTAAAATGTTCATAATGTCTGTTTACAGGAAGGACAATGAAAGGGAGGGGTTAGGGACAGGGACAGGGTCAGGGTCGGTTTAATTTTTGCTTATTTGTTGGTTGGTTGAGCTTACAGTCTAGACATATAGCTAATATAACTTTTAGTGTGTAATGTGTGTGGTGTGTGTGTGTGTGTGTGTGTGGTAATATCAATTAAAATTAGGCATAAATATAAAGCTTAACATGCTTACAAAACAATCGAAAATTGAGCATAAGGAAATAAGTAATTGGTGTGCATATACAAATTACATACATACATACATACATATAAAACTATAAAATATTAACAAATCATTTGTTGTGTTGTGTTGCGTTGTTGTTGGTTGATTGGGGCTGGTTCTCTCCTTGCTGTTGATGTTGGAGTTGGAAGGCTTCTTGGATTATTCCGTTTAGTTCCGTTTACTTTCGTGTAGTGTAGTGTAGTGTTTCTTGATTAACTAAATTATTAGCTTGTAGTGTATAATAGTTGCTAATTTGGCCTGACTTTCATTTAGACACGTTTGGTGGTGGTGTTTCTGTTTCTGCTTCTGCCTCTGCTTCTGTTTCCGCTGTCGCTAGTGCGACTGATGCTGCGTCTGTTGCGTCGGATGCGACACAGCATCCCTGAGCGTCTTGAGGCCCGCCTGCACATACCGAAACACCTCAGGCATGGTGCTATGCAGCGTCAGCGGGCCATTCTCGTGGTCCAGTTCGCGGAAGAAATCTGTGTGGAGTGGCATTGATTGATTGGAGATTAGTTTCGACTCTTTCGGCCATCCACTCAACTACTCACCTATATGATTGCCTGTGCGCACCAATCGATCGGCTTGATCCCACAACTCGTGAGCACTATTCACATAGGTCAGATACTCATTCTGCTTCCACAGCTGAGTGTGTATTTCTTGAGGCACTATTTTTCCTGGCGGCGTATTCGAACCGGAGCCCTGTAATGCCAAATGTCCAATGCCCATTCAATTCAATTAATGCCATTCAAATCTTTTCGGTTGCCTGATTATTCGACTCTTACCTGTGAGCCCACCGAGTTCGATGGTGATATGGAGGACGGCGTATTGCCATTGACAATGTCCCCCCTGCCGGTCCGAAAGAACTCCGTTAAGCTGTTGATGACGGTCCGACAGTTGGCCCGTCGCAGCTTGTACAGCTTCAACGAAATCAACGACTGGCAGCGCAAACTGGAAACGGAAAAGATATGGAATGAGCGGCAATCATTAGCATGAATCGTTGCAGAGAGTCTCAGGGGAAGGATATTCCCGGCTATCTGCTGGCCTTTCCTCCTGAACTTATCATAGATATTGATTATGCGGTCCTCACCTGAGTATGGCCACTTTGTTGTGCGTTTCGTGCTGTCCGTTCGTTGACTGTTGGTAGGGACGAAACTTGGAGGAAATGAATCTGTAACAAAACGGGAAACGTTTAATGGGTTACGAAGGCAACACGGGCGTCGTTCCCTGCAATTTGTTGTTGGCACACATTACTCACTTAATTAGCGACAGGGTGTCCTTGTATATGGTCCAAGTGGCCTGCTCCGAGCTGTAGCGTTCCATGGAATCGGCGGTGAGAAGGAAGTAGACAACGGCTTCCAAATAGAGGGTGACCTGATTGAAGGAGTCGCGCTCAGAGTCGGCGGCATGCTTCCGATTGACGGCCTCCACAAGGAACTGATTGTTTTTTCTACGGGTTGGAGTTGGAGTAGAGCAAGAACAGGAGTCAGAATCAGTGTGGCTGTACAGGTTGATGCTTGGGAGGGACTCTTACCTGTGGTCATCGCTGTGCGGCTCTTCCTCACGGTCAAAGTACGATCGATATATGAGACGCATGATCGGCGCCGGTGGAGCCGTGGAGGTCCCCGTCGTGGAGGTGGCCGCCGTGGCCGTTGCGGCTGTCGACGGGGGAGTCGTCTGCACAGCCTCGCTGCATGTGGAGGGCGCCCCAACCGCGAGGGGCACGGCTGCGGCTGCTGGCGGAGGCGGTAGCGGAGACATGACCAGCAGTTTCTTGCTGGGACTGCCATTGGGGGCAGAGACAGCGGCAGCAGCGGCGGCGGCAGCAGCAGCATCTTCGTGGAGCAGCTGCAGCTTGTCAAAGGACAACCGCTCGTGGCAGGACATTCGCTCGTGGTTGTTGGAGGGCAGCAGGACAGGCACGGGCAGCAGCTGATCCTTGCTGATCTGCAGATGGTCGGACTTCTCCTTTTTCCGTTTCTTCTCCTTGTACGGACTGGAACTGGAGCTGGAGCTGCGCTTGCGCCGACGTCCTCCTCCTGTTGGCTGTTCCCGCTCTCTTTCTCGCTCCCGTTCCCGCTCTCTCTCCCTCTCCCGCTCTCGATCCTTTTCCCTTTCCCGCTCACGATCCCTCTCCTGCTTCAGCTGGAACTCCTGCTTCACGTTGCCGGGCTTGAACTTGCTCTCGTAGCCGGCATCCAGCTCTGGCTCCGGCTTGACCGGATGCGGATGCTCGTGCTTCACCTTTGCAGGCAGCCCCTGGCCCTGGCCATGCCCATGCCCATCCCCGGCATAGCCGTTGGGTGTTAAATGCGGACCCGACACCTGTACCGACTGTGCCTGTGCCTGTACCTGCACCTGTGGCTGGGGCTGTGTCGTGCCCAGATCCTTGGGCGTCAGATGGCCGTTCTGCTGGGAGGGTGTGAGCTTCTTCAGGCGCATTATCCGCTCGCGCGATAACTTACTGAGGTCAATCTTGCAGATCAGCGATGTCAAATGCGGCGTCGTGGTACGTGCTGGGGAGGCGAGGCCTGCGCCCAGCTGCTGCTGCTGCTGGGTGGGCGTCGTGCGGGGCTTGGCCATGGCCGCGGTCTGCATCGGGGCTGGCTGGGAGGCGGAGTCGCCTACCTTGCTGACCTGCTGCTGCTCCTCGGACTGGTCCATGATCACCACCTGGCCCTGCTTCTTGGCGCCCCCCTCCTTGGGATTGAAGATGCGCGTCAGCGTGCTGATCTTGTTCTTGTCGCTCTTCCGCTTGCGCTCGCGCTCCTTCTCCCGCTTGGCCTCGTCCTCGTCGCCGCTGGTACTGCTGCCGCTCGACGAGGAGCACTCCGAGCTGCTCAGCTGCTGGCTGTGCTGGCTGACAGCTCGCGGCTTGTACGGCTGCATTAACTGCTGGGCCATGGGCAGGGCGCTGGCCGCGCTCATGGCCAGATGATCCTCTGGCCCGCTGCTGCTCGGTGAACTGCTCCCACTGCTCCCCGCACTGGCGCCCGCTCCCAAGCGGGCCTGGGGCGGCACGGCGCCCGTTTTGTTCAGTTTCACGATCCGACACTTTGTGTTCTGGTTGGTCTCTGTGTCGTCGCTGCTGCTGGAGGAGCTGCTCGACTTGGAGACAGTGGAGCCGGTGCTCGACGAGCTGTCCTCGTCGGAGCTGCTGCTGGACGGCGCCATCGCATTTGCCGGACCGGATGCCAACACTGTCATGGGCACTGTCATGGCCGTGGCTGACCCTGTGCCCGTGCCCATGGCCAGCTTCTTTGTGGGCGTGTTGCCGTTGGAGCTGCTCTGGCTGGAATGGTCGCGTTTCCTCGAGTTGGCCACGGCGGGGCCCTTGACCAGCGGCTTCTTGGCGGCCGTCAGCGTGGGTCCCTTGGTCTGGGAGCTGCTGCCGGCCGAAGCACTGCTGAGGTTCCCACTGCCGCCGCTCTGCTGCTGCTTCCTCGGCCTGCCGCGTCCCTTCTTCACTGCCAGCGGCGGAACCGTGGCTGTCGCATGGGCCTGCGCCGCAGCCGCAGCCACTGCGGCGGCAGACAATTCCAGGGCATGCTTGACAGCGGGCGGCTCATCCTCGTCGCTGGAGTCCAGGATGGGGGCGCTGGTGGCGGGCTTTTTCTTACGCGGCTTCTTCTGGCGCTGCTTCGGCGAGGCGGGGAGCGGCAGAATGGGAGTGAGGGTGACACTATTTGGGGGCGCCTTCTGCATCAGGGTGAGGGGCACCCGCATCACCGTCGTAATGGCAGCAGGCACGCCCGGCAGCTGCAGGGTCTCGCCCGGTCCTGGCATCGGCACCACCTCGCCGGGGGCACTGTCCGAGCTGCTGCTGCTACTGGAGGTGCTGCCGCTGCCACTGGTCCCAGAGTCCGAGAGACGGGCGGCGGAGTGCAGGGCCTCGGCTTCCCGTTTTATCTGGTTTTTTGGTATCGCCGGCAGACCCCCCATCTCCCCCACTCCGTCCAGGGCCTCCTTCTTGACGGCCACCGCCACGGGGGTGACGCTCAGACCGGCTCCGTAGCGCAGCTGCTGTTGTTGTTGTTGCTCCTCATCCTCGTCCTCCTCCTCGCCATCGTCCATGTCCATGTGGTCGTCGTGAATCTTCTCATTCTTCACAATGGCCGTGGTCACCTCAATGGACTCGGGTATGATCTGAGCGCCGCCCGGTAGGATGCCGGGCACCTTCATGCTCACATTACCGGGCGAGACGCTCTCGGAGTTGGTCTGGTTGGCCGGTTTCGGAAAGAAGCGACTCAGCGTCCACTTGTTGCTCTCCGTGGGCGAGGGCGTCTTGTTCGAGGAGCTGCCGCTGCTCATGGTCCCAATTCCTGAACTGCTGCCCGATCCTCCGCCCGATCCGCTGCCTCCGCCTCCGCCACCGCCGCCACCGCTAGAGCTCGCTGTGGAGCCTCCGCCACTGGCACCACTGCCGCCGCTGCCGAATCCACTGGACGTTAGCAGTCCACTTATTGTGCTTCCGCCGCCGGCAATGATCGAGTGGCTGTACTTTTTCTTGCTGCCATTCGCCGTCAGTTGTCGCTGCTGCTGGTGGATCTGCTGCTGTTGTTGCTGCTGCTGCTGGAAGAGCTGCTGCTGCAGGTGTTGCTGCTTCTGCTGCTGCTGCTGCTGTTGCTGCTGCTGTTGCTGGTGGTGATGGTTGTGATGGTGGTGTTGTTGCTGCTGCTGGTGGTCACCCTTGCTGCTCGACTCGCTGCCCGATTCGCTGGAATCCGACTCGGAGCTGTTGCTGCTATTCCCCGCCGATCTACTGCAATATTTAAGAAGATTTACTAAGCGATCTGCAACGGGAATCCATCAAGAGCCCCCACTCACCTCTCCTTCTTGCGCTGCTCGTCCTCCGACTCGGACAGCTCCAGATCGTTCTCGAGGCTGTGACAGAAACGCAACGCAACGGAACGGAACGGTTAGATATCGAAAGGAAATCTCTCTGAATCTCTCAGCTCTTACCATGAATCCTGCTTCTCCAGCGTATGGTTCTTTTCCGTCTTGAGCGGCTTGGCCGCTGCTGGCGGGGAGAGGGCGGACGCAGCCTTGGGCGGTGTCGGCGGCAGTTGTTGCAGTGGCGCCACGGGGCTCACGCCGCCTTGGGGCAGCTGACTAGCGTGCGGCGGGGTCGTCAGCAGGGAGCTAATGGGCGAGGCGATGGGCGCAATGGGTGCGAACAGTGGGGCCATCAGGGACGAGGGCTGCGAGCCGATGGGCGGGCTGCCGATCGGCCCAAAGGCATACTTGTTCGTGTTGGGCCCGTTCAGGTTGTAGTTCTCTCGCGTCGGGGCATGTGGGGTGGCCGCTATCGACGTCAGTGGGGCCGTCACCCGAAAGCTGTTCGTCATCTCGCTGATCATCTTGCTGATGTCCTTCTGTGGATGATGGACAGTTAGAGAGGTCCCTTTTGCAGCAGTAATCCCATGCATGGACTTACCTCTGGCGGGGGCGGCTGCAGTCCTGGGCCGCTGCCGGGCCGCTTGCTGGCAGCTGGAGGCACAAAGAGCCCGGCGCCATTTTGGAGCGCCGGCGCCGGTGGTCCCAGAAACGATTTCTCCCGCCCATTGGGCATCTGCGTAGACAGGGGCGGGCCCAGGGGAGTCGTGCCGGCGGCTCCGCCGGTGGCATTGTTTGTGGCGCTGGACGAGTTGCTGCTGGAGTTGGAGATGGAGCCGGAGCCGGAGCCAGGGCCAGATCTGGGTGGTCCCCGGGGCGGAGCCATACCACTACTCGAGGGTATATCGTTCTTCATCGGCTGCCCCGGATAGCCGCCGCGTCCGTTGTACGGCGGCTTGTTGTCCGCCTGCTTCAGATAGCCCGGAGGTCGCTGCTGCTGCTGTTGCTGCTGGTAGTGCTGCTTCTGTTGCTGTTGCTGCTGCTGGCTCTGGCCGGGCAGGGCTGAGCCGGAGGCGGAGGAGGAGGGTGAGTGCGAATGGCCGAGGGTTTTGGGCGGCGGCGGTGCCTGCAGACGCGGATTGCCGGCGCCGGGCGCGTGCCGACTAATCCCCACCGTTGACTGATTGATGTAGACCCTCGCATCGATAAACTCCCCCAGGGCGGCCGTGATCTCGGCATCCCCCTCCGTCAGCCGTCGCGGCTCGCTAAAAAGCGCCGTCTCTCGATCATCGATCTGTATCCCCTGTTGCCGTTCTATTTTCTCACGTTCTCGTCGCTTCCGTCGCTCGTATTCCTCCATGCTGGAGAGCAAAAATACAAATTAAAAAACATTTAACATGACAACAAACGGCTCTACAAATATATATGTATGTAGTATATGGGTTTGGTTTATATTCCCCTAAGATTTTGGGTGCAGTTAGAACAACAACAACAACAATTAGAACAACAAACAAATGTCGCAGGCAGAGCAACAACAACACGAACAACAAACATTAGGCGAACAAACAGGAACAAGGAACAGGAACAGTCACAGTCACGTCTCCCCACCCCCCACGATCAAACAGTTTGACATGCACTGTGTGGCGCCGTGTCCAATATTCGGGGGCGGGAGTACATTTACCTGCCGTTCAATATGTGCTCAAGCAGGGGTTATGTACATACATGTTACAATATTTACATACATAGATTAAAATGAGTGCATAAGGGAGTACACAGAGCCACGTGCACTCGTTTAATTTAGAGGTTAGTTTTTTACTTAGAATTACGTCTCAGACTTATGAGACACACAGTGTGGCCGCAGAGCGAGGACACCAGAGAGAAATTAGAGTTACCGCACAAAATAGAGAGGGGATGGGGAAATCCCCATGAGCTACTGATTCTCATGTAAAATACCAACAAGTCATCTTAAATTCGATCGAATAAGAAGTGCCATCAGTAACAAGGAACTGATTTAATGGACAAATTTGCAACTAATTTAAATTTCGAAATCTGTTTGTAATTTTAATGAGTTGAGATCGAAACATGTAATTCTCATGGAAAAGAGTCAATCACAGTTTTACATTCATAGATTTTTTTCTACAATTAGTCAATGTCCAATCGAGTAATCAGCTTGCCAGACATGCTTTAACTTTAATTAAATTTACAAATTCAAGAAGTATTTTCTCATTTTATCAAACTTGGAATGGGTATACATACATATATGTATTTACATGCGTTCTATATTTATTTTATGGAATCAAATTGTTTGGGTTGGAATTGATTGTGATCGATAACAGTCTTTGAAGATTTGCAATATAAAAATCGATTATTCATATTGTTCAATGTCACTTTTCACAAATTCCGGGGGTTTGAGGATGTTAATTATTGTTTAGGACGCAGTGGTCGGCACTAAAATGATACAAACATTTCGTTTGATTGTGTGCGTAAAGAACAGCCACGAAGCTTGCTGTACGTCTAAGGTCCTCTGTCCTCGCGAATTACTCGTATGTGCATATTTGTCTTGTGTGTATGCATGTATATTTTACAAGATGTTTTATAAGTTTCAACAGTTGTACAGGTACACGCATGAGATTGTAGTTTTAGCTGCTGATAGTTTGACAGGAACAAGCTAGCAAATGTAAACAGTTTGGCATGCACACAGCTTTATAGGTGTCCGTCTGCAATTTTTTGCAAGGGACCGAACTGGGCAGGGGACAGGGGACAGGTGGCAGGTGGCAGGGCGCTTGCGTTTGCTTTTGAATTGATTTTCATTTTAAAGCACCAGAGAACTGTGTGGGTAGGGGGAGGAGAGTGAGTTCACATGCTCAAGAACAATACAGATAACAGAGACACGAATAACAAACAGTCATAGGCATAGAAATAGACACAGAGACACAGAGAGAAAGAGAGAGAGAGAGAGCAGCGTGGACAGCCAGTGACTCTAAAACTTACTTATAATTTTGGCTGTAGAAATTGTTATTGTATTGCTGTGGCTGTAGCTGTTGTTGTTGTTCTTGCTGTTCTTGTAGCTGCTGTAGCTGTAGCTGTAGTTGTAGCTGCTGCTGTAGCTGTAGCTGTTGCAGTTGATTGTTGGAGTTTTGGTGTGGGTGTTGTAGGTGTTCTTGTTGTTGTTGTTGTTGTGGTTGATGCTGCTGCTGCTGTTGATGCTGCTGCTGTTGTGCCATAACGCGCGCTTAATACAAATAAAATAATCAAATTCTCCCCCTGAGAGGGCACACAGGCAGGCGCCCAACAAGGCCAGCGCACTCGCACGCACACCGGCACACGGGGCACGACACCCCCGCACCAACACTGCACACACAACAACAACAGAAATTGCAAACAAGAGTCAAAAAGAGGGGGAATTTGGAAAAACGTTGGGGAAAAGGGGATACGGGTAGGAGGAGGGTAAAGGGGAAGCGGTGAACCGAAACTGCAAGCTTGATTTCTCTCCCTGTGCTCTCTCTTAATGTTGTTATCTCTTTCTTATGTTATCGTTGTAATTTTGCTTCTGTGACAGCAGAGACGTTGAAAAGGCGCTTTGTGGTTGTATTTGTATTTGTTGTTATAGTTGTTTGTGTTTGTGTTGTTGGAGTCACTCGGCGCTGCTGCTGTTGCTGTTGCTCTTGCTGTTGCTGGCAACATTTTGCTGCCTCCGTTCTGCTGAGCGACTGTTAAGGCTTCCGTCGTCGTGTTGTGTTGGGCAGGCGGCTCACTCTTCTCCTCTGTTAGTGCACTGATCTGGGCAAACAGTTTGACAATCACTTGCACAGGCATGCAATCTATTCGTTGTTGTTGCTGTTGTTGTTGCTCCTCTTATGTATTCTCATTTGAATACCACAAAATATATCTCTTTGATTCAATGTCTTTTCAATTGGTTTCTCTTGAACAGACTTTTGCTTGTAAATGCTGATTTGATTTGTTTCCTAAGGAATTTTGATCGTGTTCTTTCTTTGGGTTTTTGCAGTTTGATGGTTTTACAGTTCTATAGTTACATCTGATTGGAGTCTTTTATTGCTTGAGTATGTCTGCAAGTGTGTGTGTGTGTGTGTGTGTGTGAGGGGTGAGAGTGTGTAGCTGTGTTTGTAAAAAAAGTATAAGTTGCAGTACCTGAAAGCAGAGAAGAGAACACAAAATTAGTTGCATACTTGCAGGCGCGTATCATAATACAAGCAAGGAACGGTATTAAACAGTCGCGTGTCTTTATCCGACTGTAAGATACCCATTGCACCGACCTTTTGACTTATTTTATTAACTTTTAATGAATAACATCTATTTGTAATTGATTTTTGCTAATTATATAAAAAATATATATAAAAATCATCTTTAGAAAAGAGTGAATAACATATGTACATATTATGTTTCTCTATCTGTTGGAGATACGTATACCCGTATATGAGTACTCGACAATTACAGGATATGTTTGTAAAAAGTTTCCACAACTAAATACAAGCTTGATGTAAAGGCATACACTCCCACGCACCTCTACATGTGCACATCTACATATGTATATATGCATGTGTGTACATCAGGTAGAAGTGACTGTCACTCGGCTTCTCATTATGCAAAAGGCACCACCGCCACATCCCACCCACATCCACATCCACACATGGCTGGGGATTATGGGAGATGCGACGCGACGCGACACATCTTGTCGACAGTCGTCGGCATGCCAGAGTCAGGCGGCCATTTGAAGAACTGAGAGGAACTGCGGCGGCGTCTGCTTGGCTGGGCTTTGGAGTGCAGCGCTTAGATTCACTTAACCCGAGACTGTCAGAGCACAACGATGTCCTTTTGGGCGTATTCTTATGGAAAATTTGCAACTTGAAACACACACAAGTGAGGGTGGTTTAGAGAACAGGAGCCGAAAAATGGATGCATTCGCAGAAATTGCGCGAAACCCCGATATTTAAATACCATCTTCCATGGCAAGAGTCCTCAGAGATGGCAGATCAGGATACTTATAAAGTTTTTCAAATATAAATGGAACCAATTGGTCTCTGATACTCTATAGGGAATACAGAAAATCCATCCATAGAAAGTATTTAATTTATGTAAATAGATATTTTCTTATTAAAATCCAAAATTTTATTGAGTCCTGTCCATATTTCTATGGGGTACATCAAAAGTTACATCATCAACTCTTTCTTTTCTCCTTCTTCTTCGCCCACCAGTTCCATGATAAATGCAGCTTAGAATTTTATTTATGACAAAATGTACTTTTCATTTCTGAATGAAAAACGTGTCAGTTAAATTAATTTTCTGGTCACAGGACCGGTCCGGTCCGGACAGGACGGGACCCACTGCAAACGACAGACGCACAAATTTGACCCTTTTTTTGCACTTTTACTCCCAGAGAGATAGAAAGAGAGAGAGAAGAGGGAGAAAGGGAGACAGAGTGGAAGAGCCACAAATCTGCTGCCTTTGGGTGTTATTTTTTCTGTTGCTGCTGCTGCTAAAATTTATTTGTCTTATAAATTTTGTTAACATCTCAACTGAAGGAGAGCGCCAGAGCCAGAGGAGAGACAACAAACATTTAATTATTTTATTTCGGTAGAATTTCCTCCTTTTTCACCAACCCAACTCCACACACATACAGTGCTCACAAATAGTTTATGCACGTCACCGAAAAATGGGAGGAGGCGCAAATAAATGGAAATGAAAGAGACACAACCGGAGAAAAAGCTTGACAAAGTTTCAGTTCTACTGCTGCTTGGGCCGCCTTTTCGGATTCTGGCTATTGCTTAATTTATATAACATACATATGTATGTATGTATGTGGCACTCCTCCCCCTTTAAAGTGGTGTGTGTGTGACTGCTTTAATGTGCGTCCATTTAATCTAAAGCTACAATAATTTGTCTTTTGTCTGCTGTCGCTGTGTGTGCTTTGGCTTTTTGTTTATTTGCATTTTAACTTTTGGTTTTGTCCTAGGGATTGAATTTTCAATGCAATGCCATTTATAAATATATAATTTGCAATGATTTTTGGAATTTTCCGCAGGGTGAACAGGTATTTTGTCTAAAGAAAAGAAGTGTTTGGGTTCATAGATAGCTTCATGGAGGAATCAATTAGTAGGGTATCGAAAACAGATGAGAGTTGAACCACGAAAGGAATACAAATAGGCTTGTCATGGATATGGCCTAGAACACATTCGAATCAGAAGAATCAAAATAAATTGAGAAGTGAAGAAAAAAAAAACGAGTGGAACACAGCTAAAGTTTTGAGCTCCGCACGACTCGGCCGCACAACGTTTAGACAAAGAGGCACGAATTGAATGCGTGAGAAATGGGAGGCTGTTTTTTTGTATTCAATCGCATGTCTATATTTTTATTGCCTGCATTTGCATGACGTCAAAACTCAACACACATTCATATTTATTATCACTCAATTCAATTCTAGTTCATTGCATTGCACTCTATTTGTGAATGTGGGAGAGTGTGAATACTCTCAATATTTAACGATAAGCCGATAAATGCCAAGGTTTACTTCAGCAAAATTTTTAATATTTCAGCAGGCGAAAAGTGTGACAAATGCCACACAAAATAATCTCTAGCCAACAGAATGTTTATCTACCAACATTTTAACGCCTCTGGGGCTGAAGGTAAATTAAGAATATTTTCCATAGTTTTCCACCAAAAAATAAAAAAAGGAACTTCACCCACCGCTCATTCTCCCCCTCGTCCTCATCGACAGCTTTTGGGGCTCGGGGAAAACTTGCATTGGCCACCGTTGTTGCTGTTGGTTGTCGATACCCTTGAAGAATTTTCAATTTTCATTTTTCCATTTTTTTCGTTATTTTTTCCCTGTAGATGGAGGGAGACTCTTCTCTCTCTCGCGCCTTTCCCTTACCTTTTTATCCAACTGTTTCATCGGCTTTTTCACACATGTCTATTTATTTACTTTGCTTTCTTTTTACAGCAAATATGATGATGAGAACGACACGACAGGCAAAGGCGGGGCGCCCCGCAGCAGCAGCAGTAGTAGCAGAGATGTGAGCGAAGTTGTTTACCGTTCGTTGCCTACTTACGGGCGCTGATAGCAGAATCCGAACCCGAACCAGGACCCAGGACCCAGAACCCGTGTACCCAAACACAGACCAGACCCCGACTTCGGGCACACTCAGAACCAGAGGCCAGAGTCAGAGTCAGAGCGGCACCTCTGACGCCTGTGTCGGGGCATATGTTATGAATTTTATGCAAATATGTTTTGGGGAATGGCAGCAAGTAGTACCCACAGTTCTACCCCACATTGAGTACCAGAGCAGGCACCCACTCCCTGTCCTTTCTCCTTTGCAAGAGTTTAGCAAAATTCGCGACGTTGTAAATTCGCTTTTTCTTTTTTGCCTGTTTTGTTTGTTTTCTTTCGGGTTTCGCTTCTCTATTAACATTTAAATCGCTTTTGGGGGAATACACAAACAAAAACTCATATTCGGTTCGACTTTTTAAGATTTGCAAGGAGAACAGTTCAGTATATTCCATGTTAAGAATAAGTCCAGACAAAGTTTGTAAATTGCATATGTCAAACGAAGGAGTTACAAAAAAGTTGTTTTTATTGGAGAAACTTTTGCAACAACTGTACAGATACATTTTATATGTCGGATATTTATAAAATGAAGCATATCGATAGTCGGTTAGGCAAAAATGTTAAGCCGTTAGAAAGAAGATCCAAATTAGTCCGTTATTCTTAGCGAGAGCCTAAGAACGAGAGAGGAGACGTCACAGATAAGAGAGCAATGGAGGAAAGATTGAAAGGAGATCGCTGAGACAGAGAGCAATAAAATAAATCAACTGTGAGAGTGTTTATTGCCTAATACACAAGAAAGGCAAAATAGAGAAGAGGAAAAGCCACCAAAAACATTTTTAATATTTTTTAATATGGAATGTTTTATACATTTGTTTTAAAATGTTGTATATTTAGATTAAACATGAACCGTATTAACAAGACTTTTTAATCCATTTGTTGATTGTTTCTGTTTACTATTCCATCTATTTGTTTATGTAAATAATCTGGTGTAAAAGTGCACTGAAATGCAATGGAAACAGATGAATTGCCCTATTGCGCTTTAAATGATTTAAATGTATAGAAATCTCACAGTACATCCTCTTAGACAAAGATGCCAACATACCTCCAGTAGAGAACAGAACAATAGGAAGGAATGTAAGCCCAGAAGAGATACATTTAATAACTGATCATGAAAAGTAAGAGTTCAACTTAACAAGAATAGTAATTGCTGCGTTGCTTGTGCCTAATACCAATCAGGGTTACTTCATAGAGAGCTGCAGCAGGAGTGGTAGCGTAGTCGGCAGCAACAGCAGCAGCTCGTCATGAATCATTTAACAACATGCACAAACATTAAATTACGCATGGAATCCCTTTTTACAGAGAACACCCTTGGAACCCCGACCCCAATTGAACACAGACACACACACAAAAGACGCAAGACACGAGAAACACAAGAAACGAGACACACAAGCTCTTGGCATAGAAAATTCAATTCAATTCAAGGGGCAAGGCACAGACAGTGGGGCGGGAGTAAGGATGGCAGGCAGGCAGGATGAAGACCAAGCCAGAACGAACACATGCGACTAATTTCATATTCATATGCATATTTAGACTAACTACCAGAGAGCAGAGGAATAGAGAGACAGAGCCATACAGCAGACGAGAGAGACAGGAAAAGATGGAAATATAGATAGATATACACACATACATACATAGATATAGATACATATAGGTATATATGGAGAGAGAGAAAGATCAAGCGTTTGGGGGGTGTTGGGGGCTAGCAAAAGGCAGTCACTGCACACACATTGGCACACGCCTAATTTATAACACAAAAGTCTACTTAACTCCCCAATGGAAACTACCGCTAAGCCGCCGCCGCCAAGCAGAGAGGTGTAAAGCAGGTGGAGGTGGAGGGTGTTCTAGTGTGGAAAGCATAACCGATGCGAGGATACCCTTTGAAAGGAGGTTACACATCAGATACATATATATGCTACATGTTAGAGGCGGGCAGCCTCTGCATGAGGAGTGCCGTCGTAATGTTTTTATCTCCTGATCTCCTACTCTTCTCTCACAATATACATATGTATGTTCTCTCAGAGCAATTCCTCCTCCATCTCCGCTTTCACTGCTCTCTCAGCGAAAACAACTTTCTCTCGCTCTTGGGTTCTCGCTCTCAGCAAATAAAGGGGTACTTTTGCTGCGTGGCTTCTGTCTTTGTGTATTGATTCTTCTTTCTTATGGCTATAGAATTAAGCTTAACCGACTACTTAGATATACGACTACATTTGATCGTACATAAAGAGCGGCTAAAAGATCGATTGAATATACCCTAGCGTTGAAGCTATATTAAAAGAAGAAACGTTAGAGAAAAGCTGCAATAGCAGCAGCAGCAGGACACCACCCTTCATGGAGGGGGTATAAAGCATCCCCATTTTGTTGGGCAGTGCATAAACAATGCCCCACTCTGTTCTGCCTCCTCTCTGGCCACGAGTGTGACTCTATGCGACTGTGTGTCTGTGCGTATGTGTGTTGGACAGGATTTATTATCAAATGGGCGCCATAGACTAACGACCATAGCCACAGTCGCCTTCAGTCTTCAGTGTTCAGTATTCATCCTGCGAGAACCCCCTCCTACCCCCTCTGATAAAGGATAGTACAGGACATACTCGCTGTACTTCTGTGTGTGTGCGGCTGCAGAGTCAACAAATTTTATGGCACTCATTAAACTTTCTTTCAGCAAAAGCGCCTCAAACTCAACTCCAACTTTGGCTCCGACTCTGACTCTGATTCTCTGACTTGGACTTGGTTTACGGGGGGGGCTCTGCTTGGCCTGACTGTGGGTTAATTTATATCTTTAAGGTCTTCCACCTGCTGAGAAAGAGAGAGGGCGAGAGAAATGGAGGCATTGGGTGTCTGTGTGTGTCTGGTTCTCCAGTTGAAATTTATTTAATTAATTTGAGCAGTTTAGAAGTGGAGTTGAGTGTAAAATCAATCAGTTTGATTGGGTTTGGAATCCACTTTGATTTTATTTTGCTTTAAGTCAGCGGTGGGCAGACTTTTTTAATAACAAAAGACCCTCATAAGTGATACCTGAGTCCGTCAGAGATAGAATCGTCATGCACATGGCATTAATTTTGTTTGTTTTTATTACTATTCTGGGGCAATCTTTTAAGCAAAATTCGCTTGTGCGCGTCGAGTCGGAAATCATTAAGTATCATGTGGAAACGATGGCAAGGAAAGGACATTGCTTAAACGGAAATTGAAGGCCATTTGGCTACCTGATTTTTGGGCACAAACCAAAGGCAGAACAAACTGAAACGATTAAGCCATTTAGCCAATACAATTGATTTCGATTTCCCTTTTAGTCAATTAAATGTTTCAAGGCTTTACATATCAAAAGATGTATTTGTTGACTGCAGCATTTTCCTTGGATATTTGTGGTTTCCATTGACTGGCAATACAAGCATGTGCATACATAATTGCAATTTGTGGTCAATTTTCTTGGCAAATTTCATTCATTACGTAATCTACATACCATTTTTTTATATGCTGTTTTAAGGCGGGGAGGGAGTGGCTTTGAATAGAGAGACAGCGGCGGAGGCAGGGGCTTGAGAAGTTGACAAACTAAATGCTTTGAAAGCTAAAACCTCAAACAGTGCCAGCAAAAACTAATTAATTAATTCAAGAGAGAGACAGTGCATGAATGGTAGGCTGTATAGAAAGAAAGGACTGCACATGAATGAGGGTACTCCAGCAACTGACTTTGATTTGATTGCGATTTTATCTCAGCGATGCTTAAATTACAGAAAAGTTCCTTTAAATTGGCAGGGTTAGGGTTTGTGGCTGCCTGCAGGTTCCCCAATCGATTTCATATGCATATCCACTTGATAGATGAGGCAGGCACCGGCCTGCACTCTGCACTTCCCCTCTATCTACATGTCTATAATCTGCACATGCAACGCTTATCTGTGGCGGCTTCTGCGGCGCCACTTGGCACCTTGACTTGTCCAGCTTTCAACTTGCTTTCAGACACAAGCCCCGACCAGAGACCATCATCCGGAGAGGTCCCTCCCCGTCGCTTCGTCGTGCCTACATATTGATGCTGACGCATATTTCCTGCTTCATTAACAGCGACGCCGCCATAAAGTATGCTACCCTACGACAGCCCCGGACGAGGGACCAAAGCATGAAGGAACAAAAAAAAAAAGAAACTGCATTGCGTCCTGCTCCTGCTACTCCTCTCTTTACGTTTTGTTCCCACCTGGCGTTTGCTTTTAACGAGACGTTCTCGTCCCCATCGTCGTCGTCCTAGTTCATTCTCCTCCTTGCCAGCACCTAGTTAAGTCCTTCCAGAGCTCCTGGCTTCCATCGGCATCAGGGGTATGCTCTGCTGACTTGCTGCTTTGGTCATTTATGTTTGTGTCCCATTCTTATTCCCCTCTCGCTTCCCCCAGTTCGCCTTTCCCTCTTAGTTTTTTCTCCTTCCTTATTTTCGCTCTCATTTCCTTGTGATTTCTTATACCCTTCCCGAGTACTCGACAATGGTATAAGGAGTTGCAGGCTCTCGCTACAAGACACCATCTCTAGCCTGGGGTCAGGATATCTCTTTCTGCTCTTTAGGCTTTATGTTGAGAGAGCGCACCGGCTGACTCTATCAGCTATTCCAAGAGGGTCTCGAAGTAAAAACGGAAAGCCCAGTGTGGGTAGCATTTTGCAAGCCGAGAACAAAATCTACCAAGATTTCTATGAACATATGAAATCTTTCAATGAAAAGTAAAAGTGTATTCAATCGTCTGGCATTTCCATTAAATTCGTTCCCTTTCTTCGGTGTTTTTTTGGTGTATTTCTTTTCTGGTTTTCATCCTACCCTCTTCCCGTGACCCAGCCCCAACATTACTGCTTTTCCGCCCTAGTCCTGGGTGTATTGCTGTTGAGCTTCCTGTTGCTGTTTTTGCTGTTGTTGTTGTTGTCCTGCGGCTTGATTTGATTAAAATGATAATAGTTTTTGGGATTTAACTTAAATTGATGTGGGTTTCTCTGCTCTGTTGTTGTTCCCCCAAACTTGGCCACAAGGAAATGGGGAAAAAAGGGACAAACGAACGGGAGGGTGGGTCCAAAATCTAACCCACATTTTTTGCACAGTCTTATTTCGGTTACTCTTTATTCTTGGTCTTCTTTAAGCATTTCCGCCCTTTGTGCTCTTCGCTTTGCTCATTTTGTGGCAAACAAAATCCCAACATTTAACGGGGCAGGAAGAGCGAGAGAGGAAAGAGGTAAAGATGAGCAAGTGCAACACATAAAAATTCCATTAATAAAATTGCATAACATTTGCTGCAGTTTGCCCCCATCATCCTCCTCTCTAAATCCAAGGATCTTCCTAGGGAAATTGAGAACCGCCAGGCCCATTCCTGCCTCAAATTGCCTGGCTACACATATTTGAAGGCAACTTTAAAACGGGAGGCCCCCACAAGTGGCGGTGAGAGTGTCCTTGAGAGTTATGTCTGTGTGTGTGTGTGTGTGTGTGGTGTGGGGCTGTGGCGGTGTGTGCATCCTGCGGTTAACCACCGTTATTCTGGCCGCTTTGCCACGGACTTTCGGGCCCTTGCCTGGCCTCCTGATGAAGTGCCAGCCAATTCATAAAATAGTCATTTTAAGTACAAAAACTGACTTTCAAGTCGTTTAGCATTAAACATCAAACCTTGAACTGAGGGTTTCATTGTACAGGGCACAATGATAATACTCTGGGGAATATTTTTCTCTCCAACTTCCTGACTCCATTACTTTTCCACTGGCTGTATTCTATCCGTTTCTATACAACCGTCTCCCTCTAGTGCCGTGACCAATGACTACCATAAATTTTGGGCAACTCGAAAGCGGCTTAGCCACATTGAAAAAGTTTTTCATTTATTTGCGTATTTTCCTGCTCTGCACCGAGGCCTGCAGAGGCAGCAGGAAGTGCATTCCGTTTGGCTACAAATAAATTAAATAACTTGTAATAGTTCTACTAAGTATAATTAAACAATTGAAAATGGGCAAGAACAGAATAAAAAGTAAATTTAAATTAATTGAAAACAAAAATAAAAAGGAATTTATGACAAGACTTCAATACTTAAGTGACCTCAGGTTTCCTAGGGAAATAGTTATTAATATTTTTAATAACGCGTTAACGTTGAATGAAGTAACCACCTTGGAATCACAGTTCCCTCAGTGGGACGCACATTTAATATGGTACGAATTTATCGATCTACCAATATTTTCAAGGCTTTTCAATGTAAGCAACAAATGGTATACACTGTGCAACATTTGCTGCACATCCTCTCTTCAAACTTTGTCACAACTCTCGAAGCAGAATATCTGGTTCCGAATAAGCAATTTGCACGTTGCCACGGGGTTGTTGGCAAGTTGGTGGAAAGTGCCGTCTCCTAACTGCATAACCCTCTAACCCTTTTAAGACTTCGTTTCAGGTTAAAACAAGAACGAATCGGAATACAGATGGTTGAACTGAAATGCACAGAAACAGAAAACAGAATAATAATAACAGTTTAAATGGAAATTGCATTGCAACAATAGCAAAAACCTTCATCAAAAGAGAGAGAAAACTTTTGCGGTCTGGCAACAATTGTTGCAGCTGTTTGCATCAACACTTTGTTGTTGTTGTTGCTGTCTCTGTGCATGGCATGCCTACAGTTTGACAATCACTGCTGGAATATTCTGTCTGCAAATTACATTTTAATTGCCAATGTGTGCGCCCAGTTATTTTCCAACTGTAGGCGGCTCAGTGAGAGAGAGATTTAACGGTAATGCTGCTACTGATGATACCCCCGTCCCGTCCAGCTACCGTGACTATATTTTGAAATAAATGTATCTAAAGTTTAGTTTAGAGTTTTATTCTTTTATCTACTGCGATGCGCTCTGCTCTACGTTGCTCTTCTCCCTGCCAAAACATACAAACAAACACACAGTTTCGAGTGTGTTCCCTGTACCGTACTTATTGCTAGGAGAGAGAGTTGAGTTGGGGCATTTTCCGCATGAGGGTACATATGGTAAATCAAACAAAATCCGATACCTTTCACTTCTAAGGCAAATAATTATTTTAATCGATATTTTAATCATTCCTCATATTTGTCTACATCGCGCACTATCTATATGGCCGATTGGAGGGTATCGTATAGTCGTTATGCTACTTATGTAGACTTTCCGCTTTATCTAGTTGTTTTTTCTTTTCTTCCTAGTTGCGTTTTCCTCTTTCACTTCATGGATGAATGTGTGCGTGTGTGTTTGAGTGTGTGTATAATCTACATTATAACATTTCGCTACGTTTCGCCCTGTCCCCGTTCCATCTCCATCTGATTCTCGTTTCCCCTGTCCCCGTTCCATCTCCATCTGATTCTCGTTTCCCGTGTACCCTTCACAGAAAAGTTTCACTTTGATAGTTGGGGTAGCATTTTTTGGCGCTTTGGGTTTGCCGCTGTCGCTTGGTGCCGCCGCCGCTGTTTTTGACAACTTACTCGTGCGATGCGATGCGACCGACCGACCGACCGACCAACTGTCCGTCCATCCATCCAGTGTCCCTCTTACCCATCCTTCTTTTGCTGCTGCTACTTCATGTCCTGGCTCCTGCTCATCCATCCCCATACCTCGCCCTCCTAGCCTAGTAGCTATTTTTGCTGCGTTTGGCAACATGTGTGCGAGAGTCTCTCTCTCCATCTCTCTCTTTGCGAACTCTGTACATATATCTGTATCTATGATCTCCTCCTCCTCTCTCTTTATGTCTATAAACCGGCCGTCGCGTTTTTGCCCTTTGGCCATTAAAGTTGTCGTGGGTCCTTAAATTGTATTTTTTGTTACCATCTTTGTGGGGCGTGTATTGATGGATCTAAGCGATTTGGGGTATATTCTCTACGTGTTTTCATGGCTCTTCATAAAACTTCATTGTGTGGCCAAGTTTGAGATAGTTTACATCACTTGTGGATGCGAAATAGACCAGAGATGAGCCCATAACGAAAATATAGATCATTTAAAGACATAACTTGCGGATACCTCGAGACAGCATGTGCCACACATCACACTAAAGATTGAAGGGTAATTTGAACTACTAAATTCAACACCAAGACTTTCCTTTATTCCTTCGCCCTGCACCCATTTCCATCGCTTCACGTTTCAGCCTCTTTTGAATGCTTTGCCAGGCGTCAACCCAAACTTGAAGTTTGTTTTATCTGGCGATGGGCTTACGGGCAAATCAATTAACTTAATGAAAACTATTTAGTTATGCACAAGAGCCACAGCCCAGCCACTTCGATATGTCAGGTGCAGGTGTACATACAGAAATGTTCGATTTTTGTGACCCGTTATATTGAGGGTTTCTCATAAATTATGAACTGCGAAGATCCCCTAAGGAGTACGGATGTGTATACATTTCAAATGTGAATTTCATTACCAAAGTTGAAGAACATTTATTTTGCCATAGATGTGGGGAATTTTCACAAATTTCAACAACTCAAGTTGACCGCAAATCGCGCGCACAGCTGTCAAAATATAATCGCAGCTAATTTATCTTTAAAGAGTGTGAAAATAGGAGAATACGGAGGGGCAGGAAGTGCAGGGTAGGGGAAAACTGAGATAATTACAAAACTGATGAAGTCTCTCCGGTCGGTCTTTGGGTGGCTTGTGTGTGGCATGGCACTTTCATAATAAATTATCGCGCAATTTGTTAAGGGAAAACTATTACCAGGGGGGTAGGGGCCAGAAACTGGAGGAAAACTTTCAACAAGTCGGAAAATGGTCGAACAACAGAACAGCAGTACGGAACGGAAACAGAGAAGCAGAAACACAGAAGGCAATAAAAACGTTTTCAGCATTAATCAATTAATTTCAATTAAATTGTGAAAAATCACAAAAACGTGAGGAAAGCCGAAACGGTACAAAAACAAGTTGCTGCAGTACTCCACTCACAGAGAACGAGAGAAAACACACAACACAAGACCCAGAAACAGACGTACAAAAATTGGAGAATAAAATCAGGCAAAATGTGTATGCTTAAAGATAAAACAAAAGGGTCAAAAGTAATCAATTTTAATTGGTTACAATGGAGAATTCTTTGTTAATTGTTCAGTTTTTATGTTGTTGAAAACTGTTCAGTTTTATCTAAATGTTAAGAGACATCACTTGACAACTGGAAACGCTTGAAATGTGGCATCATATCACCATCATTTTCAAATAAGATTCAATTAAGAGAAGTCGTTGTTGTCTATTATTAAAGTATTCCGATCGAATGTAGTACTTACAAGTGCATTTGAAATATGAAAATGATCTAAATTATGAATCCATGTTATTCATAAAATCGCAGCAATATTTATGCGTTCGGATCATTACGAATCATTTCGTAAGTCAGATTCGGAAACACAAGACAATTGCAAGTAAACCAAATATTTTTTGTGTTGCTTTTTTCTTAGAAAATTAAATGGAGAATTTCTAATTGAACATAGGAACCGAATACCGAGAGCTGATTATAATTTGTTTTGTTTTTACCCTGCAGGGCTCTATTAAATGTATTCCCATAATTATGCATATAGTATTTGTTGTTGTCTGTTTAATCGGTTTGATGAAACATTGAAATATTTATAATCCCAGAATTATGGAATTTCGTAGGATTCAATTGCACAAATATAATTGTACTTTTGTATACTAACAAAATAAAATACGACTACAGAAATATTCATTATACGTCGCAAATGTTGAAAATAATATAAAATTCCAAAATATAATATTTCAGCATTTTGTATAATGTTTATTGGGAAAAAATAAACGGAAACAAAGAAAATCTATTAGCAAACTAACAAAAAAATAATAAAACAAATACAGAAAAGAAAATACTGCGAAAAGCAAAGCGAAAAGCCTCATCTGTCTGTCTCCTTCTATCTCTATCGGTTCTATCTGTCTACCATATTCCTTCCCTCGCCCGTTTATCGCCCGTTATTTATTGTATTTTTTCCACACTTATTTTTGCAACATGTGCTTGCGCTCTTCTCTGCTTTGCTTTGCCTCATTCTCTGCTCTCTTTTTTGTTTGGTGAGACCAGAGGGAGGCCCCATGAAGTAGCTGAATTGATAAGACTAACCCTGACAGCACAGACAGATACAGATACGTGTACGGATACAGATACTGATACAGAGTGTGTGCACCTTATCAGTCTATAAGCAATATACATTGTACGTATACATATTATTCTAGCTTAACAACAAAGGTATGTATGTACCTAGTATTTAGCACGTTAATGGAAATTTTCCCTAAACAAATCAAACACAAATTGTTGCTAATAAGAGTACAAAAATGCAGTTCAATTCGCTGGAAATGCTTCCACTCTTTTCAATCTATTGTACATATCGTTTCCAACCCCCCATTGAGTTTTTGTGCTGTTGAACCCAGACAGAAATGGATCCTTTTATTGGTGGCTAATGCAATTTTAAGCCCAACGACATCGACCTGTTGGCCAACAGAGCGCCGAAGGGGGACATGAAGGCTGTTGCGAGGGGTCTGTGGTACAGCCAGCAGCCAGACACGCACACTGCTAACAAGGTTACATTAAAAACAAAGTTATGCGAACATTTTAAGCGTCATAGACACACACTAGAGATGGAAACAAACTGACAAAATGTAGACGTGCACTGGGTGCACGAAATGGCTGGCCATCTCCAACACAAAGCGCCACTGGAGGACATGTGGACAGCAATTTCCACACATGAGAGAGCTGCACAAAAAGGGAGGTCACGCGGATGGTGCTGGGAATGTGTTTGTGGTTTGTGCCCAGACCCCACTAGCTTCCATTTTGCACAGAAAATACAACAAACGATAATTAAGCGTAAAACGCAAAGCGATGCAAAAATCCCAAAAATGGCAATCAAACATTTTTGGGGCGTGGGGGGAAGAGCCGAACAATACGCCTCTTTCCTGCCCATTTGCCACCCAAAAGACTAAATGAAATAATGCATTTTATGTCGGTTTGCGTTTGTGATCCTTGCACCCCGGCATGTGTCTGTGTCCTCCCCGGTTTGTTTGCCTTTGTTCTGTGTTTTTGGTTAGTTTTATTTTAATGGTTCATTGCGCTTATGGGTTGCCTCGTCTGCGTTTTGTAAGAGAATGTTCGGGAGAATGTCCGACGGACATAGGAGATGGTTTTCGGAGATTCAAAGTCAAGTTAACCATAGTATAAATCATGTTCCGATATTTATTCTTCAACAATCAGCAACTGAAAGACAGTAAGCTAGGAAAAAAAGTAAAAAAGAGAATGTCCGATAATCCAATCATAAAATACACGCCGTGCGTAGACTAAGCTGTGTGATTGTTCTGGGGACTGCGAATGCAACAAAAATACACACAATGTGGGTGACGAGGCATATTGCTGATAGATTTGAGTTACGCTCTTAGGGCAGTTTCTTCCTTTTTGAAATTAATATCTTTTATGGAATACTAAAATTGGGCGATTTTGATGTTATTTGTATTAAGAATTCTGGTATGTTACTATCGATACTTTTGTGCTTTCTATCAAGAGATACAGATGACAGGGAATTTTTTTATATTTTTTTCCCACCAAAAACTTAAATTTATTCCTCTCTATCTCACTCTGTCCAATTCCCTTTTTTAGTTGCAGCTCCCCACAGGCTTCCAAGAGCAACAATAGCTATTTCCGGCTGCTTTTAGCCATTCTGTGTGTCTCTCTCTGGATTTCTTCAATCCTTCGCTTCATCCCATCCTCCTTAGCCCCGTACTCAAAAATAGTTAAGGGTATATTAGATTTGTGGTCAAAGTGGATGTGTGCAACGCAGAGAAGGAAACGTTTCCCCCCATAAAGTATATATATTCTTGATCAGCATCAATAGCCGAGTCGATATAGCCATGTCTGTCTGTCCGTCAGTCAGAGACTATAAGAGCCAAATTTTGTTTCCAGATTCATGCCATATCACACTGCTACAGGTGTATTTCCCGCCCCCTTCCAGCACCATAAGGAACGAAAATCTGTGGCAGGCACAATTTTAAAGATACCAGAAAAGTAAAAGCGTAGTATTATACAGAATGGCCATTTCTGCCAGATTGCCGAATCTGAATCAGATCGAATCATTATTAACGAAAGAGTAAAGAAATTAATTTGCAGTGGCTACCCCCACCTCCTCCGGCGCTGCTGACGCTACTTATTCTCTTTTTCTGCCCTATGCAGTGCGCGACCTTTCGTAGAGAAGATGTAGGATCTATATTGCAGATGTATAATCTACATTTCAGATGTAGAGTAAACATGTTAGATGTAGATGACAGATGTAGCAAAAATTTTAAAATTTAAAAATTCTACAAAATTTATAATCTCATAAATTGATACTGACTGACTGAGTGCGGTTATAAAAGTAGAGTCGCGTCCACAGAAGCGACTCACACGTTCCTTCTCGTTTTTTGTTTATTTTGTGTCGTTATTTTTAATATTTCCGCATAAATTATGCTAAACATTTGCCATTGTCTGAATGTACTTCCTTTTGGCTCAGTTTTTGTGCAATTATTTTGTTTATTTAATTTTCCCGTTTTCCACCATTTTCCCATTTTGAAGAGGAAAGTCATAAAAGCGCCATCAGCAGAGCAAGCAAGAAAGAGAGAAAGACAAACAAAACAACAGAGTTGCTGTAGGCTAATAGATCTCCTAGTCGGCTAATTGTCGTATATGAGTCGACGAGCGGCAGCAGCAACAGCGTCCCTGTTAAGTTGCAACAGAGCTATCTCGGCAAAACTATCGTTCAGCACACATCTCGTCACACAATGATAAAAATATTCGTTAAGTTTCGATATGTTTCTATGTACATATGTGCATATGTATGCAATCCAAACGCTATATGAAAGATTATTTTGAAGCTATAAGAGAATGATCACATCTACTATATAGAAGCAAAATGTTCCAATTAGTTTCTGCTATTTGAACACCTGGCTTTTAAACACTAATAATGTCCGATCAAGAAACTTTTTATTAAATCATTTGCACTCATATGCAGATACAAATGCATATCAAGTTGAGAAACAGAGTGTCAAGTAATTAAGTGTCGCGGAACTTGCGCCGTTTCAAATGTTTTTTACAGATTTGTTTGTTTGTCTAATGTACAAATTTAATAATTACGTATACACTTTTATTTAGATTAAACAATAAATCAAGTACTAAAATAATAATCAAGAATTCAAGTCACGTGGGGCTCTAATTGGTTTCTTTCTGAGAGAGAAATTAGTGCCACCAAAATGAAAGAAGAACAAAAGCGAATACATTTTTACTGTAACTCTCTTTGTGCTGTTCCCTTTGCATTCTGCTTCTACTTCTTATAAATATTAATTAAGTCAACTCTCACTTTTGGTTTTGGGGAGAGAAGGTCTGGGCTCTCGGTGCTGGCATTGCTCACATATGGGATCCCCAACCACAGTTCTATCTAAAATGTTAACATTTTCGCACATTTACCTAATTTTCGAAGGAAGTTTTCTCTCCTTTCTATACCCTGTCACTGTGTCTTTTAGACTTTTTCTTTTCTCTTAATTTCGTCTATGTTTTAGTTGCTGCTTCTGCAGCAGCAGAGTATGGTTACACCTAGGGTACATAAATATGTATGTATTTCTTACTCCTGCTGTCCAAGCATTTACTACCCCTCCCCTCCCGACGACCTCTTCCTCTTCATCGTTTTCTTTGCTTTTTCATGCGCGTTGCGCGTCATAAAATATTGATGGCCATAAATAAAGAACCGCGTAGCTTTTAATGTGAACGCAACGCAAACGTAAACAAAATGTAAGACGCACAGTGGTATGCGACATGTCCGAAATTAGCAGAAAATAAGTAAAGGCGTAAGAGAAAGATCGAAACAGAGATCTTTGAGTGAGATTAAAAAATTTTTTTCCGTTAATCTGAAGCGCTCCGTTTATACTCCTTTGCGGTATTATAGTATATTTAAGATTCGATTTCTATTTCGAAATATTTATATTGTTAGAAGAAAATCGTTTTGTTTGATTATGAATATAATATTGAACTTTTTTTATTTTAGATTTGTTTTTCTTTAATCAAGCCACATAAATTATTTTGCACAAATTCTATGACCTCCTCCTGTTAAATCGTAGTTTCTTCCCACCATGCGCTTGCCGACATCTCTTGCCTCAGCACGACGACTTTGCATCAAGTGGCAGTTGATTACAGCCGTGGACGATGGGGAGACGATGAGGACTACGGTCGACGGACGTCGGACGCAAACGATGCATCGCGTTAAACTGTTTGCGGTGGCCGGCCAACAACAAGAAGTCACAGATGCGGATGATAAAGAGGGAGAGCGAGAGAGAAAATGCTGAGTGGAATGTGGGAATGGCTAGAGAGATGGGGTGCTGAGGAATCAAGTGTCAAAACGCAGCTAAATAAATAAAGGTATTAAGCGTAAATGGCCAAGAAAACAACTCTCGCAAAAGTTAACGATTTCATTTGCATAGATTCTGTATTGGAATCGTTATTGATGGGTATTCCTTACCCTAATCTCTTATGGGAGATATAAACGCGATGATATCTGAATCATTGTCATTCCATATCATGTTAAATACCGCCAACCAATACTCTTTTAAGCCAATTAATGAATTTTATGCACTCTTACACGCCCCTGCTAATACACTAAACTAAACAAATTAACAAACTTTCAAATAAATCCGCTTATAATTCTCTCACTATTTGCCTCATTTCCCCTATCCATAAATTGTTCGCTCTTCTTTGTCTTCCTTTTATGGTAATTCCACCACAAACCCATTACAAATTGTATCCCAAAAATAAACCCACAAAATAAATTGAAATACCAAAATGGAAATTAATCAAAATAATATTAATATGAAAACAATAGCAACAACAACAAATAAATATGCAAAATTAGCATATAACCGCAAAAATAACGAAATGTATGAATATGGAAAACAGATGCAGATACTGATACTGTGTACTGTTTTATTACCAGAAATTGGTTTGGAATTACAATATTTTGACTCTCATTTGAGAGCAATCACTGTACATAATTTGCAAAATCAAATAAAATATTTCAAGTGTGGTTTTCCAGTGGAATCAATTAACTAATTGTTTAAGCGGCTTACCCCAGGCAGACCCCAGGCCGAGTCCCTCCAAATAAAAACCATAAACCTGGGGGGCGTGGCTGTGCAAATGGGCAACAATAATATATAAAAATAGCGATAATATTATTGCGTGGGAGGAGAGCGCTCTACATACATATGTATATTGACAAGAGGAGCGTAACATAAGTGAGACACGCCTCATTAATTTGAATTCTCCATATGGGGGCTGTGGGGTGTACTGGGCGACCCTCTCCATATGGGGGGAGGGGCAGTGATTCCGTTGGGAGTGTGAGTGTACTTACATCACATTAGTATGTGTAAGCATGACCCAAACACAAGCATGAAGCCCAAGCTCTGCTCTCCTTACACAAAACACACGCTCGAAATATGAAAATCATTTCGCCAACTCCATCCCCTCTTTTTGGCCACTAACCCAGCTCCTTTTGGCCAAGTGACTGACTGGCATATTGAACAAAATATCAAGGCAGGGACAGAAAGACAGAGCGAGGGAGAGAGGCAGGATGCATGGGATTGACTGGATGCGATGGATGCATGAATGAAGGGTAAGAGCTGGGCGACAGGGTCATGCCGTTGGGCGTACGTGCGTGTTAGACATAACTTCTTGTTACAACCAACAACGAGAGAGTGGAACAGAACAGAACGGAACAATCGGACGGCAAGAGCACAATGTGAATTTCAAATATGGAAATATACATACATATATGCCCAGTCCCCCCCTCCGCAGACAATGCCTGAGATCACCATCATCATCATTTTGGGCGGCACGAACACACTAATACCTTGGGATATCGTATTTTGTAAATTAAGAATAATATGCATTTTGGTTGTAAAGCTCAAAATTAGTTTTTTCCTTGAACAAATCATACATACAGTAATGAAAGATGTTTCTTTTTTTATAGTTTTTAGTGTTGCTAATAGAAAGCCATAGAAACTACTAATCGAAAGCATTGGTGAACAGGCTGTTCAGTAATTGAATTAAATCTATAGAATGTAGACTTGATGAATATTTGCAATTCTGAAATTGAATGACTGAAATATAAAGATTTATTTGATTTTTATTTTATAAATAAAACCTTATTCTTTTTTTCTAAACTTTTCTAAAATCTATCCTATCCATCATCATGCCATTATAGTACAAAACTCCACAAGAATGGACAACTAGTCAAAGCACCGACAATGACAATACAATCAACTGGACAAACGAGCGCGACTATAGCAGAGAGCAGCAGAGAGAGAGGGAGAGACAGAGAGAGAGAGCAGCAGTAGACATCAAGAAATGCATTGACCACAGCAGCTGTTCCTCCTGCTTATGTTATGGTTCTCTTCTGTTCCGTTCCTTTTGCTGCCTGACTGCCACCTCCCTGCCTGCCTGTCATAGATGTTCGCATTATACGTATAAACAGTTATGCGCCTGGTTAACCCATGTTGTGTTGTGTCTGTCAACTTGCACGAACGGAGAGGAGAGAGTGCCAGCAGGCGGGGGGGAGGGGTACCACCACTCGTACATATATATGGGAATGTATATCGCACAGTTTTGGTTTTTGGTTAAAATGCCGTCGCTACGTCTCATTCTCTCAGGGTTGTCGGCATCGTCTAGCATCCGCGCTGCTGCGATATGTGTGTTGTGCCGGAAATGCCGTTAAATGAAATTGTTTTTGTCAAAATTAATGTGCACAACAATGATGGAGAGACAAGCGGACGACGGAGGACGAGACACAGTCATCATGGGGTTAAGTGTGGGGGTGTCTTTCTGTCTGTCTCTCTGTTCGAGTGTCTCTGTGTGTGTGGTTGGATTTTGGATTCTCAATGGGATTTCCTACGACTCTGTGTGAGTATGTTCCTGTGTGTGTGTGTGTGTGTGTGTGTGTGGCCACGTACGTGACAGATTTTGATGAAATTTTCGTTTCGTTTCGGTGGCGCCTTTTCGGAATGATGAGCTCTTTCTTCTTCTGTGTGCTAAATGTGCGCTTGGACTCGTTATAATTGCCTGAACAGAAGATGTTCGGTTAGGGATGGGAGGCGTGGACAAAAGAAGAATAGAGCTGTTAGACCATTACACGGGGGGGACTAACAGTCTGACTGTGGAGTGTGGGACGGCTAAGCGGTTTGGCAAGTGTACTCTGAAGGATGTCAAAATTAGCAGGAGATATGTACATGTACATAGGTACAGAGAAGTGATCCAAGGAAAAGCTCAATTAGGTGTGATGTATAAAACTTAAGTTGATTCCCAGGAGTGTTAGAAGGTAATTATTACATTCCATGGCTTTCATTGAGAACATCACATATCAATAAATAGTCTTGGACAAAAGTTATGAGGGATTTACGAAAGAACAATCTTTGCGTACCTTCAGACTTATGTGTGGTATCCCGTGGTAATTTTTGTATATTTATCAGCTAATTGAGTTTTCTGTAGCTTTACAGCCTGCACGCCTAATCCACATGACCACAAAAAGGAAGGAGCCCACCAGAGAGCATTAGCAGTGTGTGTGTGTGTGTGTACATAAAACAATCCTAAAGAACCGAACTCCACCTCGGCTGGATTTCATAAAGAACTCAATAAATGGGCGCGTGTGTGGCCATACATTTATGACGCATAAAGCCAACGGCAGGGCAAAGGTGAAACATGAAAACGCATTAGAGGCGGAGTTGCGTCCGTCACCGCATAGAGAGGGAAAAAAACAAGCAAAAACCAAAATGGGAAAATTGTAAAAAGCCAACAGCAAATGTAATGGGCCCAAAGACTGCCGCTCACACAGGCACCAAATGACAAGCGGGCGTTAAGCCCCTGCTCTGTATTGGAGATGGCAAAACTCCATTTCCTGCGTGCACAAAAAAACTCGGAAGGAACAAGGAATTTAAGGTACATATAAAAAGAGCTCATTAGATACAATTTTAGCAACTAATTTTATTCAAAACCTTTTCTCTTAATCGAAATAATCTGGCCAAATAAAAGGTACAATTTGCACACTCCTTTTTGGTCAGTGCCCGTGTGCTGCCATCTCTAATCTCGGCCACACATATCCCTGTTTCTCTAGCCATTCTTTCGCCTCTTGCTGTCGTCTGTTGCCCGACTCCGACATAAGTTTTCACCAGAGAGGCAGAGAAACACACAACAGAGTAGGAAAGAGAGCGTTAGAATTATGACACAAAGCCGCATAAATCTTGTTGAAGATAAAAAATTGTGAAAACAAGAAAGTCTCGGGGAAATGCAAACAGAAGCACAAAGAGAGAACGGGAGCGTAAGAGTGGGGGGTAGCAGGAGACAGCAGGTGGAGCTATAAGGTCAACAGTTAGGCCTATATCCATTTTTTTCAGCCGTGTGTCAGTTGCAGACCCGAGTACTGCTGGCCCAAGCAATTTGAATACCTTTTCCCCTTCTGTTTTTCGTTTTGCTTTTTTCTGCTGCTTCATTGAGTGATTTAATGGAGAACTTTTTTTTGATGGACAGCGCTGATTGATGTCCTTTAATGAAAAGATTCTTGGAAGCTAATTGAAATATTGATCCAAAGGTTTCACCAAAGGAAGAGAAACTGGGCTAAGTGGATGTGGTAGATGCGAAAGCCGATTATCAATGATTGGATTTCGTTCGGAATTTGTTTGGATAATTAAAATGAAAGGAAACATGAGCAAAGATGAGCAAAGTCACAGACGGAACTTCGATAGGGAAAGGAAGGGGTTTTCTTTTCCGTTCCCCTTCCCGGCTAATTGAAACGAGAGCCAAAAAGTCAAACTGTTTTTTTCTAGCAGTTGCCAACAAAAATGTGTCGGAAGCAGATGCGTGGAACTTTTTGCGAGTTGGCATCGATTTGACTGTTATTTAGTTTTGTGCAGCAGTTTGGATATTTGTTCGTCTCCACCCGAAAATGGCGGCAAACCGAGCAAAACTATAGCATACTTTGTGGCCGATCATAGTCCGTGTCCGGCATGTGTGTGTCCATGTGTCCATTCACTTGAAAGTTGCTGTGGCAGCAAACACACTCACAGACACACACACAAACAGACAAATACGACCTGCAGGCCCCACACAAAAGTGCGTAGACGAGAGAGAGAGCGACCATCCATGCCCATCCCCCATTTTGCCAGCAGACTCCGGTCCCTGCCATCCCATCCTAGTCCTCTTGCTATATAGACAAAGGCCATTCACAGTTCACACAGAGACAGACCAGACCAGAAACCCCTGTCTGTTGTCGGGGCTTGGGGCATGCTTGGGTTTGCTTGGGGGTATGCTCCATGAAATTAGTATGACAAGTTGACCATGCTCCTGCCATGAGTTAAACCAACAGCAAAAGCAAAAGCAAACCAGAGCAGACCAGAGCGACAGCAGACAACAGCATAACTGTGAAGCAATTATCAAAATGTCTAAAGTGCTGTTGAAGCACTACTCATACGTATACGTAATATCGCACATACGCAGGGTTGAGCAGGGCAAGTGAGGAAAGCCCAAATAATATCCTGTTGATGTGCAGCTTAGGGCTGCAAAAATTGTGCAACTTTTACATCGTCCTCTTTTTTTTTGGTTAGCCAATATTGAGTTGGTATTGGATTGCATCGAACAGAACATCGGTAGAGCAAACACAGGAAGGGGACAACGAAGGCAAACTTACTTGGTTGGGATTTATTGATAGTTGTGCTTCCCGTTACTCCCCCTCTTTGATTGGGCAAAGTTAATAGACTGTATAATGGCTGGATGGAAGGGAGCGGAGTAGAATCATATATTATTTCATCTGTTCATGCCTGCATCGTTTTCTCTACTTTACATTTTAAAATATTTAAACAAACATTCCAAATTTCATTTTACATTTCAGTCTCCAGCATCTGGCAGTTGTTGATTTTAAATGGAGATTTTCCTTTTTATTAATAAGTTAGTAGAAAATGTGAGGGAATCATTAAACATAGATAAAGTATCAATGACAAAGGAAGCATCGAATGGGGGTTAGCGAGAGTTTCCCGTGCAGAATTGTAAACTGGGAGACACCTATTAGGGGTACCCACTGCGAAAGTGTGTTTAAATTGTAGCTGCATTTTCGCTCTTCTGGGCTGCTGTTCAAATAAAATCCCCCCCCTTATATGTACATATATGTATATGTATGTAGCTTTAATGGCTACAGGCCGGCGCCTCCCTCCTCTCAGCATAGCATCTCCAATTGCCGCTTCTCTGTCAACTGATTGCACTTTGCCTAAAATTGCTGCACTTGAACAAGGTGCTTTAATTGCCACGCCCCAGAGCACCCACCAAAAGCCATCCACCCCATTAGCAAATACAACCAGCGACGACTACTATAATTATAATCCGTCCCATTCCCCGCCATTCCCATTCCCCTGTCCCCGTGTATCCTGAATTCAGAGTGGACTTTGCCATCGTGCGGCGTAAATGGCAGGCAAACTTTGTTGCTGCTCCGCTCCGCTGCTGCTGTTGCGGGTCTAAATGAGTTGGGTCATATCTATACACAAGCAATCATTCCCGTACATACACACAAACATATGTACATGTGTATGTACTCTCATATGGGTTTGTATACCTAGCTAAATGTGCATTCGGAATTCCCTTTTTTTCTCCAACCCCCCCTGCACCCTTTTCAAGCCATTGTTTTTGCTGTCGCATTTGCCAAGTCTGTAAAGTGGCACTCTTTCTCCCTCTCTCTCTCTTTCTGTGAAATGACACCTTTCCTACTCTTTCAATGAGCCAACACAATGGAGAACCAATGAAACAGCACTGGTAGCTGGGATCATCATCTGGCTACTTATTTGAAGGGTGGCCGTGTAACTTTATCTCATCAGAGGATACCAGAGACCATAGAGAGTGGCCTGTTGCTGTTGGGATGCTACTAAACATCAGATACGAAAAGAATACAAATAAATAAGAGTCTCACGGATCCCATAGATTTATATGATTAACATATAATTTAGAATCTAGTACCATAACTTTTACTGAACGCCCATTTTTAGTAGTATCACTTTCTCTGAACACTGGGGTATAAATCAGTCGAGGGAATATTATAATACTTGCTAAGTCCATCTATCGTTCTCTCCTGTATCTGTTTTTATATTTGCTTACTGCCCTATCGTTTTTTGTTTTCTGTTTTTTTTTTGGTTTGTTTTGGTCTTGTTGTCCAACAAAGTCTGCCTTCCTTCTGTTGATTTGAGTTTCATTGTGTCCGATGCTTCTGCTGTGTTTTTATAACACCCATTTTTTTTATTATTATTACACACATGTATGTAGAGCAGTATGGGTGGTGTCTTTCCATATGAATATCCGTTTTGTATCTTTATCCGTGTTCGTCCCTCAGTATTATTATTATTTCATTCAGTCTGCAATGTTTCAGACCGTCTGTGCAACTTCCCCTATCTATGTATGTCACAGACACCCCCCAGGGCCAAAGCAACACCATCCAAATGGTATATTGAATATAAGGTAATGGTACATTTCCCTTAAATGGATGCAAAACGGAGGCATCACCTTCCATAAAGCATACACTGCCCTCTACTATTACTTCCTTTATTTCCTCTGGCATTTTTTTCGTCGACACTTTTCTCTAGATTCTTCTCCTTTTTCTTTTGATTGTTCATCTCGTAACTTAACTGCTCTGCTCTGCACTTCGATTCGTTTCGATTTGTAGTTGATAGAAGAGAGAGACAGAGTGCGAGAGAAACACACTGTGGGATGATAGGGGACAGGATAGAGGGGGGCTCTCTAGACTATTTTATTTCATTTTACTTGTACTTTTTCTTTTTATTTGAGTTATTTGTGCCTTTTTTTATGAGCCTCCTCCGACGACTGCCTGCCTTTGTTACTGTATTTTACTTCTTTCTTTTTTTTTCCATGATTTTTGTGCCGCTGCCGAGATTTATTATTGTTTTCAGCTACGTGTATATGCATATGTATGTATGTGGCTGTGTCTGTGTGTGCGTGGGGTGCGGGAGGGAGGTGGGGTTTCGGCATGTAGCTAAAGCTTTTTGCAAATCCACAGTGGATTGGATTTTTGTACGCCATCTCCGTCGCAGTCGCGGTCTGCGTCACCGCCACCGTCGGCGTCGTCCTCATCGTCTCTCTCGTGTAAGCTACTCGACTTTACGCTGCTGTCATTGTCGGCGGCGGCGTCGAACAGCTGCCAGTGGTGAGCATTTAGCTAGTATACGGCTTAGTAAGCAGCTTTAAAACGAAATATCACAAGAGCTGGCACCCATTTATTTTTAATGCAGTGTGACCTCTTCTTGAATATTTCTAAAAATTGGCAGTGTCTTCTGGCCATGCAAAAGCAAATCTTTCAAATGTTCCACTACCCTTTTTTTGTGGATATTCATTTGTATTTATCCCAGTAAAAAGAATTTTTAAATCAACAACTGCTTATTATTTTGAACCAGCTTCTAAAATTATACGCATACAAGTATATTTCTGGCTTTTGTTATTTGTTAACTAACTCTTTATTTACCTAACAAATTTGTTTCGATTTATTATAGAAAACACCTTTCATTTTTAGATTGTTTGAGTATTAAAAATTTTCTGTTGATGGTTTGGTTTGTTGAAAGCAATAAACATTGAAACAGTTTAAACCAAATGTATTTGCTTTATTTTAACAGATTTTGAGTGTTTTCTTTATAAATTAAATTGTTATTAATGTAAATATACAATCTGCTATTGATAGCCTTTTTTCAGTTGGTTTGACAGCCCTCAACACCATTCACCGAAGTCAGCAGCATTGAGTTTCCCTCTCTCTATAACTCTCCTACTCCGTCTTTACTCTCTCCCCGCCTATCTCTTTCCCCGAGTGTGTGTGCCGCAACTTGGGCGCAGTTTAATGCACTCTACACTCCACTCTACCCAGTTGGTTCGTTTCGTTTCGACCGTCCCGGCCCGACTACTTCGTCCCCTGCATCCGACAAATATAGCCCGGCTTTTGTTAGCATATGTCAGTGTTTTTTCTCTCTCTCGCTCTCTTATTCTGCTTCTCTTTGGTCCTTTATCATCCATCGTTTTGGCATTGTTGTTTTAAAGGATCTGCTCCCATTTGTTGCTAACATTTGCAAATAGTCAACTCATCAAGCCTTTAGCATCCGTCCTCCTACCTCAAACACTGCTCTGCTCTTCCCTCGCGTCCTTTGTCGGAAAAGCTCAATGGGCTTTTCACTATCAAAAAGCTCAATTTCTGGGCTTGGGCTTGGCCTTTGACTGTAACTGTAACTATGTGCGGGCGGGCAGGGAAGGCAAAGGCTAGGCCAGAGATGGGAAGGGTCTTTTCTTGTCCACTTATGTGTTCCGAGTTCTGACTTCTAAATGGACTTGTTGATGGGCACTTTCAACTTTTTTCCATACGAAAGTTAAGCCTGATAAATGAATGTAATGCAAAAAATGTATACCAACTACCAATAGAAATAAGGAACGGCTCTTACGAATAGGTTCCTTGAGATCTTTGAAATGCAACTTTAATCAAGATTAAGCTGGTGTGTCTCGACTGGACGAAAATTTCTATGATTGAAATTCACAATTTCAGACATTGTTCGGTAGTAGAAGTAGACCAATTCCTGATGTTCTAGCATTCTCGAGGGTTACTTTGCGCATCGAAATCAAACTTAAAATAGTTCAAACACCTCCTCCAAATATGTATAGCCGATAACGCTACAAAATATTTAGTCGTAGAGAGGAACCCAGCTTATTTTTAAATTTATTATTTTATTATATTCCTCCTCCTTACGCTTAGGGTAACAAAAGTAAATCAAACTATTGGTCCCAACTTGTCTCCTCGTCTTCGGTTTTTCACATTCCGTTTCCCTTTCTTTTGCTTCTGTTTAAGTGCGATTGGTTCTAATCGCAATCTCGTGTAAGCTCGACCAAATCCGATTACATCAGAAATTGTTCCGCCACTCGATTAAATAGATCGACGGGTAACCCCCAACCCACCCCAACAAAAATCCTAAACCATTTTGTACACTTACTTTGAATACGAATTCGATTTCTCCTCGATAATGTAGGCGATAAGAAAAAATGCTCTCAACTCACCTGCAAAGAAAAGGAGAAGAGAGAGAGAATGCGAATAAATATTAGTTTACGAATGTATGTATGGATTTACGGGTATTTATATGTTTGTGCAAATAAATTAATTAAAGCAGCTCGAAAGCGATAAATAGACAAGCAACAATTTGCAATCCAAATGTAAGCCAATCGCTATGGCAGAGGGGGGAAGTGGGAGAATGTGGGAAGAATGAGCGAGAGAGGCCGCAACGAAAGCGACAACAAAGCAAATGGACTGAAAATACATATACAGTGGGGGGCAGGTAATTGGGGGCACTCAAATTGTATCGGAACCTACCCATATTTTTGTGCATAAAAGTGGACTTTGCAACACAGATATTGGTATGTGATGCAAACAAATTGAATACAATTTTTATTTTAAACTAAATGTATTTTCATTGTTTAGCATTATTAAAGGCTTTTGTTAGAAAACTTTGATATTTAACCAATTTAGACTCTGAGTTGTGTATTAAAAAATGGTCTTACAAGGTTTATAGTTTTGGGAAAATTCACATTTCTCTATGAAAATGTTCTTAAAATGTTTTTAATTTTAAACTATTACAATATTTCTGTATGCAAATGTATTTGGTTTCTAATTATTTGACCGTCACTGTGAATATAAAACCTGAAGAGAGAGAGAGAGCGAGAAAGAGAAAAAACAGATGCTGACGCAAAGCCAAAAAAAAACACAATCAAATAAAACAAATATACAAAGCAGAGAATCGACGAGAGCGCAAACACAAATGCCGACAGCAACAGTCGCCAGAGTAAAAGCAAATGAAACAAGAAAGCGAAGACAGAGAAGGAGAAGCATAAGCAAAAAAAAAGTACTCATACGACAGCGATCGGAGGGGTTGTGTTTGCACTCTTTCTCTCTCTCTCTCTCTATATATATATCTTTCTCTCTGTCTTTCGCACACTGTTTTCTGTGTTGTGTTGTTGCCCCTATTGATTGCCAAATGAGTTTGACGCGAGTTGTCAATATTTCATTTCTTCTTTTTGTCTTTTGTTCTTGTTGTAGTTGCTGTGGCTGCTCGGCGGCTTTTTGCTTTGCAATTGATTCTTGGTTACGTATACGCCACATATGACGCCGCCTAGAAGAAGTGTACACTGTACAGTGGGTGCTCCCTACGGGTGATTAAAGGGATCGATGGGGCACTCCAATGTATCCATTTGCCATCTAAGGATGTGACTTCTTAAAACGTTAAATGGTGCTTAACAAATTAACACACTCCATGGAGCTTTCCCTGTATTGAAACTGGAGGTTCTGTGGTTCCCCCGAGTCGTAACAAAAATAAATATTGGCAAAATGCTTAAAAACTACGACTACAGTAATGCGAATTAAATCATTTTAAATGCAGGTGGTGTTCCTCTGGCTGCAAATTCTCAAGTTATGTATACGTACAAGTACATATTATCAATTCGATATTCCGTGAGTTTCCTTTGCGTGTCAATTGCCAGGACACGTGCCCACAATTGCGGTTCATTGGCCCCCGCGTTGACGAGACATGAAACAGTTCATAATGAAAACAGAAAAACCGCCAGACCACAGGGAATATGGCTATACTACCAGATAGTTGAGGGAGGAATGACACTTGGGGACACACACATCACAAAGAGAGTCAGAAAGAGACACAGAATTAAATTAAAATAATTATTTAAAACACTTTTTGACACGAAATCAAGATTCAGCCGATTTTAGCCTTGCAAAATTTCGGATATCTGTTTGAGAATTTACCTGAGTTGGTCGAAATTAATTTGGATTATTGATTTTTATTATAATTACACTTCATTATCCCCTTGTAGTCCTGCAGTTCGATGCAGATAGTTAGGTTATTCAACGGTTTCAAATGTCAACTTCCTTCGAACACAAATCAATATTTGTAGGTCTCTAGTCATGGGTCAATTAATCAGTGATAATAAATCCAGTACCTTCCACCGAAGCGCCTAATGGGGGGATTAACCCGCAAAGTACGCGCCGCGCAAGTTGGCCAACTCTTCGTTTTACCCGATGATCCACATGCACACTGAGCGGCAATTACTTAAACAAAGCGGACAAAACCAGAGAAGAACCAGCCCCCACCCCAACCCCAAAGGGTAGCCACACATCGCACTGCTCATTGGCCATGCTAATGGGCAAAGTGGAGGCGCCGAAAAAAATGCGAGGGAAAACCATAGGAAAATTGTCACACGAAACTCCGGCAGCGACATGGACCACATCGGCCATAAGGACACACGCAGGACATGGTGTCGGGGCGGGGCGGGTTGGTGTGTGAGGCTTGTGGTTAACAGCAAGGCGTGGCTGTTGTGTGGGCGGGTTAATGACTGCCACGCTGTGTGATGCCATGCTGGCAGCCTGCAGTCCAGCAATCCAAGTCCTGCTCCAGGTCCACCAACGGGACCCGCTGGCTAAGTTTCCGCCAGGAACCTCCGACCTGACCGTGCAAAAAATTTTGCGTGTCGCGTTTTTCATGGCCAGCATATGGACAACAAGAGCACAGAACATACTCGTATACGTACTTATACGTGGGGGTGTGGGGGGTGTGTGAGGATGTCCTCGCCAACGTGTTGCATGAAATGCCAGAGTGCCACCCACGGCCACGGCCACAGCTATAGCCATACCCATACCCCAAAGCCGCCATATCCCATTGCTTGATGTTTTAATTGCCCTGCAGGACACTTCGGGGTCTCTATTGGCACAATTCTGAATAGTCCTTGGCTCAATTTGAGCGAAGCAAAGGCAAATTAATTGGTTTAAAAGGTTCAACATATGACAATTACGAGTATTGTGCTTTGAATCTTTAAGGGCACCGACACGAGGAATATTATTCTGGAAACATAGCGCGAGACAACTCTGATCGAATGCCTTGTAAGAGAGTCATCGTTGAGCCCTGACAAATAGCGAAAAAAAACCGCCACCGCACTCCCGGTTGCTCAAACTCAAGGTGTGTTTAATGTACAGTGTGGCACACAACTGTAAAGCAATAAAGAGAGCAAATTCATATAAGGGAATTTCATCATTCTGAACGCAGAATATACATAATAATAATAATTACTTTTGAATCGCACTGTAGCCAGCACACGCCTTCACGGCTTCTGTCTCTATCGTGCTCGTTCTCGTTCGGCTGCTCTCTTCGACTATCTTCTATCTATTCTTTGCACACTCTCGCATGCACTCACACAAACACACAGACAGACAGACAGACAAGACGTTCGATTCACGCGCGCATCGAACTAATTTTCAAGGACAGATTCACTCGGTTGTTGTTGTGGATTTGCATAATTCTATGGAGACACTGACCGCGCATCTAAGCAGGCGGCGGCTGGGGGGTTGGTGAGGGGTCACCGGTATAAGTAAATAATTTCTGTATTTTGCTTTTCTGTACTCATTTTTATTGCATTTCTTTTGCAATGTTTATACAATATGCTTTTTTTTTTCTTTGTTGATAATAACATTTATTTATTTTTTCCAAATTCCGTTTTAGTTTATTATTTTTTGTCTCTGCATTTTTCTTTCTTAAAATCGTGAAATGGATTTGATTTTCATATTTATTTATTTTTGTTTCACTTTTTTGCGCTGCTAACGTCGCTGCGCTTGGCTGCATTTTAATTAGCGCCTCTCCTTCACTACCTCCTCTCCTTCTGACCCTCTCGCTCACTCTCTCACTGTGCCACTGACTTTTTGTTGTTTAATTCACTTAATATATTGTAAAATATAATTTATTAGCTCGGCATTTGTAATTAGCTGCCAAATGAGTAACATAAATCGTGCATGCAGCAGTGTCCATGTTTGGTGGGGGTTTGGGGGATGGGCCGTTAAGGGGTTAATAACCATGAAAGGTTTTGTCAGTGCACAGAAGGCCCCCGCTCCCGCCCACTAAATGGATCAGTCAAGGACATAGTGCTAATATTAATTCAAAATTGATGTATTTAATACATGGTTAGGCATTGTCTTTTATCGCTATGGATTAGCGTTTAATATGATTATTGATTGATGATTGAAGCATGCGATGAATCTTCATAAAGACTTACACTGACGAGCAAAACTGTAACACGAACTCAGTAGTCTCACTTCAACGGTCTGTATCTTCTCTTCTCTTTTATGCATGCTGAAGATCTTAATTTTGTTTTGTTGGTGATTAAGTCTACTATGTTTTCTGAACATTTCTTGCCATTTGATAGGCCGGGAGAAATTTGCCAAACCAAAATGTAAAAAAAGTCAAATGTTACAGTTTTGCACTGCAATTATATTTTAAATGAATATTTTTATTAATAATTTTTTAATTATGTGTCCACAGCCCTTTTAATTTTTTTAGTTCTCCTATGCGGTTTGCCATTATATGGGTGTAGAGTTTCACCATTGCAGGTTGAATAGCGTACCATACATCCTGTTCGTCTCCCAGAACTCCATCATTGCACTTGGAGAGACCGCATATTTCAGCAGCTGCGATTTTAGACGGTTCCATAAATTTTAAAATAAGATTTATATCGGGAGATTATGGTGGATACTTCATGGACTTAAATTTTTTCCATGACACCCAATTTTATACCAAAAGGGACGTGTGTTATGGGTCATTTTCTAGCTGAAAAATTCATTTTTCAGCACCAAGACCCATATTCTGCAAGATTCTTTTGCAGAATGTTTAAATATTGTTCCTTCCATACTATTCCATCTATCAACACCAAGGGACCAACTACATTTTTATAAAAACACCCCCAAACCTTAATAGAACTGCCACCGTGCTTGACGCTGACTTTAAGTTGGTTTTGGTGACTGGTAACTGGATTGTGGGATAAGTTTATATGGTTCAGATAAAACAAAAATTAATCGTTTTGAGTCAGACACTCCCTCCTGGTATTGGACTAGAGATCCCAATATCCAGCCCCCAAGTACTGTGTACCTTTAAGCACGGTGGTGGCTCAATCATGGTTTGGGGCTGTATACATAAAAATGGAGTTGGTCCTTTGATTTTAATTGATGGCATAATGCGAAAGGAGCAGTATTTAAACATTCTGCAACAGAATCTGCCAGATGCGATCAGGAACATGGGTCTTGGTGCTGAAAAATGAATTTTTCAGCTAGAAAATGACCCAAAACACACGTCCCTTTTGGTATAAAATTGGGTGTCATGGAAAAAATTTAAGTCCATGAAGTATCCACCATAATCTCCCGATATAAATCTTATTTTAAAATTTATGGAACCGTCTAAAATCGCAGCTGCTGAAATATGCGGTCTCTCCAAGTGCAATGATGGATTTCTGGGAGACGAACAGGATGTATGGTACGCTATTCAACCTGCAATGGTGAAACTCTACACCCATATAATGGCAAACCGCATAGGAGAACTAAAAAAATTAAAAGGGCTGTGGACACATAATTAAAAAATTATTAATAAAAATATTCATTTAAAATATAATTGCAGTGCAAAACTGTAACATTTGACTCTTTTACATTTTGGTTTGGCAAATTTCTCCCGGCCTATCAAATGGCAAGAAATGTTCAGAAAACATAGTAGACTTAATCACCAACAAAACAAAATTAAGATCTTCAGCATGCATAAAAGAGAAGAGAAGATACAGACCGTTGAAGTGAGACTACTGAGTTCGTGTTACAGTTTTGCTCGTCAGTGTAACTTAATCAGGAGACACAGCACTACAAATAAATTTTCATATGTAAGTTGGACAGATAGCAGATAGCTTTTACTCAAAAGCCAAAGTCAATTTGAAATTTAATTTAATTTAATATGTTTTTAAGTAATATGATAAACACCTCAAATCATCTTTAACACTTTCTTCAATTTTAATATTTTATTTATTTGTTCGTTGATTAAATCAATTTATTTGTTACATATTTTTATCTCACACAAATTTCAAAGCATATTAAATACAAATTGAATGCATAAATAAATGTACTTAAAGGCTTTGTAACAGCTTTCGATATTTTTTGATAATCATTGTTGCTGTTTTTTGTGGGTGTATGTTTGTGTATATTTTGCATGGTTAACTGATATGCGCTGATATTTATTTGCCATAAAATACAAATGATAAATGAATTATGGCTTCAAAAGTCAAACCGAGCAGCGGTATTAATAATTGTTGGCCAAAAGTCAATATGGCAAAGAGAGAAGCAAAAAATCAGTGGAGTCAATGATAGACCAAGAGGGGAAGAGAAATTCCAAAGGCCATTAACAGTAAACAAAAAAAAATTAAATAAAAACCTGTGTGGAGAAAAAATAAATACAAAACAAATATCAATAGCCATAAAAAAACTGCAAAAAGAGTAAATAAAAACTTTGTATACATAGATACATACATATGCACAAAAATAAACAAGTGAAAACGAAAAATAAATATTGGTGTTGGGATGGGGTCTACGCTTATTATACCCTGCAATATCGATTGTTTCTAATTCATTGTTCATCATTTGGAGAAGCTAATAAAAAAACGTGTAAACAGAAACTATTGCTATTTTTTGGGGTTGAAATAGCAAGATGTATCTGTATTGGCGTACAAATTAAAGGATCTTCGAGGCTACAAGATTTTATGGGATGACTAAATGACTACCTTTTCTGAGTTCTGCTAAAATCAAAATATCCCCTGCAAGGGTATTAAGAAAATCAGAGAGAGAGGCAAACAAAAAAAAAAGCTAGAAACAGCAAACAATAAAATTATTAGTGTTAATTTTGTTGTACTCCGAATCCATGTGAGGAGACAGAGGCAGAGAGAGAGAGAGTGAGAAGGGAGTGGAGTGTATACGATTGCCGTGGCACGCGATGTCATTAGAAATAATAATAAATAATAAAATAATGAATGAAGCGAAATTGTTGTTATGTATTTAGGAGTCATTTTCTTCGAGTTCTCCAATCGCAATTTGCGTGTTTCTCCGTCTCTATTTCATAGCTTTCTTTGGGGGCACCCAACGTTGGGTGCCTGAATCGCCTGAATCTCGTTAGGATCTGCAGTGAATTCTTTCTGATTGATCTTAAGTAAAGAATGAAAATATTCATTATTTTATGTACTTTGTGTGTTTTTACTTTGTTTTTCTTTCAACACTGTAAGACAACTCGAATTTCAACAACGTATTGCGTGATAGTGTAACATCAAATTCCATTCAAGATTCCATTTGAGGCGTTGCACCCGATAGCTTCTTCTGTTCTTGTTCTTCTTATTCTGGGTTGGATATTGGATGAACTAGTTTGATAACGATATGATTTAGTGGATGGTATACATACTTAATGTCTTGATGTTAATAATGCCATTCACCAAAGTTCAGACACAAAAAGTGTGGGCGGAATATCAGTTAACGATTTTCGGGTAGAGTTATACGATGTAAAGAGGCAGCAGGGGGGAGGAGTATTTTATATAATAGATAGATACGTTTGTATGTATTTACATTGTACATATATCTTAGAAAAATTATGTTCTACTTGAAGTTATAGGGTAACATTTAAACACATGTAAGCCATATAACACATATTTAATATATCTGAAAATTTGTTTCAAAATTATCAACTTTCTCCTTTATAATACAAATCACTATTCAATAGGACATTTTTAGCAAGACCTTCCACTGATCATCATCCTAATAACCTTATTCCGTATACCTCCCCCTAAAACGACACCAAAAAACGTTAAAAACTTCTAAACTTTGTTTTCTTTGGCACACGCTGTGCCCCCCCACATCTCTCTGTCCCTCCTTTATCTGCTGTTGCTGTTATCCACTCAAATAAAATAGTAATTTTGGGAGAAAAGAGAAAGAGAGAACGAAAGAGAACGGAAAAGCCCCCAACAAAAACGGGAGAAAAAAAGAAAATTAATTTGCAATGCAAATTACTTTTAATAAATTTTATAACAATTTTTTGTTCCTTTTTCCACTAGTAAAGGGAGGATGTGGGTTGGTGGTGGGTGTGGGGCAGCTGTTGCTCACTTTATCCAGCAAAAGGCAGGAGAGGATAGGATGGGCATGGGGGTAGAGGAGTAGGTGTCTTGTCTCTCAATGCTCTCCAGACAGACGGCGGGCGCAAAATTAAGCGTCGCAACGGCATTTTATGAAGTGGAGAAGAGACTGGGAGCACATCTGAGGACTGGGTGGCACATCTGGGCACGGGCCGAGTGCAACAGAGAAGAATGAAGGAATGGACAACAGGAACAACCGATGACAGGGTGGATAATTTATGCCAGGGGTGGAACACCAAGGGGTCTGTCGTTCTTTCGTTGGGTAGCATTTAATGAAACGTACAGCAAGCGAGGGAAAAAAAGCACCAGAAACACTCCCAGACATTTGTTGGCCAACTTCGGAATAACAGGAAACTTTGCTTTAGCGCAAAAAAAAAACAAAAAAAAAAAAAAAAATTTCGATATGGTAAAGTTCTGGGGACGAGAGAACGGGACTTGTTGTCTTGGCTTAATTGAAGTTCGCATAAGTCCATTGGAAATCTTCAATCGAACATTTCTGATAGTTTTTCTCCCTGGAAAATACATCAATTGTTTGGGGGAAAAGCTGTTTAAAGTTTTGATTATGATTTTTTCAAAGATAAATATGGAACGGAAGTGGAGTTCAGTTCCCTTCAACTTAGGATATACGTATTTGCCCTTCCCTTTATACGTGCGCTTCTGCGCTTAAATCAATTAAGATTAAATCATAAATCATTTAAAATGAAAGTGTTCGTGAATGTTTGTTTCATGTTTCATATTATTTTTCAATTCAATCGTTTCCACACATTGAACATGGAATTGAAAAAGGAAATTCAAGCAGCCATTCCAATTTCAAATGAGTGCCGTTAAAATATTGTATGACGCCAACAGGAAAATGGAAAAACAAATACCAAAAATCAAGGAAAAACAAATACAATTTTATAATCATCGTGATACGAGAGAGAGGCCGTGATGGATGGATGGACGGACAAGAATATGGAGGGGACAGATCGACGCTACTAGCTGCCGGCTGACTGTTGACTGGAATGACATTCAGTCAAAACAAATTTTACTTTTATTTTATTCAACATTTTTCGTGCTATTTATTCATTTTATTTTTTTCGACAACATGCGGTGCAGGTTGCGGGGTTGGTACAGGTGTCTGCGACAGGTGGAGCTCAACTGACGGAATGGCGAATGTATGTCCCTGGCCCCAGGCCTCCTCACCCCCTCTGAGCAGATGACAAAATATGGAAGAATACAAAAAGAAAGAAAGAATGTATAAACAAACCAAGAGAATGGTGGGGCACGAGGTCAAAAATTGGAGAAGAGAAAATAAATATTGATGTCATTTATACAGTGCTTATCCATAATTATAGAAACATTTCTAAGAGCAGCTGGGCTGGCAGGCTTATCAGCGAAACTTGCACTCGACAGGATCTCGGAAATTCTCTTTCGAAGCATTAGCTTGTGCATTTCGAGTCAAACATTAATTTACAACGTCATGTGCTGTGGTACTCTGTTATAAGACATAATTTGTAACATTTCCTTCATTGATAACTTTTTTTGATTTTATACATTAAAAACTACCTAAATATATAGATAGTGCCTTTTATAGTCATGTACCGCACATTATTTGCGTGCCGCGAAACAAACAATAAAATTAGTTTTCTATTGGTTTTCTCTTTTTTTTTTGTCTGACTTTGCTTGTACATTTTAGATGGTAGTAGAGGGCGGGTGTTTTGTGTGTATCAAAATTTTCTGTTAAAAGTCGCATTTGGGACAAATTGCATATGAGTGGGGGGCTCCTCCCCAGCTCCCAGCACACACATTCTATTTTCCCTCCTCATTGGCTCTCTGGCATTTAAATTGAAGTGTTTGCATTTTGTTGCGATTGCATATGGAAATTGTTTCAGGTTATTTTTATGTTTGTTATGTATTTGTAATTTAGCTTTGATTTTTCATGCGGTTCTCTATACAAAGCACACTTATTCTGGTTGAAGAGTCCTTCAGTTGGAAATTGAGTGAGAAATTATTTTACAAACTCTGTCTGGGATATTCTACTACAGATTTCTGACCCTCTACTTATTTGCTTTATTTTGTATGTTCTTTCTCAATTTAATATTTATTTTTTCACTCTACATTTTATCTATTTTCAAGGGTATCCCAAGTGTCGATTTGTCATATTCTTTATTTTATATAGAAATTTAATTAAAATTCCATATCTTGTTTTTAGGAGGATTGTTTTTATACTTGAATTTGAATTGAAATATCTTTTAAGAGCTAAATCGCTTTATTAGGTTTAAAAACGTAATTTGATAAGCTGGTAGGTATTTAGCAACAAGTATTCAAAGGTTTCTTTATTTTAAAGTTTAAATGTTCCCATGATATAGATTGCGATTCATATTAGATTATTCCAGTTCTCTTGTGTTTCCAATTAATGTTGGACCACTGCTCTTTTCATTTACACATACGCATATGGAGCGGGCGGGCATGGGGCATGCAACATGGAACAGTTTGCAGCATGAGAAAGCACACTTGAAAAGTCAACTCTCCTCGGCTGCAGAGTTTGGAGTCTATGGAGTTTTGACCAAACCGAAAGAGAGGCGGAAAGAACGAGTTGTCACCAGCGCACACACTCCCTCTCCATCTACATCTCCATCTCCATTCCCTTGGCAACGCCGCGGCGTTTGCCATTTTTATTTTTCCTGTTCTTTTTCTTTCACATTATTTCATTTTGTTTTGGGCCATGCCAGGCTAGGCCTATTCAAAGAGTGAGTCAGTCGGTCGATGGAGCAGCAGCAAGTGGGTTGGGGATGGCTATGACTATGGCTATGGGAGGATGATGATAGGATGTGGAGGCCTCCTCCATTACCATAAAAAAAATATATGCATACAAACAAATTTATTTCTCTATGGAGTGTGGCAGCGAAGGCAGTGAAACTTATTTAGGTTGTTAGATGAACGACCGCAAGACGTCGGCGGCGAGAGGCGGTATGCGGCGCTTATGGGGGATTCCCCTCTCCCAAACCGAACATCATCATCATATGGGTATGTTTTGACTGTTGCGTTTGGTTAAACAGAAAAAACGAAAGGAAAAATACATTTACAGTGAAACCTTCTTTAAATGTCCAAGTGACAAGTGGAGAGCTCTGTTCCAATGACTCTGTGCCAGCTTTGTAAACAATTTCCCATCAGCGAATGGATACAAGCGTTTCGAATAAAACGAGCGGATACCCGTTTTTGATTTGAGACTTAATCTGTACATCAGATCCTAAGGTATCCCTGCCATTCCTGAGATAATTGGTTACGTGTCAAAAGCAATTTCAAATTTGTTTAAATTATTGAATTTTTTTTTTTTTTTTGGGGAATCAACTCTGCTCTCTGATTGCCTTTCTTTTTATATAAAATAAGTTAATAATTATGATACTTTTAAATCAGATAAAGAAGATCCTTGGGGATCATGGGGATTATTATTATTTCAGAGCCTTTTTACACTTCGGCCTTATACTGATTTTTGGTAGAAGATCTCTTTAAGTTTTGGCTTTTAATAATGTCAAGTACTTTAGTGGTCTTATTTCCTGTCTCAAATCTCATAATGTTCAGATCTCCTTTTATCAAATGCAGGGGATTCATATAGAACATATACCCAAGTTTCCTGCTCTATTCAGCAAAGAACACACAACAAATTCTTATAGCTACAGCTGTATCAAAAAGGTATGTAAATCTCTTTCTCTGTTTGCTGGAATACGATTATTTTTCATTAGAGAAGTTCGACTGTATTCCCTACAACATAATCAACAGCAGCAGCAGCAGCAGGAGGCAACAACAAGTTGTGTCGCATAACAATCAGTCACTCGTGAAAAACTTTTTCTCTCTTCCTCCATCTGCATCCGTGCCCCGTGTGCCCCTCTTCCTAAGAGAGAACCGCTCTGTCTGTCTGTTGCAACGCGGTCTGGCTAACCGCGGCGGCATTTGGCGCTTTTGTATGTCACACGTTTTGCACACCACTCCCTCTCCACTCCTTTCCACTACTCCCTACCCTGCCTGGTCCTGACTGTGCAACAAAATGTTGCCCCTTGCCGTGATAAGAGCAACGGAAATGCAACAACAACAATGAAAACTCTGCTTTTATGTATGAAAAGTGTTAGAAAAACAGTAAGAAAAAACGAATCAAGGTGTAAAATAGAAAACAGAAATGAGACAAGCGCGAAAATAACGAGAAAAGCCAAAGCAGCGGAAGGAAAAATCTTGATTCTATTTTTTTTTCGAGGCAATTTTTTATAGAATTTTAGAAAAGAGAGAATGAGAAATGGAAATGGAAGGAGGGTAAAGGTCAGTAAATGTAAATGCGATTAAGTAATTAAACGTTTATGACTGAATAGACCGAAAATGAATGAAATGAATACCAGAGTGAATGAATAGAGTGAATGCAAGCAAAGAAAAACCAACTGCATCAGATACCCTTTAAAACACATCGTTTCCATGAGAGATAGATTGTAAGTTGGTCTTGTGGTTTATTAACGTTGTTCTAGTTAACAGTAAATGGAATGATATTAATGTAAAGTGAGTGTAATTAGTGTAAGACTACTCGTAAGAGATGGAAAACTAAGGAAAATGTGTCGTTTTTGTATTAAACAGGAACTCACAGGTGATAGTTTTAATGATATTTGGGAATATTTATATAATTTATAGATTTTTTAGGCAAACTTATTTATAAAATAACAAAATACCAAAGACCAATAACCAATGAAATCTTAATGTGTAGTTTTTGGCAAATGGCAAGAGTAACGGCAAGAGAAAATCGCAAGTAACCGAGACCAAAGCACAGAAGGAAAGTACATTCAGAATAATTTCATGGAAATTATGATACCCCATGAAATAGCATACTCAATAATCATTCATGCAAACTCAAGTAATAGCTTGAGAATTGAATTTCCATTATTGGTAAATTAAATGCTTCCAAATAAGAGTACTTTAAACTTTTATTGAGTTGTATTAACCATTAAGCCACCAGGCGTACGCTGGCCAATCTATAAATTGTACTAGTCATTATTACCATGGTAATCGGTTAGCAGCACGCACTCAAATCAAATAAAATGCTAAGTGGCGGCCCCCAGTCATCACTCCTTACCAATTTGTATCATTTTTTTAATTACCCAAAAATGGTTGTATGTATTGATTTTATTCACGAGTAATACTAAATAAACATTACATACATATCAATCAATTCCACAAACCGCAAACTGTTTTCTTTTTTTCCATTGGGGGTTTTCCTCATGATTTGACATTTTCTTTGGTGGCTGCAGCTGTGGAATGCTCTCGACTCTGACCATTGACCCCCCCATCCATCCATGCGGCCACATATCCCTCACCAAAGTGGCCCCAAACTTATTTCCAATATTCGCGCAGGGGGAGAGGATTGACTGACTGACAGACAGAAACAAATGAAATGATTCATAAAACATTTGGCAAAAGAGCTTTACAAAAAATGAGAGAGACCCAACGACTGTTTGCTGCTTATGGTTATTGTTATTGCCATTATTGTTGTTGTTGTTGTGGTTGCGGGGCATTGCTTATAGATACATGGGATATACAATATAGTTTTTCGTTGTGCGACGCTGTACAAATTAAAAGCAATTTGCAAGCAAATAAAGGCCAACAAGTCGAAGGAGAGGAAAATGTGTCAACGAAACGAATGAACGATAATTATTTCCGCAAATTTTTCGCACAGGTGACAAAAAATTACAATCTTTCTTTCTCCCTCTCTTGCTGTCAATTTCTTTCCTTCTGGAGCATTTTCCATCTCTCCTGCTTGTTGAGGGAATTTCCCCAACAGAACAAATTATTTATTTATTTATTTTTCCACTGACAACAAACAAACAGAGAAAAATTGAAGCAAGGAAAGCAAACAAACGAAAGGAGGAAGGAATGAGGACTGACTGGAAAAACCACGCGGGAAATGTTTACACTTGATATATCGACATCGTTGCAGGATATTTTCAGATATATATGTACAGATATAAAGATGCCCATATTTCATGGGCATCTCTCTTTGGGGGTTTACAATCTTGCAGTTTTTACAATTTTAACAAATTAAGCCATGGCCAAAACAACCCTACTTTCTGGTATTTTTTTTTTTTGGTTCGTTATAGTTCGTTCTTACTTTCCACACTGACATTTGGCCAGACAATCTTCACTGCTGTAGCTACAATATCCATACAACTTCTGCGAGAATTAACAAGTCGACCAGCTGTTTGGATTTATTGGATTCTCGTTCATTCTACTTTTAGCTTGTTGAAGAATACATTTCGGTGCAGTAGTTGCAGTTCCAAGCAAGGGCGTTTGTAGTTTTAAAAGAAGTTTGTTTATTTCCAAAAATTAGTTGAAAACTTCTTATGGGAATTTTATGTATATCCAGTAATCTCATTCTAAAATCATTTGTTAAGTCGAAAAGTCAATGGATTTCACTTGGAAATTCTCTGCGAATAGATATTTCATTTTAGGGATAACAATAACCCTTTTTAATAGCCTACATTCTTCATGCTCATTATCCTTCCGGTTCAGGCTGGACTCATCCTGAGAACTCATTTCAATTGCATGGTAAAGCGTTGGGAAAAGTTTAAAGTAGCGAAAACTCTTTGCACACACAGAGAACCAAACGAACGAACGAACGAACAAACCGAATCTCTCATTCAGCCCCCAAAAATAAACGGCCTACATTTCAGGCCATACCTCAGCTGCCTGCTTTCTCCTCTCCTCTCCCAGCCCTCCCCTTGCCCTAGCTTTTTTAACCCATTTCGAAAAATACAAAAATATCTTTAGCGAAAAGTTCAATAAATGCTCCATTTCCATTTGCACGAAGAGCGTCCTCCGCGTCCCCAGTGCCCAGCTCTCTCGACTGAAATTACGACCGTCAACACGATTGCCATTCGTCGTTGGGGAGGGGAGAGAAGTGGAGAAAGCCGAGTGTGGAGAGTGTGAGGAGGATTTAGTCGAGGGATCCATGGACCAGAGGGACTTTCCGCGCTTTTCATTTGATGTGTTTTTTCCCCCAGTACTCTCTCCTACATACCTATCTCTACTCTTCTCTCCCTCTCTATCGCGTTGCCATCATCGGACTAGAGCGATTTCCTGGCAGCAGCAGGAGGCTCAACAGTAAAACCGGAAAATTTTCTACTTCCTGACTGACGAACTGACAGACTGACTAGCGAAGGACTGTGTAGGAAAATGCACTAAGAAACACACACAAAGAAAAAAATATAAACGGAAATAGTGAGGATCCAACTAAAGGATACTCTCTTCCTTGTCTAGAATTTCAGAGGCCATCCAAATCAGAGGTCTAGAAACATCAGAAACATCCCAAGAAGCTTTCTTTCCTCCGAAATAGTCCAAAAACACAATCAGGATATCAGATTCTACTTTGAAGTCTCCAATTTTATTATTTCTGTAACTTGTTAAATATATTCTAGCAGTTGTCTTCCCACCATCTGGCCGTTATATCTCGCTCACTCCGACAGTGGCGCCTTAGAAAATGAGGAAGAGAGAGAGCAAGGCATGGGAGTGGGCCATGGGAAATTGTTTCCTTTATTCTGGCTATAACAATTATCCAATTTAAATGTTTTTCTGCTATCTATTAAATGTGATAGTTCTCAATTATTATGCGTTTTCGGTTTCTTGTACATATCTGAAAATTATGGTACACTTTGAGTACAACTCTAAATGTGGTGGATCTTTTTCTTTCAGTCTTCGTTCTCACAGAGGGCCAAAATTCTCTATGCCAAAATTCAATATACCCCACGGGCAATGGGCATAGCAGACCAAATTGAAAGCGGAGAGCGAAAGCGAGAGAGAAACTCAAATGAAACGCGTATCTATATCTATTCGCAACTGTGTGCAGATATCCCTCCTCTTTTATTATTTCTTTTTTGGATTTTTTTTTTCTTTTTTGCTGCTAAGTTAAAATTTCAGTCCTACAACCCCTACCACCCCATCATCCACCCTAAACCACACCCCACTGCCACTCAACGCGCATAAAACTCTTGAAAATGCTTTTGCTCGTAAATTTTGAAGCAACTGGGAGACGAGAAGTGGGACAGGACCAGGACCAGAACCCAGACTGGTAGAAGAGCAAGCGCCTCCGTATCCCTGCAGGCGTCCAGTGGATGGAAGCTGCTGCTGTTGTTGCTCTGCTGTTGCACAGTGGCGTTTGGGGGCAAATGGTTGCAAAGGGATGCAGGACATTGCCGCAACAATTGTTGGCTTGCCGCCGTCGCACAGTTGCCATCGTCATGCAAATTTATTTTCAAATGCGGCAAGGAAAAGAGAGCCATGTGTGCAAACATCCTGTTCACCCTCCTGCATCCTCATCCTCTTTTTATCCTCTCTGTATAAAATCCTCTCTCTCCCTATCTATCGCCTGGCAATAAAGTAAATTTCGTGGAAAATATCTTGTCGCTTATAGCCTCATATAGACGCAGTGCGTTTCAAAATGATAATAATGTATAATAATATTCGAATAGATGTTTTATCGTATAGGTAATATATCTATAGCTTGTTTTTAGGATATTCGATGACTTATATAAGTGCTCTTAAGGGCGTTCTAAAAGATCGTTCAATCATCATTCGAATTAAAAGACATCAAAGAAAATTCACTTGGAAATGGTTATATTTACTAGTATGTTTTCGAACATCCATAGTTAGCTTCAAATACGATCATTGCGCACATTAACTTCCATTCGATAGCTAAATCTGTCAACAAAATCTGTCCCAATCGATTTCTAATACAAAATATGTTGCTACAATTTTTCTCCGTCTTTCGATATGTTATTACAAGTACATCTTCTTCATTAAACAATCAACTAAGAATGCCCCACGCCCATCTTCTGTACATAAAATGCGGTATCACATTCTTATCCATATATGTATTTATTTATCAATGGTATCACTTAATAAACGTCTAACCGATTAATATAAGGTTCTAAAACATAAAGATTTACGAAAATTTCTTTTAGCTTAATATTCAAAATGAAGAAATCTGTTTAGGACTCCAAACAAAAATAAAGGATACGTACTAGCACATATGTATGCATGTAGAAGCAGTTGAAAGCCAAAAGCTAAAAAGGGATTAATAGTACACACATCTCTTCATCCCCATCTGCATTCCCCATTCTCTTGTGAATTTATTTTGTTGTTCTATAAATTGTTTTGCATGTTTTTGCTCTCCTTTTCTCTGTCTCTATGCGCTCGTTCGCTGACTTGTGTTTTTTTGTGTTGTGCTTTTTTTTTGGGTTATAATTCAACATCGAAAAGCTGATAAGATTATAGTTGAAATATGAGTTTGCTGCACTCGCTTCACTCCCTCCCCATCTCTGTCTCTCTCTCCCTACTTCTGTCTTATAATTTTTCTTGTTGCATTTTTAACCCCAACATTTTTATTTTGTTCATTTTTCCCTCTTGTTTGTGTGCGTTTATTCATTTCACTATTTATTTGCGGTCACGTAGTGTAGCTTCCATGAATTGCAGCCAAAAAGAAGAACAAAATATGAGAGCTCACAATTTCTGGGAATTTTCAGCTCTTTTCAGCAAACAGAAACAAAAGCAAACGGGAGCAAGGGAAAGAGAGACAGAGAGATATATTAAATACACAAGGTCGACGGTCGACCGACAGAATGTAAATAAAATGGAGAAATAATATCAGATTAACTAAGGTTAAGTACATTTTGTGGGAATTACACGTAAATGGAAATGGCGAGGGTGGAAATCTGCTTCTTGTTAATTACTTTCACAAGCACACACACAAGTTGCACCGTTGCACAGGTTGGTTATTATACTCCCACATTTCCACATTTCGCCCCACATTCATCAGGTATTTATCACGCCAGGGATAGCAGCAGTGGTTCTTAGGGAAGAATCCGATGGGATAGAACAGGGAAATAGTTTAGGGATACAATGAATGGAACTGAGCCTAGGTGAGTTCTGTTTTGCAATCAAGCAACTATGATCATTGTTTATGATTCTGCGTTCTTCAAAATTGTGAATAATTGCGAATACTCTTGCTTTAATAATCTCTGAGATATTTTATCTTTTCGTGCATTATTCTCCATTTGCTTATGGTAATTTGTTTTACATTGCATCAACATCAGTGATACAGGATTTAAGTATCACTCATTCATATTTTTCAGAGTCGGGCGGGGCAACTCCTTCATCCTCTTCTGTAATCCGCATACGCATTTAATGTAATGCTAAAATATTTACGCGATTTACGACCAAAATTTGTCCAAAAATATTGCTGTTTTAATATTAGCTGTGTGTAAATATTAGAAGCACAGGCTGCAATAATGCGATTCAAGAGGAAAATCTAGCTGCAACAGCTCCAACAAAATGGTGAGAACGGGAACAGAATGGACAGGAAAAATCATGGACTACACTGCTCCTTTCTCTCTCTCTCTCTCTTTGTCAGCAAACGTAAAAAAAATATCTGTGCATAATTTCATAATGAGGCACTGAACTAACACCCACCCGAACGTCCTCTATCCAGTAGCAGGAGCAGGAGGTTGAGGGAAATTTTAGCATATGCTCCGCTTGGCATTTGGCAAAATGCGTTCGCATTTTCGCTTTGAGAGTGAACAAATTGCTCATACGCCACGTTGAGCGTTCGTTGGAGGGAAACCCACACATACAGACAGGAGAGGGCACCAGCCAGCGAGGCTATAGAAGGGACATGGGTGGAGGGAACGTCAGTCAGTTCATAATTATGATTATATGAGCCGTGATTATTCGCTTTTGGCTGCACTGCTTGGATGGCAGGATGCCGTTGACTAACTGACTGAGGATGGATACGGATATGGATGGATAAAATGGAATGGAATGCTGATTCGGGTTCATGAAATGATTGACTAAATGACTAACCGAGACTCAATTGACTAAATGAGTGGATCCGCGTGGGAGTACTTCTCTCATTTGATTTGATTCTGGTTTAACGCAAGGTGCAATGTGTAGTCTCACTGGGATAGAGATTTACTTTACTTCTCGATTCTTGGGGAGATTTTACTTCCAGCTATTTGGGACATTAATTACCAGTTACATCTCCGCAAAAAGAAAATTCCATCAAGTAAAAAAAATGCAACAAACAAGAAACCGAAATCAAAGCCCAAAAGCCATGGGATCTCCTTAATATTTACCTCAAACGAATGCTGTTTGCATAAGGCAAAAAACAGCAAAAGGAAAGCAGGAAAAATTACGAGCAGAACAGAGAAAAAAACCTAAAGTAAAATGGGTGAAAAAAGATTACAAAAAACTGAAAAAACCATGATAAAAAAAAAAAGAAAAACAATCGAAGGGGACGACTTTGACAAACTTTTTTTTTGCACTTTTCCCCTGATTCCCGTTCTTTACCCAACAGAAAGAAGAGAGTTCTGTAATTGCAAGTTCGTTTCATGTTTATTCTCCGTCTCCGTCCGTCTATTGGTCTCCCGAAAGTTCTCCTCCTTCCTGTGTGCTAATTCCTAGTCTAAGTAACCAGACCAAGTGATGTCCTCGGCAATTTGCAGCCGTAGAACGGAGCTTCCAACGGATGTGAGGAGCCAGGCCATACCAGCCTACCATACCCGCTCAGACAACGACAACGACATTTGAACTACAAAACACCAAAACTTGGGATGTCAACCTGTTCTCGAACTGACACCCAAAGCGAAACGAAGAACCATTGACTCGCCCCGTTTCGACATATACCCTTTCAAAAGGAAGGATAGGAAGGTGGGAATAAATCTCCAATAAATAAGCTGGTAATTCCATTCCTACATAATTGGTCGCTACATTTTCCTCAGTAAACATCTTAAAAAATGTTGCCAGCTCTTCCAGCACTCTGAAACCAACCGAAACCAGATAGTAAGATTTACAGTAATTGTGTATATGATGTTTAAGGGTATTCAAACATCGCTGCAACTACATTTTTGTATGTTTTTCTTTTCCCCTCGTGACTCTAAATATAGCAAAAAGGAGGAAGCCCCAGGATGGCACACAGTCAACATCAATAGTCTCCAACACTGACGACGACGACGACAAACCCTTCTTCGTTTCCTTTACTGCTTCTGCCTCTCTGCCTTGAATATATATTTCTGATTTCACCTTCAATTCGAGTAAATTTCTTTGGCAAATGTAAGGCTCCACCAAAAATAAGAAAATAATACTTCTTTCTCCAAACTTTGTTTGGTTTTTCGTTTACTTCAGTTTGGGGTCTCCGTTTCGTTACGTTTCATCTCATGTTTTGTTATAATTGACATTTCAATTGAATTAAGTTGACATTAAATGACACACATTAAATGCAGCCTGTGGCAAGTGCAACAACAGCCGCAGGCAGGTATGACAGACAAAGTTCCTTGTGGGTCGATCGATGGGTTCGGGTCTGCCCCAAGTTTTGAATTGAAGGCGGGACTTGGATTCGTATTCGGGTTTGGGGTTGGGTCTAGCAAAAAAGTTTCTTTGGGTTTTTGGTGAACTTCATGAAATTATGTGAAAAGTTATACGAATACGCTTCTAACATAGGAGGCAGCAGGGAAGCTGTTCTTATGTCATTTTGATATCAATTCAAACAGGAGGAATGCCAGGGCTGAGCATATTTCCGTTCCTTGAGGTTCCGCCAGTGCAAGTGCCAGCCATAAGCAAAGGCTAAGGCAAAGTTAGTTCAATCAAAGAGTTGGAAAAAGTGTTTGCTTTGTAGAAATCTCTCAACTGCATTTACAGAATCAGGAGGTGCATTATAGAGAGGAAAATGTGCTACAAACGACAGGGTAAATATGGAAATCGTCAACTCTTTGGTTTCTTTTAATACAAATTGTGAACAGAATTCTACATATTATTTCTCCATCCTGAATACTATCTATTCTTACGGTCCTCTTTAAACGAGTCTCTCTCTTGTAAGCGCTCCCTTAATGAGAATAGAATATCAACAATAATAGAATAGGAAAACGACACAGAGTAACGGATAGCAAAGGACACCAAAGTACAGAAGGAAAGAGTAAAAGCTGCGAATGAACACATTTATATAGAATAAGCAAAGTCATTGAAAAATGACCAAAATATTTGTTAATATTATTTTATGTGATTGGTAAAAATAAATAATAATGGAAACTAATGAGAGAAAATAAATAATAATGGAAACTATTATTTATTATAATGATTTTATTATGAGAAACTTTTAAAGGTGTCTCCAATTACAAAAATGTTTTAGTTTTGGGAACATAAAACAAATAATTTGATATAATACGATTTTAATATACCAATAATCTGTTCTATGCGCCTACATCGAGAAGAAGAACAGGTAAAACATCAGAGTCACTAAATCGATCGGATAAAAATACACAGATAAATAAAAGCTTCACAAAAATACATAAAATAAAAATATAATAATCTCCGAAGAGAATATATAGAAAGTTTTCGATACCAGAACTAAATTTTAATGCCCAGTTTATTCCTCTTAAATTACTTGGAAATTAATTGCGTTACAAGATTTTTTAAACAATACTAAAAGGTAAAAAGATTGCCCTTTAAAGGCACAAAAACGAGCTCCTACCCCAACCAAACACACATTTACGACTAGCTGCATTTGTCGGGAGGGGAACACCCCGTTGAAACAACGAAAGTTTATTTATTTAATTGCTCGTTATCGGATTTCCTTCTATAAGCTCCCCAGCTCTCCCACCATTGAACGGGACTCCCATTGAAACCCACGAACTACGAATTACGCTGAATGCTTTTTAATGTTTTTTTTCCAAACAAAACATCAAATAATATACATTTCATTCAGGGGATTTAGGGGGGAACAGCCGCAGCACAAATTAATCACATCAGTTAGCATTTCGCAGGCAATACAGAACGCAAAAATGTCAGAGCGATTAAATTCAATTGCCAGGAAAATGCTGGAAATACACATGCAAGTGGGGAAAATATTTAAGCTCACCATTGAGCCAGCGAGAATAAATCGATATGAGCATTCAAACTTTAATACTACCCCTCACAATTAACATGAAGTGCTGCAACTCCATCGAAAAGGTTAAGGGTTAATCGGAAACCCTATAAATACAGCTCTAGAATCGCTCCTCTAATGCAATTCTGTTGAAACGAAAAAATAGTTTTATAAATGACACCAAAAACTCATCATTAATCATGGCTCATGGCTCATGGGTTCGAAACGAAGCGAAAAAAGTGGCAAACGAGAAAACGAGAGCCCCGCATAGATACAGATGCACAGATACAGTCACAACAATACCAATGAAACCACCAACAACACATGGCCTCGCAATATGAACGTACATATGTACGAGTATATTTGTATATATGGCAGCAACCCATGTCAATTAAGACCGAAAACCCAGAGAGTGGTCAATAATTTTTCACACCCAAAACATCATTAAGATGACTGTGCCCCCGATAGTGGTGGATAATAGTGGGGAGGTGTGGAGCAGCAGCAGGCTTTGGCTTTTGGGTTCTTTGTGAAGAGGGGAGAGTGGTTCAGTTAGAACCGGCTGACAATGACACAAATGTCTGTGACACGTTTGGCTAATTTATATGAGCGGCGTTGGATATGGGGCACATTGTAATTTAGTTCAAAATGGGGTTCTTTCTGCGTTCTGGTCATTATGTTTTCGGTTTATGGTTAACTAGAAACAAAAACCACTGAAACTCTAGTGCTGGTTAACAGCATAATGGAAGGATACAACTAAAAACAGTATTTTAAACTGATTCAGGAAGTATTTAGTCTGAGTTGGAATTTAGATACTGATATTTAAGGAAGAGCTGTACGACTATCTGTTGGATCTAGAGTTCTCCTGAAGCATATATCAGTGCTGGATACAACCAACTAGTGCTGATAATTTATATGATGCACAAAGCAGTATTGGCTAATGCGAATCAGTGTTGGTAATTTATAAAAGGGTTTATACTGCAGTGTTGGTAATTTAAAGAATGGTTTATAAAGCAGTGTTAAATAGAATATCACTTCACGCTATCAACCTTTTATGGTCATGTGTTGCTTAACGCTTGTTAATGTTTAATTAATGATGATGCTTCTTTTCAAAGAATCAGTATTAACCATTTAATCAAAGAGTTATTTCTTCCCTTTGGGAGTTTGTTCTTCCACAAATTTCTTCCCTGTCTCAAAAACAGTTAATTTAATTGCATCTAGAGCTATTTACATAGAGACACTGACTCCCCTTGCCAAATCTTGGCTCCAAACTAATTTCTTGCATCAAGAGTTGCTATCCCCCATCAACTCTATGAGGGATAACTCCGATACCACGCCCCATCTCCATATCTTGCTTCCACTTTAAAAGCACCGCAGAAAAGGAACGGGGCAGGGCAGAGTTTGGGAGACGCGGACAGGGGGGAAAAGAACTACCAATTAAAAACTCATCAAATGTTCAGTCGGTGAACACTAGAACACTGAGGACGGGGAACCACCCACAACTCTGTTCAAAGGGAACTTCAGAAATGTTGGAAACGCCGGCACGAGTTGGTTTGGTTGCCACAAGCAAGGGGCATGCGACACTACACAGTGGTAGGAGGAGGATGGAAAACATTTGGCAACCAAAGCGGACGACCTTATGCTCACAAGTTTCCCTGTCTCTTACTCTCGTCTCCATTTATATGTAGCTCTACCCTTTTCCTCTTCTCCATTATATTCTCCACGCTTTGTCTCCACTCCAACAGTTGTCGTTGGGTTTGAGATAGAGATGGGTTGTGGAAATATGGGCGAAAACTCCGCCCAAAAAATATGAAGTCAGTAAAAATAAATATTAGTTTTCAGTGTCCTTCAACACTATTACAAGTTGACCAACACTGGACAGGTGTAACGCTCTGATTCGCTTCGTGAGTGTTTATTCGTGCCTCATCGCTCCCATCTCTAACTGTGCATGGAGTTGAGGCTGTAGCTGTTGCCGTTGTTTTTAGCCGCCGGCGGCAGTTACATTTCGTCTGCTGTTTTGTTTGTTGTTGGCAAAAGCTTGTGTTTCGTCTATTTTGCCATTGCCCGCTGATTCTCCCCTACTCCCGTACTCTCTTTCGGTGCGCCCTGCCCCCTTTCTCTTTCTACCCATTGCCTCTGTTGTTGTGTTCTGTGGCTCTGGTTGTTCGGCGCATTTCGCTCTATTTGGTTCAAGTGTTTACTTCTTGCTCTCTCAGTTTTCGACTGTTTTACTGTTGATTTTCTCGGCGGCTTTTGTGCCAAAATTGAATTTGGAGAAGAAATATAATAAGAAATAATTTTAACGAATAAATTAAATACTGTTCAAGACTATAAATGGTTTTACCTACACATCGATAGGATCCCATTCAAGTTGATTTGTGATCGATATTCAAGCATACAAGCGTGATGCAAACGCTATTCAAGCAAATTAGCTGTAGCACTCTTCAACACCAACACTGGTTTACCAATACTGCACCCCACACCTTTCGATTTTTAATCGATAGTTAAGCAGAAACAGAACCCCTTGCAACTCTGCAAAAATAAAATGGTTTACCAGGCGTTTATACACCCCCATTCACACACAAGCTGCTCCATCACCTTTACAGTATTTTGTAAGCAACTCTGCTTGACCTCAGCCTCTTATGTGCAATGTCTGTACCTGTGTGTGGGGCTTCCTTTCCGAAGCTTAGCTCAAGGATCTCTCAACTTGTCTGTCAGCTCCTTAAAAATTTCTCCATCCTTTAATCAAAAGGCACAGGGCTATAGAGTTGATTCTATCCCTCTGTCTTTCCCAGCAAATGGAAAACTAACAGCAACAAGAACGAGGAGAAAACTTACACACAACTTTCCGAACAGCTGGTTGAAGTAAAGCGCTCCTCTACCCTGAAACCCCCCTTACGAGGACCCGAGACCGAACGCATCGTCCAGTTTTGACTTTTCAACTTCTTTAACCACTTAGACTCATCAACTTGTTTTGCTGCTACTTTTTACTTTCTGCCAACACGAGAACGAGGCGAGAAGGTTCTCTCTCCACACTTTTCTCTCTTTGGGCTTCTCTCTGCGTACGCTTCTTTCTCTAGAGTTCTCTAGTTCTTCTGTGAGTGTATGCTGGCATTTTTCTTGGTTTATTTTCTTTGGAAAAACTTATTCCCCTGCTTCTGCATGCCACTTTAATTTGCGCAAGAACAGTTGAAGGAGCAATCGAAGAGAAAAAGGAGAAAAGAATGTTGGAAGAAATGTTATTTCGATATTACGGGGTTCCCAGATTGGGTAGCCACAGTTCACAAAAGTTATAATGAAATATCCTATGATATAATGTGATAAATGCAGTAACAGAATATATAATTAATTAATTGTATTAATATTTTGTTGACAGAAGAGTGCCACATATCCTGCCTGTATTAGTTCTCAAATCTACGCATTTTCCTTGTGCCAATAGTATTCATATTACGACTGGGGAAAATAAGTTACTAAGAAAACTCATTCCAAAAAGAAAAGGCCATTGAATATTTCACGGTGGCTCAATTAACACATTATATGCTATTCTATATAGAACACAACAAATTAATCCGACTTTAGAGTTCCCTTAGGGTTCGTATGGAAAATTTCCAGGTTCGTAGACCCTTTCCAGAGTCCCTCCTCCCTTACTGCCTACAGGCTGGAGAGTCTCTGGCCTCCTACGTCATCGCAGTTGACACGACGCGACGCGTTGCACGTTCATTGCCTCTGACTGGGCCTGGTTTTCGCTCGTTTTGCGGATTCATGTACACATGTTTACAATACACTCTCCTATTTTTCGGCAACTCTCTTCTCATCTCCCGCCTGCCAGTCTGACTGAGCTTCTTCTGCTTTCCTTGTGTACGATATATTTTTTCTCTCTCTATCTTTTTCGCTCTCTTTTTTTTTGACAAATGACCGAATGACGTCGACCCAATGTCTGTAGCGTGCTGCTGTTGACACTGATGACAGTTTGTGCCGTAAAGAACAAAGGCAGGCAGGAGCAGAGAAGAGAGATTCGAACGACCCCAGCAGATCCCCTTGAAATGGGTATCCCCCTCCCCCACCTTCGGCGTGCACAAGCCCACAATTAACTAAATACGGTAAATATTGCTCGTGTTGTTTATATGGTTTGGTTCTAATGAAAAAAAATTATCGGATGGCATTTAGAAAAAGGTTCCTTGAACTGACGTTCATATTTCCTTTGAGATGAATGAACATTAGGTTGAGGGGCGATTGAACTGTAGGAGAGGTTTATTATGTTTTAGATGTACTTTGAGATTACAGGGAAAAATGTTGTAGAGCAGCGGATTATTCATATTACAATTACAATCGAAGTGTAAGTTACACTTAAAGCAACAGAAACACCAGCTGTTGATTTAAAGAAATGAAACTTAAAATGAAATTATGCATGTTTATATTTGGGTTATTATTTAAATCTCAAGACATTCCTTGATGATACATTCACAAAGGATAGATAAAACTAACAGAAATCAGTTGAAAATTTTTTGAGGCGGCACTCAAAAGTGTGAAAATCCTTGACCTTATTATTGCTTGATGAGGGGCACTGGCAGCAGGGTGGGGAGCGGGTCTCCATAAAAGATAATGAACTCGATAAGTTTCAGTATTTTTCTGCTCCGTTTTATTCGGCGTCGCTGCTGCCCAAGACTGTATGTGCAATCTACACAGAGAGGGAGAGAGAGAGAGAGAGAGCGGCTACACTCAGCCAGCAGCCAGGCAACAAAAACAAAGAGTAACATCAGAGACTAAATGAGAGCTGATTCCAACCAGAAAAAACAACAACAACAAAAGCAACGAGAAGAACCTCAACAGCAACAATTACACAAACAGCAACAACAAGAAAGCTTCATCGTGTAATGGAGAAATTTGTTTGTTTTTTTTGCGTGCTCTCTTCTTTTTTTTTCGTCTTTCGTTCGTTTGGGTTTCGGGTAGAAGGCAATAACCTTGAGGCAGGTTTTTCAAATAACGCCGATGTCTGTCAGCTGCTGCTGCTGCTGGTGCTGCTACCAGAAAGAGAGCCAGCCAGCACACAGACAGACAGAGAAAGAGTGCGAGCGAGAGAGAACTCTGTGTGTAATAAAATAAGCTTCATAATAAAAAAGGCGGGCAAAAAAGGTAAAAGCTATATAAGATACGCAAACAGATACAGATACAGAGATACACAGATGTAGGCAGAAAAATACAAGAAAAATAAAGATAAATATTTCGAAATAAATGCATGAAGTCAAAAGAAAAATGCTGGTAGAAAATAAAAACCATATGCTTACAATATACATATGTACATAGTAGGAATCTTAAGCTTTCCTCCATTTACATACAGACGTACTATCCACAAATTTATAAAATTGTAAGGCTTAGTTTTTGCAAACTGAAGATTCCTGTAACCAAATAGCTTGGATCTACGACCAGCTGTTAAAGAGATCACTAAAAAGTAAGCAGTTTCTAAGCAGTGAACCTTAGATGATTCAACATGTTTTAAACTATAGCCAATCGAAAATATTATTTTATTAAATCTGTTCGTTCCCTTCAGAGATTAAGTTTCAAATATTTTATTTTAGATTTTCGTCTTTAGTATTAATATGAAAAATGAATGCAGAATGAAAGTGTAATAGTTATGTAAATACATGTTCAATAAAGGGTTCCTTGTTTGATCAGAATGTATTGGTTATTGTCGTATCTGATTCATAGCAAATATGGGGTTTGTCTTAACCAAAAAATATGACTCAAGTCAAGCTTGAAAACCAGAAATACGTAGGAACCAATGCATCAAGTGACTCACAAGATAATCAGTACGGAAATAAGCATAGCTTTTATGGTTCTGTCAAGTAAAGTGACTCAAAGTTCAAAATTAGAGCCATATTTGTAAGAAATTGAATGGAAAGACCTGCCCCTCCCTCTCTCTCTCTCTCTCTCTCTGTTCTCTCTCTCGGTTCGATCTGAAACTGTAAAAGTGGGTGTCCGCTTTAGAGAGCTTTCCAAAAATATAACAGAAACAAAAGCCAGACAAAGTAAAAGGCATACCAAAGAGTTCTTTACAAAAGAATTCGGAAAACGTTTCGCATAATAAAAATGAACCGAAAATTCAGCTTTGGCACGTAATTTCTTCGAACAATCCAACAGATACGAGTATCTGTATCTTCCACCTGCTGCACAATATTCTCTCTCTAATCATTCCAGATTTCACTTCATTTCAGTAATATGGACACGCCGAAATACATTGAAATCTGCCAAACTGAGTCACAGACAAATCAATAAACGGGGGAACCTCTTGCTCTCCATTCTGTTCTCTCTTTTTCTCTCCATTTGCAAAAATTCTAATCACTCTCAAGTGTAAGCAAAATGGATAGGGGAGATGTCTAATGGGAGGAATGGGCAGATGGCAGCGGAGAAATGTTTCTGGGTCACTGGCAGAAAGAAATGCCAACAATTTTCAAGACTCTTTGCACACACCTTCATATTTTTGTTGCTGCTGTTGTTGCTGTGCCTTGTTATTGTTTAACTGGCAATGATTAATGACAATGCCTGGCAACACCAACAACAGCAACCCATCGACGGTTACTTGGGCTCCACAAACAAGTGGCACACGCATCGCGTGCCAGCAGCAGCAACAGCGAAGGAGAAGATGAGAAAAAAGTGAAACCCAATGGCTGTCAAACTTGTGCGAGTGTATGAGTGTCTGCTCTGCTCTGCTGTGCGTATGACAACGATGACAAAGACAATGTATGAAAGAGAGCAACCAAAGAGGATGAAAGCAGGGAGCAGGGAAGAGGGGAAAGGAAAGGAAAGAAAAGAAAAGCAGAGGAATAGCGGTTGAAGTTAGCCAAGTGGAGAAGGTGAAAGGGAATGGCAGTTCGAGGTAGGGGAAGCGATGAAGGAGGAAGGTAGCTGAGCAGAAAAACTGTTTGCTTTCGGGTGTACAGCCTGTTGCAAAAGGTCAAAGGTTGATAACAAAACGACGGCCGGGGAGAATGCATATGACATGTATGTTGTATTCCTGGGAATTTTCTTTTCCAGCATTCGCTTGTGCGTCTCGACCCGAACATGCACACTCAATATATTTTGATTTTGAAAATATCGAACATTCCAGTAATGCGAACTTTGTGGATTCTTTGCATGAATTTTCCATTAGCAAACGGACAGAATTTAATGCATTAAGAAGTCCACGTTCAGAATTATGTTTGTATAATTTATTTCCATTTATACAAAGTTCAAACAGCTATCGAATTCCCATAAGAATAGTTTTCCCAATCGAATCAATAGCTCAATATAATTCCTTCCAATCTGTAAAAGACAGTAGATGCTGCACAACCTCCAGACACCTTCAAGGGGCGGAAAAAAAAGGGATAAATATATGTATGTTCATGTGGAGCAAGGACCCACGTCACCCCAAACACTTTCTCTCTGCTCTTCTCTGATGACCAACCATCCATTCCAATGTTCCATCGTCAGCATCATGAATTGACCCTTTTTAATAAGCATCATCCCACGATGGAGGGCTGTCGTGTCGGTTTGCAGGAGGGTTGGGAGTTTTAGAGCGGGTCGAGAAATGTCATAAACGTCATCAAGCATACGCCTCGTAAACTTTACTTTCCGTTACCCCCTACCAACTGCCCATCAATCCATCAACCTCCCCTTTCTGGCACGCTCCTGTCCTGCCTTCTGTCGCCAAAGGTTTTTCTCGTTGTGAAAGTGAAATCTATAATAAAATTTTTCCACACAGCACTTTTCATTACAATTCCTTTCTTTACCCAACCACCACACAACAATGTTTTATCTCTGAGATTGTGTGTGTGTGTGTGTGTCTGCCCTGACTTTTCACACGCTTTAAGGTTGTTAAAATTTTAATTTTCTTTTTCTTGCGACTTGTCATAAATTTCCACTCAAGTGGTTTATCAACTGCACAGCGCATAGCGCACACACGGAGCACAAAGAGCTACGAGAATCGAGAACTGGGCCATAACTTTCGCCTGACCAGAGATCGGCTACAGATAGATACAGATACTTATGTATATACATACTCGTAAAACAAGGAATCAACTTACTTTTGATAATCAAATTTGCTTTTAATAACCCATAATGCTTGAATGACTCACCTGTAAAGAAATAGAGAAGAATATTTGATTAAGTTACTTAAAACAATGTAAATTTATTCAATCTCAATTAACTCGTAATCTTGGGGGTTTCTACGCGGAGTCGGAACTCGATAAAAGCGGTTTGCTTATATGCAAAAACAAGTGGTCAAGTGAAAGGAAGTAGTCGCATCCACTGCTCGTGGAATGTGGGGATTATGTAAAAGTTGGCAAGTTTGGCATACAATAAAAAACTTAAGGTTAATATGATGCAAAAACATCAAATTTAAATTAGTAATTAATGGATTTTAAAGCGATCTTTTGGGTATTCGCGTCATTAGAAGATCGTGTAAAGATATGTGTTAGAGCTTATGATTATTCTCAGTGTATTAATTGAAAGCATTATTGTTCTCAGTGTATGATCTCTTTTTCTGTGTATTTTTGCAGGTGAGAGCGAGCGTACAAGAGATAGAGTCTAGCTCAGAAAGGATCGTAGGTGAGCGAGAGACAATAAGAGAGCTGTCATATAATGTAGTTCTTGGTGTGGCCGAGTGCGACGGAGGGGGAAATGTCTGCCCATAAAATTAAACTCATTTGGCTGCAACGTTGCCAATTTTCACTTCATTCATTAAAAATACACAAACAACTAAACAATGCGCAAAGCTTCTATCGTGTTGACAAAATAATGCTTTAAACCTGTATTGAACTGCTTTATCGACAGCAACGTTGACACTTTTCACACCATTGAGAGAGTCACCTACACGTTGCCAATTTTCATTGATTTCAATTGAAATGATAACTTTGAAAGCAATTGTAATCCCAAACGATAGATATGTCAACGAAACTGAAATTATAAGCATTGTTGCCAGTTTTCGGTCTTAATCAACGATTTAAAGATTACGTTAAAAATGTGAAAAGTTCAACAGTTTATTTTGATTTATTCAGAGATTAAAATTCTTTATCAATATTTCCGAGACACTTTCCATTTCCTTGGCCTTGTAGAAACGTGCGAAATTGTAATCCCCAAATATTTGTATGTACCATATAGCAAGACGTTGCCAATTTTCACGGATATCAATTTAAACAATCGGATGGGGCGGAGGGTTTCACATTTATCTACAAATGAGTGCACAAAACGTGACAAAAAAAAAAAAAAACAATGAACCCATTGCATGGAATCTGGTATATAGATGATTGTTTTAGTGGATCGGTGGATAGGTTCCGAGCACAAAAAGTTCAATACTATCTCTGGCATGTGATCTGTTGCCTCCCCCTCTGCCTCTCCTGCTCGCTCACTCTCTTTATGTCATTTGTTTGCTTGCTGATAAGTTAGGCTGTACATAGATTATTTTTATTGTTTTTACTTTTAAGCTGTCGACTCTGCGACTCTTGGATTCGATTGTATAATTTTTGCCGCTTATCAGTTTTCCATGTTTGCGGTTTGTATGTACACAGAAGAGAGAGACATACAATGCAAAAGAATCCACACAAAAGTGAAGATTGATGTTGTCGGAAATTCGCTTGAATTTTTAATTGTTTATTTGGGTTTTTGTGTGTGGTCCTAACCGCAAGATGTTCTACTTAAAGGCTGTGGTGACAGTCACCACACCACACCACACCACAATTTGGTTGGTTTTGCTTCGTATTATTATGATTAGGTTTTGGCATACTCAAAGCGATCAGGTTTTGTTAAATTTGTATCATAATTTACTTGGTGTTTTGTCAATCAACACGAAATTAATGAAACAATTTGAGTTTACGCATAGGGTTAAGAAATAAATTCATAATATGAAATATTATTAAATTATTATATATATATTATATATAATATATAAATTTGGAAATTTGATACTTTTTTTTTTTTATATTAGTTTCGAGTTTTTGAAGCTCGACAATACATACCCACCCAGTAACTTATCTCATACCAATTCTAGATAAACCGCTAATTTACTTCAAATAAAAGAAAAATTCTGCTCTGTGGAAGTTCAAGTTGGAGAAGTTTAAATGTATTTTCCAAAAATAGATTTCCACGCAGTTAAAAGGCTGGGGAGTTTACGCCAGAGACCTTGAAAGTGGGCGTGCCTCTAAGAGGGGGGTTTCTGGCTGTCCGGACTGACTCTCCCTTTTGCTGTTGTTTTGTTCTTGGCCCATTTTAAAGTTTTATCGATCAAACTGCGTGGCAGAGTGCATTCAATTCCGAGAGTGACAAATGGAAATGGAAACAGCTATAGCAGCTCTCTCTCGCTCTCCCCCATTTCTCTCTCGCTCCCGCTCTGTCACTCCCGATGTCTGTAGAAAGTCGCGCTGGTTTTGCTTTGCTTGTTTATTTCTTTGGTTTGCGCATTAATTTACTGCTCGTTTGTATACACTTGCATTTTTGATTAAAATATTTTTGTATATGGCCTGGTTTCAATTAATTTAATTATCTTTTATTTGGTTTATTTCGGTTAAAGCCCCAGTTACATCTATACGAGTAAAAGTGATGTCTTAAATGGGTTAAAGTGTGACAAAATGTGTGAGGCATGAAATCAAATCAGCAACAGAAGCCACTGGGCTTCTCCAAAAACAACCAAACAAAAATTAAGAAAGAAATAAAGAAGGAAACGAAAAATGTAGGCCAAAGACAAACAAAAGCGGCTACCAAATTGCATTAGCCACCAAATCACAGCTACACACAAAACTCTTCCGAGCATGAAGCAGTCGAGAAAAACAAAAAAAAAGAAAGCCAACATCAGGAAAGAGAACAAGAACGCTGAAAGAGCGTTAATGGCCAAAAAGGTACCCTATAAGGCACCGCTAATCTATTCACATATGACCATTGAAAGCTGCAGTGTTCAAAGGAAGGGCACATGAAAGGAAACGTGGACAAACTTTATGTTTTATCTAAAAGTATAGAATAGTTAGCACACAAGTGCCTAAAGCATATGCCCAAGGTGCCATCAACTAGTAATGGGTATCACCTGAGAAGAAGACCAAGACCAGACATCGGCGACGAAAAACAAGAAACATATGCTAAAAGCAAAAGAACAGCAAAAAAAAAAAGGAGGGGAGACGGAGAGAGCAGCAGCTGAGGTAAAAACTAAATAAAGCAACCTTGACAACAATTAACACAAACATACAGAGAGGGAGAGAGAGAGAGCGAGATAGAGATAGAGAGCGAGATAGAGAGCGAGACACACACACACACTATTAAATGAGAGTCACCTTACTGAGAGGCACGCGTTTAAAACCGCACGCGTGCAAAAACGCAACAAAAGTCGCGCCTCCGAGGTAATCAATCAATGTAAGCGTTTTTAAACGGACACAGCACACACACACACACACACAGAGGAGGGAGAGTGACAAAGAAAGAGAGAGAGAAAGATTGTGCACTGCGTAATTGGTATTGATAAATTAAGCAAACGTATTCGTTCCATCTTCTATCTCGGTCAACCCAGAAGCTTGTTTAATGAAGCGCCACCGCCGCACACAGAAAGCAGAAGAAAGCCAGAGAGAGAAACAGCGGTGGGGGAAACGCTGACAAAACGAGGGACAGTTCGGAAGAGGGGGAATTTGCATTCCGATTTAAACTAGAGATGGACAGCGTGTGCGCTCACGAGCAATAACGAAAGTTTTGATATTTAATGGTGTTTATTTTTCAGCATTTTAATGAAAAGGCTGTAATATTAAAAATTATAAAGAATTTATCTATCTATATATCTATCTTTACATCTATCTTTACATCTATCTTTACATCTATGTATCCACATATATACTACAGTATTTTATCGTATTACCATCCCTAATTGCGATGTTGAAGCCCACTGAAGGACTAGATTTTGTTGGCCATATCGAATAACAAAACGCATTGACACACAAAACCATTTGTTTGAATATTGTTTGAACATGGGGTTAAATAATAGTAAATGATAGGATAATAGTGGGTGAAGCGATACAGAACCAGACACGATACGAAACGATTTAAAATGCAACCAATAATTGGACGATTTACACAGAGAAACAACACATCAAATGCAGACCCTCAATAATTGGACGATTTATGAACGCATATTGAATTCAAATTGCATTTAGTCGATGGAATACAGTAATTGACACGGGGAATAACCAATGAAAGTGCCAATTTGATTGTTTTTGCACTCTTTTTAAAGGGGCGAAATGGGAATACGAGTATTATAACGATTAAGGTTGTAATTTATATTACAGTTTACACTGAAGACCCTCCATTAAGACCCTCCATAGCTGTAATCTGTCACTAAAACCATGCAGTACGAGCCTTGAGCTTATTTTACATCTCAGGAGTGTAACATTTTCCAACCACAAATCAGTTATCGACTCGACTCCGATAACTTTGCCTCGGAAACTCAAACCAACGATTAAGCAATATTTTTATGAAAAATACCATAATCGTTTGAGGTCGACACTTTGACACTTTGTATCATCCTGAAACAGGATCTACTTTCCCGGCTCCCAATAACCTCTCGAATACGCTCCATTCCATCCATTTATAATCGGACAGACTCCACTCCAGCGCCTTAGAATTGCTGTCATATATTTCACATAACATTATATCAATCATCTTTGGAGGGAGGGCCACAGATTCCACTGTCTCCCGTCCCCTGATGCCCTGGGGGCTAGGGAAAACTCCATTTGCACACGCTCAATTAAAGATTCGGAGGAAAACTGAAGCGTAACTGCCGCCAATGAGCTATAAAATACATATCAGCCAGCCAGTGGGAAAGCGGTCACATAAACAACAAGGATGGAGAAACTTCAAAGGAGAGGAGTCGTCCTTTCTGGAGAGTGGGGTGGTGGTTTCCGAAAGAATGAAACTGCCACTTGAAGCTGAAAACGAACGAGAACGAGTAGCAGAACAAAAAGGAAAAAAATCAAATAAAACCAGCGAATGGCGAAAACAAAAGACATGGCAGAAAGCTCAAGGAGATGGTGGCGGCGGCAGCAGGAGCAGCAGCAGGACGAAGGACGAGGACAACTTCAGCGTCGACGACGACATCGAGTCGGTCTGGGGCGGAAGGGGTGTGGGCTGAGAGCAAACTGAAAAGCAATGATGATTTATGTACGAGGCCAGGCATCGGAGACTGGACCATCCAGCAGGAGGCAAGGAGTGGAAAGCGTAGCGGGCAACATTAACAGTAGCAAAACGGGAACGGGAGTAGTAGCAGGAAGCACTTGAGTATTCATGCAATTTCTGGGTTATAGCCCGCCATTAAACTTGCCCTAAACTAAGCATAGAATACCACAGCCAGAGACCAAGTCACCAGAGCACCAGAGCAGGGATTGAACCACAGTAAGAAGAGATACCAAACCACAAACACATACACACACCCAAAAGGAGTGGAGAATCCTTTCCAACCTGGCAATGAAGAGACTTCCACACACAAAGTGGCTTTTATTTTTTTTTGGGGTACCATTGGGAGACAGGTGACAGATTTTCATCAATTTTTAAGGAATTATATGAATATAATTTTATGACTTAGGAATTTGAATTCAAACTCCACTAATTCCGCATTCCTAGAATGATGCTTCGTGAAAATTTCCCATAAGGGAACAGATTGTACATTCGCTTGACCATGCAATAAAAACCAAAAAATAAAAAGATATTGCTAGACAGCTTCTTAAACAGCTGTGTTCAAGACAACAATGTTGTAAAATTCTCAAAATTAGTGTTGGAAATGGCTATCGCATTTCTTCTTCGTGCAACAATCGGTTGGAATCTTTCGAATTTCTCGCATTAAAGTAATATGAAAGTAGAGTATTTAAGGACCTATCGTCATGGGTGAGTGTGGCGGTGGACGGTCCTGGGGATCCTGTAGGCTCTCTGCGTGAGTGTTGCATTTGGAAATTGCATGCCAAAATGCAATGGATTGTGAGCACATAGAATCAGACGGGACGACTGGGGGGCAGTGTAGGTGCATTGCAAAGGCAGTTGACAGTTCAATGTTGCATTTTCAAAGTAAAAAGGATGTGTGTGTGTGTGGGTGTGTTGGCTTCTTGTTGCTGCCGCATTTTAGGCGCTCAACTTAGAAGCGTAAGCATACGGAGGAGTGGCAAGGGAGTGCAGGCCGCACACAGAAGAGGCAACCGTATTAGAGAAAGGCACAAAAGAAAGTGACAGAGTGCTGCTGTGGGGGTTGGTGGTTGGTAGTTGGGACTGAGTATATGCAAGGATATGCCGCAAAAGTAGCGCCAAACGAGCGAGTCAAGTAGAGTTAAAGGATGTGGAAAGGACGACAGCGAGAGACGAGACCCAGACCCAGAGCCAGAGCAAGAGGAAGGAATGTAAATGTTGTTTGGCTCTTTTTGGGTGCGGTTTCTCAATGGGGGATGCAGGGATGTCCTGCAGGGATGGCATTTGCTTTGAGTAACTGTTGCCGTGTGTCCCTTGGGACGCTGAATGCTGCTGCTGCTGCTGCATCGCCTCTATAGGAGTTTTTGCATTTTGTTTGCTTGTTGTTTATGTTTGGATGTTGCCATTGCAATTTGCATAGCTTTTTGTGTCCATTTTGAAGGTGGCTGTGTGCGTCTGAGGCTGGCGTTAGGGGAGCCTGAGAGTCGCTCCCATTGGATGAACGACTGGACAATAGCTGGGGGAGTGCTGGGACTCCTCCACTTGGCGTCAATCAGTGCCAGTGGATACCGAGAACGCAATTGATTCGATCTGGTCACCCGCAAGGGAGTTCCACATTTCAATCGAAAATTAAGCGATACTTCGATAGTTTCACTGACAATTGCTGCTGGTGGCTTGCATTCGCACTTGATTGGCATATGGTCAGTAACACGGAAACGTAGAATGATACTCCGTTAATTACACCATGCAACAGCCATTACAGACTCTGGCGTCAAACACACATTTTCAGAAAGACTTGGGGCGCCTTAAATTTGTATTATAAATTATTGGGTGTATTCAATATTAAATATTTAATAAGGCATATTCATGCGATCTGCAAGCACAAAACTATTCATAAAATTGAAAATTCACAATAAAAGTTCCACTCCTTTCCCTCAGTCATCATGTTGGCTTCCCTTGATCGTTATGGGGGGATATTTCTTTTATTTAAAAATAAAATCTAATGGCAGCTCCACAGAACTGAGAGAAATCGTATACAAAACAAAACGAAACGATAAACGAAACGGAACAGATGGGAGGGAGCACACATTTCTTACGGACATTTGTACGGCAATTTCATTCGACATAACCGATACAAAAAACCTGCTCCTGCTGCTTTATTGGCACGTGTGTGTGAGTGGGAGGTGGAGGGCGGGTGGAGGCAGGAGGCAGCGAAGCGGCGGAAGGTGAGTGTGTCACGCGTGTGGGCGTCAGGTGAGAGAAAGACCCGAGACCCAAAAGTTGAGACTCACGTTCCACACATCTCCCTCTCCCTTTCCCACTCTATCTTGCAGCAGTCTGGGGTCTCGGTCTCTGGTCTGGTGTGCAATGTGCAGCGAGGACTTTGGCATTTTATTAAATTACGTGACTCGTCGTCCTGCTACCTGCCCCTATACTCCTCTACTCGCTTCTATTCCCCGTTCAAGTCCCAGTCATGTGGAATCGGGAAGGAGTTAACTTTGTTACTCTCAAGTTTGGCGGGCGCGCTCGTTGAAAAGAAATGAAAATGTGTTAAGGTTTTTCGGTTAGATGTGGAGGAGAGAGTCCTGCCACTTGCCAGTGCCACTGGCACTGCGGGCTTTCCACAGGCAAATTGCTGCTCGTGTACAAGGGGGAAAGATTTTCCCTGTTCCAATTTTTCACAGTCAACGCCTGTCATAATTCGATTGCAAGTATGAATGAAAAATAACCCGAGTGATATGTGATTGCTCGAAATGTTATCTACTATAACACATTGGCAAGGATCGGGATTTGCATTTACAGAAAATCATATGACCAGCCCATCCTGCCCATTGATTAATTTCTGGTATTTTTGTATGGGCCAATCAACTTTTATTCGAATTATGGCATTTCCGTACGGGATCACGCAACAGCACTCCACACCGTTATCGTTATCATCACCATTATCATTATCCACTGCCGTCGCATAACTTATAATAACACAGTGCGAAAACAAAGGTGTTTGCAGTCATTGCATTAAGCAAAATTGCAAAAGAGCAAACAAAGGCAATACAAAAGAGAGATAAGCACAAAAGGGAACCACAAAAAGAGACAACAGAACGAAAAAAGATTCTCGCAACCATCAAAACGAAAAACGTGCAAAAATGTTCAAGCTCAATGCATATCGAACAAACATATAACAAAAATTATTTTTTTTTTAACAAAATTAAAACGGTTATCAAGTTAAATTTGTTGTCAGATATAAATATCGATAGTAAAAGAATACCAAAACTATTCACACATACTTAAATTAAGGAATACAACTTTAAACCCTAAATATTTAAAAAACTGATAACTAGTAAAAATCGATACACAACAAAGAAAATTTAATTTCTTGACTTCTTTGAACTCATTTTTGGATTCCACTCTGAAGCGCTTTAATTAATTATTTAATGCACTTAATGGGCATCGTTCTGTGAAAGTATCCCTCACTCTTAGCCGTGCGAGACGTGACCACAGAGAGTACTATTAACTTGGTTAACTCTCGAGTGGAATGGAATGTAATGTGTGTCTGTGTGTGGGGGGAGTGGCTTTTGGTTACTTATTTTGGTTCCCAGCTGTTAACAAAATTTCGATTTGATCTCCCTACCCGCTGGGAAAAGTTGTCCAAAACTATTAGGAACTTGATTATGATGGTAATATGATGATTCATTTGGGTCCTATTTAATAAGTTTGCGGTTCGCTGAAAGTTGATTTTGGTGTTTAATCAACGTGTCAATCGTGATTGAACAAAATTAAGGTATATTCTAGGAATTAAGATTATATGTTAATAATATTTTATGGTTGTTTAAGAGCAAGATTCGGAGCTCTTTTTCGAACAGTTCCTAAATGAAAACCACAGAAGACTTCCCCAAAATTCAATGAGGCAATAGACATACACAAAAAATGCATAAAAATCAAACACGCAGACACAGCAGCAGAAGAGCAGGAAAGAAAAATCAGAGGCAACACTCGTGGCGACTAAAAATGGAATTGCACAAATCTTTGCTGCAATTATAAGGCCATATAAATTGTGCAAAGAGAAATTTATTCTTCAATTAAAGTCGAAGGTAAAGCAGAAGAGAGGATAAATGGCAGCGGCACACCTGATGCTGATTGAAATTTGTTTATAAACTATTCCAAGCATAGAAATGAATCATTTAACCGCCACAAGGGGGAGGGCAGCTAAATAATGAAATGGCAACAATTATATAAAGAGAATTGCGTTTAAAAATAGGTTAACGCTGCATCTGTATCTCATATCTGGCTTAAACAACTTTCTCGCTCTCTCTCCTTCTCTGCCCCCTATTTGTTGCGGCTTTTCTTACCTCACTTTGCTCCGTCTATTTTCTGATGCCGCGTGAGGTGCCTTGTCGTCGTTTATTTTTAAAATATCCGCCGCATTCCCACACACAGCACAAAGTTGTAGCTAAAATTACTCTTTTTTGTATTATTCTTTTGCTTAATATTTGTTGTATTTGTTGCCGAGTGCTTTTACCCTGGGATACCAGGATACATGGAGAACGTGGGTGGGTATATTGTTGAAACATCAAATATGCGTTGTAACCAAGGAAATAAAGAAGATGACTGATAGAACTTTAGAGAACTCTTCAGAGGCCATTCAGAAGCCCTCAATTCGTTGAGATCTAAAACATTCGAAGAACCATAAAATAAACATTCATATATTCGCTTTGGCCTTCGCTGGTACCTGAAGTACAGGGTATACTATGGTCCAGACTGTAGGGTTTTCTATCTCTGGCGTTTTCATTTGCATTAAGTGGGCGGCCAACAACAACGCTTGTCTGGATTTTGCGGAATTGTCTCGCTTTGGCATTGAATGGTAATATATTTCGCAAAGAAAAACAAAAAAAAAAAAAGGGGGGGGGGGGAACGAGACTCACATGGCGACGGAGCAAGGACATGCATGTGTCACACAGGAGGGGCTCAACGATTTAGAATTGATTACTTGGCTCATCGATGAATGGGTTTATAAAGAGAGAGCAGAATGTTCAAAGATAGTCCACAAGATATGCGGCCTCTGTAGCTGTGTATCTGTTAGATGTGGGCAAAACACGATTCAACAGGCATACAGGCAACATCGATACGTTTTCGGGATTTCCCAAAAAGTCACTCGCTTTGAATGGTGTCAATGGTGTCCGTTCACTTATGGGAAATTTTTACATGCAAAACAACGGTATTACTCATCTGCCCAAAGGAGTGTTTGCTCTTTATTTTGTTTCTTTAAACAGTTACATATTTTCTAAACTAATTTTAAACACTGAACAAAATCCACTAAACGCCAAACGCCAATATCGATGCACTGGGGATTACAAGATGCTTGTAAAAAATAATGTTTATGGCATTTTTATGCTCGAGCATTGCTATTAAAACTAATGTGAATACAGCAGCGAAACATGCGAAAGCATTTCAAAAAGAACAGAGAGGTGGAAAAACGGCTATAGAAATATTTATGTAATAGATTTCACTTTAGGTTTCGCATTTTATTCTACCACAATTCGAAACGATTTAAACTCATATCTAGGCCAATAATTGCTGAAGCGTTTAAATGATTTGTATTATGTTTTTCGTGGCATAATAATTTTTAATAACCAATTAGGTTACATCTGCCAATGCTTATAATGGTGACTTATTCATTCCATAAATATTCCGAGATGTGGCTAAGGTTTTAAGTTATTTATTAGGTTAAGTGGATTTAGTTTATTTTTTCTATTACTAATTTTGAATTTAATATTTTTGTAGTTATGTATTTATTTTAATTGAATTGCAAAACGTTAATGGGATATCTATTTTTTTATGCACTGAATGATGGATAAATGAAGAAACGCATTAACCTAGAAACATTTTCATTCATATCATAGTTTATTTAAAATATTGAAACTTATTCAATCCATAAATGGCCTGCAGAGATTTTGCACTGTACTTATGTACATACCCCCAACAAAGGCACATTTTACAAAGCATTAGCCTTAGTGAATAGATTTCAATGAAGGGAGGCGGGAAAGGAACGACTCTAAGGCGAATGCAACATATTGCAAATTCCAAACCATCTCAAAGTTCTTTCGCTTTGGTTGGGAGCCAGGCATGGAATTGGTATGGCGGGAGAACACGGAATGTGTGGGTGGGATGGTCGGATAGCTGGTTAGCTTTGGGTCTCTCTGCCTTTAGTCTTTTTTTCTCTCTCTGTGTCTCTGGCCGGGCTTCCTTGTGCGTTGACATTCATGGCACATGCATTGACACGTTTTTCCATTGCTGTTGTTGGAATGACGTTGGTGGCGTTGCTAGAATGACGTCGTCATCGTAGTCTGTAGTCTGTACTTGTCTTCTTGCTGTTGGTCTTTGGGTCTTTGTCAGTGATTGAAGTTTTTGCATGCAAATGAAGTGTTAATCAGCAATGTTGTGCCTGCATCCAAGCGGCGTAAAAAGGGACAACCAGCTGCACATCTGGATCTGGGGGCCTTCTTCCACTTTGTGTGTGTATCTGTGTGTGTCCCTACCCACCCCCCACAAACACACACCAAACGGAAGAGATTCTATTGCAGATACCGAGAAGGAATGGGATTAAACTCTGGCCATCGGAAGCTCGTAGTATAGCCTTAAATAATTGGATTGAAGAAATTCCTATCCGCATGACAATTACTTCAAGCTTTAACGGAGAATCGGAGTGGCCCAAAGATTGTGGGGGAGCTATAGGAGCAGTCAGGAGGCAGATTTCGCTCCCCATGGACTGTGTGTGGTTTAATTCTTTAAATTAATTTAAATAAGTGCTAAGGCAGGAGAGTAATTTGGTAGTGTAGGCAGTGTTGAAAGTGCAAGCACTATTGCAACCCTACTTAAGTGTTGGTTAATATCAGTGTGTTGTCAACTCTCATTAAGAGTGCTAACTACGACCGAATGGTTTAATTATTAAGGATTTTCCCTACATATTTCCATCAATCAGTAAATTTAACTACATATATTCGGGGTAGATTCTACTGCTAGCATGATTATTCAATAACTACATGCTCTTTATTTATTTATTTACTAATTTGATGACTTCTTCTAACCTCTGGAGAAATCCATAAATCACATATTTATTGTGTAGTTAATTCCCTCTCTACCAACAATTGAACTTTCTTAGAAAATTCCTTCACTCTGTTTCACTCTCGCTGTTCCGTATTTCTTTTCATGTTATTCCATTGAAATATTTCAACTACGGAGTGAACTATAATGATAGAGTTTAGTTATTATGACTGCCAGAAATTCCCACAACGAGAAGGTTTTGTTGACTGACTACTAACCCTCTTTATTTCTATTCTCTTCCCAATTCCTACTCTCCATCTCACTCGCTCAGTACTCACCCTCTCTGTCACGCAAGTGGGGCAACTCTCATGTCAAGTTCTCATGGATCCGTATGTCCGTATTCTGTAGTAGTAGTTCTCTTTCGCTTTTATATACATATATTTCGAACCCTTCTTTTTTGCCTTTGCCGCACATTTCCACTTCCACTCGATGAATATATTTTCATAAATGAAATGTGGGCTTGTCCCCCCCGACAGAGACCGGGTTCGAGTCGTCCGTCGGGGCCGTCTCTGTCACACAGCACAACACACACATACAATCCATATCAATGGGTGTAGTTGTTGTTGTCGTAGTTCTCGTTGTTGTTTCTGGTTTCGAATTAAGTTGCACTTTTCCTCGTTTTGTGGGCTGTCGCTGCCTTAGGATGAGGGAATGACCTCCATGGACTGACTGCTCGCTTAAGGCGCGGGGGTTCTTTATTTTATTTTTTGTGAAAAAGGTGAATAATTAACAAAGTGATTTCCGTTTGATTTAATTAGTTTAATTTGTTTTGAATTAGAGATATCCTAAGAATATGTATGATATAATCTTTCAATTATGGAATACACCTCTTATCAAAGAAAATTGTTCATTTGGATTTTTTGTGGCATTGCAAAGCCATTTAAATTTAAAACCAGAATCAACAGTGGAATGCCAGAAATTATAAATTCCATCTTTTATTGTAAGAAGATTATCCTTTCATCCTCTAAAAATTTCATTGGTAAACGGGCCCTTCCGGCCAGACTAGAGAAATAAGCGTATCGCTTTGCGGTCTGGCAATGCTCACCGACTGAATGGATTTTTAATATGTTTTCTAAAATAATATTCCATTCTTAATTATAGGACTTTATTTATATGATTATATTTTATCAATGTTTAGAAAATCTTGCCATTTTCCGTGTCAACATTGTAACAGTTACATTTTGTGCTTTTGTGTGGGATTTCCCCTTAATTCCCACCGCCTTTTTGAGTCATGGGATATCCCCCAAATTCGATAAGCAATCGATAAACATTTACGAGGCAATAATGTTCCGACTAAAAGCTATACGATAACTAGTAAAATAAACAAAACATACATAGGCAACCCAAAGTAAGAAAACAAAACAAAAACGGAAGAAGGGAACAGTTAATGCAGTGCCAGAAGAAGAGGAGAAAGAAGTGGAGAAAGAAGTGGGGAAAAGTAGTGGAGAACATGTGGTGATGCTCGCACTTTGTGGTGTGAAAGAGAGAGCGTAAGAGAGAGTGTTACACAAGTGGAAGAGGAGGAGCAGGAGGAGGAAGTCGAGCATTACATTGTAATACTAATACACACACACACACACATGCAAACAGCGGGAGAGGAAACGCACAATCGAGCCGTGCATAGCAGAGCAGCGGAGCGACGACGAACAACATTTTATCGATCGTTAAACAAACAACAACACAATTTAGAGGAGAAGGAGGAGAGACAGTTATATGGAAAAATATAGAGAGAGAGAGAGAGAGAGAGGCGGGGGCCAAAAAGCACTTACTCATACAACTGTAGATAAATAATAAATACACACAGGCATACAACAGTGCATAAATATTTCAACTATTGTCACCATTCTCACTCTCTCTCTCTCTCTCTCTTACTCTCTCGGTTGGTTGCTGTTTGCTGCTTGCTGAATGTTGAGCAAAATGTCAAATTAACACCTAATTATGGTAAACGGTAAACGTGCGACGATGAGCAGCAGCCGGAAGAGAGCAAGAAAACGAAACCAGACTAGACACACAACAAGGGAGGAGGCGGGGGATAGCAGCAGACTAGATATATAAATGAAAGGGAGAGCGGAAGAGCCCAAAACACGAAAGCAGCAGTCTATATTCATTGCAAGGTAAGGCAATGCCTCTCTCTGCCAATCCCTCTCTCTCCCTATCACACTTTTTCTTGTTTGTATTAGTATTTTAATGCTACTACAATCACGGTCCCCTCTACCACTATTCAATATAACATGCAGCCCACCCACCCAAGTGCTGCTGATGTTGTGATTGCTGTGTGGCATGAAAACAAAATTAAACGGCCCTCTGGCACCAGCCTCAAGTGCAACAAAAAATGGCAGTTTGATTTCGGTTCAGCTTTTTATTTCAACATAAACATTTTTCAATTAATTTTGAGTCAAACAAAGACCTCTCTATGAGAGTTTCGAGTGCGTGAAATGTGGGACAAAATGTTTTCTGTATCTCGAGCCTAACATTTTCATTTGTCATTCATTCTCGAAATTACTTGTGGAACTTTGAGTATGAATAGGAGCTCATTCAACTGTAAAAAATATACGTTTTATTGTGTTTCTGTTGTGTAAAATAATTTCAAGTGGATATATTATTTTAAAAAAATTAGGACAAATTTTTATAAAAAATTTTGTAATTCAGATAGAACTATGGTACGATATGGCATTTACTGGCACTCTAACAAAATAATCTATTGGTTATTCTGTGAATTGAATTGGTAAGTGTAAGAGACTCACCTATCAAAGTCCCTGAAAACGAAAGTTAACATTCCACAGCTGAAGATTCCACAATTGATCTTTCTCTTCCTGCAACTGGAGAGCCATGTGGGTTTTAAGAGAACGAACCGAACCCCACGAATCTGCGAACAGTTCTCACGTCATTGCTCCCCCTTTCATTCACACTCTTTCTCTTTGGCTTTAATCTCCATCCAAGAAGCGACTTCCTTCAATGCAATTCCCGACAATCAAACACAAACACTCATTAAAAAGTCCTTCAATAAAGCTTCAGGTTACATTTTTCAACCACAAAACGCAACTTATCCCCCGGTCGCCGCACCACCGGAAGTGCTTCAGAGCACTGAGAGCAGCGGAGAGAAGGGACCAAGGAAGATATAGGGCTGGAATGGAATGGTATAGCCCGTCCAGTTTTTGAGCGCATTAAGAGCAAAAACAAACAGACCAGACACGGACAAGGCAATGTCGAAAGACCCGATCCCCAAAGGCTTTTGTCGAGGTCCTTTTCCGCCTCATCCCCGCCTCGTGTTGTCAATATTAATAACGAAGGAAAAAAGTCAACTGCAAATAAATAGCAAGTAAGTTTTTGTTTTTATTTTTATTGCTGGGCAGGCGGCAACATAAAAACCACCAAGGACGCCCCACGCCACACACCAGCTCTGAGCGAGTGGAAGGTTGATGAAGTATCCATTCCCATTCCCGTCTCCGAATACTTTGACCCAGCGGAAAAGTGCAACTTATTTACTGTATCCGCCATGGGGTGGTGAGTGTCTTACCACCTCTCTTTCTGTCTCTGTGCGGGTGAGGAAAGGGTAAACAAGACAAAGAAGCAAACAAGAAGGATTCTAGAAAGTACAGTGTCTCAAAATGTACATACATACATATGTACATATGAATGATATTCTTGGAGATACTCTTTCTCATTCGATGTTTTGCAATTCACGGGCATTCTCATCTGCACCATTCGCACCATTCGGTGCATTCGCTGTAATTAGGGAGCAGTTAAGATCAAGGATTTTCCCACTGCTGGTTTAATGGGAAAACCGTTCTGAAATCCTATTCCGTCTTAAATTTAAACGAACGAATTTGCTTCGCTTATGACTTGTGCCTTCAGGCAGCAGCAGCGTCGAGTAAACTGAAGGAACAACTTCTTTGGTGGCGCCCTCAAACATCATAACTAACTTATAATACCCATTCAGAGAGACCCTGTGTTCAGAGGCAAAAGTATAGAAACAGCAAATGTCAAATGGTTGGAGGATGGGTCCCATTTCCACTTCCCCTTCTAGTGGCGGGTTGCAGGTTGCAGTCTGTTCCTGTTCGCGCTGGCTTAAAGTGGCAACACTTGTGTGTGAAATGTGCGAGTCGAAGGCGACAACGATGTCGCGACTTGGCCAAGAGCCCACCAGGAGAGACCAGGACAGGCCAAGGAAGGCAGATGTGTATGGACATAGACATGGACAACGTCAAGGCAATATACAGACACAACTTAAGCACCCAGCCACCGCAACCTCCCTCCTATTCGCATGTGTCCTTCAGCTTAACTGCAACTGACTGATGGGCGTGGCAACGGGACGGTGTGCAACAGTTAATCATTTAGATGGTGGGCGCAATGGGCCAAGGGGAATTCAGATGGGTATATACATACATAGATCTTAGGTGAGAGAACACTTTGGACAGTTCGGTCGGGGGCTGGACGGAACCGGATGGGACAGGACGAACAGGACGGACAGGGCAGTGTAATCAGGTCGCGGTGTCTGGGAGTGGCTTGCGCAGGGAAGTCCATTAAAGCGAGTGGTGGGTCCACGTCCACGTCCATTTCACTTCCAATTGAGTCCGATAGAAAAGTAATGCAATCATTCCAGCAATAGTTTGTCCATACTCATATTTTGAATGCGTTTTATCCAGAGTTCACTCAAACTTTAAATAGTTTTATTTGACTGAGAGTTTCAATGATTAGGCAGCAGACAAATGCCACAATTTCGCTAGTAGAACATTAGCTATGGGATGGACGTTCGCTTATGGGATATTTGTACAGACTTGGCTTACCCAGCCTGCACCCCCCCTTGATCCCACCCACATAAAGTAAGCCCAAACACTCGCAGGCAGGGCCGATACGAGTATATCGTACCCATGGCACAAATGTTTAATTAGCTCTTCTATGACATCTCTACGTACATATGCATGTATGTATGTATGAATCGGTGTATTAGGCATCAAAGTGTTTGTGTGTGTGTGTGCGGTCTCTGGTCTCCCCCGTTGATAAGCTCCAGAGGCGCTTTTGTTTGGAGTTAAACTCCCCCTCTCCATCACACACTCTGACACAGCCACCCAGAAATTCTCTCACCGCATTCACCCACACTCGCACACTCATGATATAAAAATCCCAACACGTGCCAATTGTCGCTCAGATTCGTTTTTGTTTTTGTGTGTGTGTGTGTTTTCCTCGTTGGGCATCAAACACAAGGTTCGGGTCATTAAATAAAGAGAGACAGTAAGAGATAGAGAAAGATAGAGAAAGAGAGAGAGAGAGAGAGGGAAATATACAGATATAAAACGTAAACAGTCAAAGGACAAACGGGATACCAGTCCAAGGCTTATTAAACGCAAGGTGAAAGGACAGCCGCAGTGGGTGAGCACTCGGCCTTCCCTTCCGTTTCTATATATCTTGCTATGAGCCTACAGCAGCAGTAAAAAAAAAGGAACCCTTGTAGAAGTACGAAGCGAATTATTTTGCAAACAAAAGTGCGCGCCAAAGGAAGTGGGGCAGGCAAGGGGGGAGAAGTGATTTACTTTATCGATAGACATAAAACAATTTGGCTGCCCCTCAATGACAGTTCTCTCCCTTCCACCCCACTCCACTGTCTTTCCCTTCAACCATTGGTTATCGGTCTGTCTCCCCTCCTGACGACTGTTTCCTTCACCCATACAGCTGCCAGAACATCTGTCATGGGATGAATGTTATGTGTGTGTGTATGTGCATCTGTGTGTGCTCTTTCGTTCGATGCCTTTTGTTCGGTTTTCTGGTTTTCGGTTTTTATAAGGCATACAAATTACACATGTGCCTTCGCGCTCAGGATCCCTTGCTTCCAGGTACATATGTATTTCCAAAAAAAAAAAAAAAAAAAATCAAAGTAGCAAAAGAAGCAAAGCAGTAAAACAACAAAAATACCTTGAACTTTCGTTCTCTAATTGCAGAGTGACATAATTCGGATGGTAAAAAAGGATATATTTTTCATAGGGTGTGCCTATGGTCGAAATGTCGTCTGGGAATATTTTTGTTATTTTGTTTTTTTACTACACAATCTGCTCTCTTTCTGTCTCTCTCTTTTCCCCATCATCGTTCTGGGTGTGGGGCAATCTTCTCCTTCTATTTTCCACCTTGTTCACTTTTGCATACAAAATGGGAACAGGGCTACCTCCTCCTTCGTGCAAGGACCCCCTTCCAAGGGTGTCCTCTCTAACTGTTGCTGATTTATGGTCTGGCATAAAGGACGACCAGGGTATGGGACGTAGGAATGTTGGATGACTGTTTAGTTTGCATGTCGTTCTCCCTCTGTCCCAGCCCTTCCTAACTTTGGATCCTTTCTCAGCTACTTTTACGTTGGTCGGTGCCTTTTGTAGCATTAAAATGACATAATAAAATGTATAATTTCGACATAAAAAATAAAATCCCAAGAGAGATTTTGTTGCGACCAAGGCTCCTCGTCCTGTACGGCACCAGCCAATCTCTCGCCATCTCTCTTTCTGCCTCTCTTTATCTTCCATCTTCTATCTCTATCGACCCACACACACTCACACTAAAACACCGACCGCACACCGCAATTTGATATCAGACTATACGTATGGCATATCAATTAGGTGTGTAGGTCAATAGTTTAAGTGGGGCAACGATGATGATGATGGGAGGTGAAATGAAACGGCTATGACTTTTTGGCATCATGGCCAAAAGAGGATTCTCTCTCGGTGTGTGTGTGTGTTGACTCTTGTCGAATCATTCAGTTTGATGAGGACAGTATTTTCTTTGGAGACAAATACTTTTGTTTCGCCTCTATGTACCTTAAGCAAAATATATAGAATTGACTGTGCTCTAAAAGGACTATGAAATTATGTTAAGTGTATGATTCTCCACTGTTTTGTTCTGTGTTTACTCTTTGTTATTCATTGCTGTCCGTTACTCTTGCCTTTTTCCTATTGAAGTTGCTGTACACATGTCGATGAGAGCGATCGCAAAAGAGGTAGAGTGTGGCTGTGTTTGGTGGGGCATAGAGCATGTCATAGAGAAATGTCTGTCCATAAAAGATAGGAGGAAGGAGGCTTCACAAGGAAATGAATGAAACTGTAAGCGAGAAACTTTACACTATCCTTTCTCGTATTTTATCCTCCATCGCAGAATTCCTTTACAAATTGTTTATTGATTATAATTTGATTTAAGTCGTAATTCATTGGCCAATCTTTGGAAGAAGGAAGACTCACAGGACTTTCCAGTCCCTCTTTTCGCCCCATTTGCCACTCACTTAGATATTCATAACTGACACACAGCCAGCAAAAATTTTAATAATTCAACTCTATAATATGCACAAGGCTGTGCAGGGTAAGGGGGTAAATTCGCTTCTTGGCCAATGCCAAAAGCAGTCGCCAATGATAGAAAGTCGGCTAAGAATGGGGTAGACCAAAATGCAATAGAATGTGCGGGGGAGCTGCAGTAGCCAAGGACGGGGGTGTGTGGGGATAAGAGTGGGTGTGGCAGTGGGGGTTGTTGCGACGCTGGCAGAACCCACAAAAACCAAAAACTTTTGCAGTCGTGTGTGAGTGGCTGCCACACAGGGGCACATTTCTGGCGCGGGGTTAGGGTAAGCCTTAGGGGTTTTTAGGGGATGCCACAGAGTGCACCAGAAGCAATGGCAGTGGGACTGGTGGGGCGCACTGACAGAGAGGCGCCCTGGTAAACCGCACGCTCTAGACACACATTAAAATTTCAATTTTGGAGAAATTAAAATTTTATCAGTTTGTTGAGTGTGTCGCACACGTTTTGTACGCTTTTCCCCCGACTTCTTGTCCTTGACACACACACACACACAACCAGAGAGAAAAGTCATAAAATGACCACGAACTCGAAGCAGAGGGGACAGGGGCCAGGGACCAGGTGTTGCACAGTAAAATGTTGAATATATACAAATTCAAATACGTACATATATTTAAAACTATTTGCATGTATTTATGGGATCGGATCTATGGGTGTTGTAAAATGCCGCCCCTGTCTCTGAGAATCATGAATGTACCATCGAAAGATCGTCCTTCATCTTCCGCCCGACAGATTTCGACCAGAAAATGAGGGCACAAGAGTTTTACGGCCCCGTTGCAAAACCGCGCCGCGCCACAGCCCCACCTCGCGACCCAAAAGGAAGCTCTAAGGTCTAAAGAAATCTGTTATGGTTAAACTTTCGTGGAAGCATGGAAGAGTATAAGAATATAAGAATATACTCTCGTCCGTATACTCGTAGTAGAGGCAACAAAAACCAAATAAAAAAACGAAGCAAAGTTTTCGACAAATTGCAGCGAAAAGTGCACAATGGCTTAGCCATGGGGAAACAGTGCGTGGCGACGGCGACGACGAAGCCCGCCGCCCGAAGAAAAAGAGGAGCAACAAAAAGCCGAAACAAGACAGAAAAAAAACACGTCGATTTTTCTACTTTGCTCAAGGTGGTGGGGTAGGGTGGGGTGGCTTGAAGACTAGGCAGAGGACGGACTGACGGTGGACGGGAGGACGTCGTCTGCAAGCAGAAGAAGAGGAGGCAAAGAAAAACCAGCAAAACTTGGCAGCACAGCAGCTTTCTCGCTCTGTTTATTGCATGGCGCTAAAAGCAACTGGGGACCGTTTTTGTATACCCTGGACGTAAGCAGCTGAGGGGCGGGGTATTATCATTATGGCTTTACGTTGCTAATATTTAAAACTAGCGTAGATTTACGATAAACCCATAATCTTCTGTTCAAAAACAATTTAAAGCAACTTAAAACATATACTCAAAAACTTGCTGATATTTCAAGCAGATCAAGATCAAGGAGCAACATAAAAGTCGCATAGTAATGCAACTTCGATTTTTATTTTTTTTTATCAAAAATATAAAAATTCATTAAATAATCATTATTTTGGAACTTTATTTTTGTTATTATTAATTTGTGAAAATAACTAATTGAATGATTTTTTTCGGCAAAAAAAATCTTATTTACGTTCCCGGATAACTATTTCCATAGTACATATTTATAATTTTTTACAATTTTATTTACAGGGTACTCAATGTTTTGACTACGTTAGTGAGATGGTCCGTTTCTTTTTGTTGCGACTGCTCTTTATACGTATGGATCTGTGTGTATGTTTCCATGCTTGTTTATGTGTGTGTGTAGTAAATGTGGGCGTACAATTTTCAATTATACATTTTAGTGGCCGCCACAGCTCATTGACAATAAAAAAATATACAACTAGGAACGAGGAAATGAAAAAACAACGAAGAAGTGTGTTGGGGAGGTGGTAATGCAAAAAAAAAAAAAGGGTTACAGAAATGAGAAAAGTTTTTGGGAGAATCCGAATTAATGTCATGTGCGTAGGATTTCTGTCCATTGTCCACTGTCCATCACCAGCCAAAGGTCCTCAGATTTTAAATCATTTATTCTAAACTGCGACTAAAAGTCGATTACACTAGTCAACACGATTTTTCCTCAAGGAACAAAACCAACTTTTTCTTAAAGATTTGGGGCTTAGAAATGGTTTGATGATATTTTTTTTCTTTCTATGGCAGAACATTTTTTTCAAGAATTTTCGAAAACTGGTATTTTATTTTTATACCCGTACTCAAAAAAGAGTTAAGGGGTATATTAGATTTGTGGTAAAAGTGGATGTGTGCAACGCAGAGAAGGAAACGTTTCCGACCCCATAAAGTATATATATTCTTGATCAGCATCAATAGCCGAGTCGATTAAGCCATGTCCGTCTGTCCGTCCGTCTGTCCGTCTTCATGAGCGCCTGGATCTCAGAGACTATAAGAGCTAGGGAAACCAAATTTGGTTTCCAGACTCATGTGATATCACACTGCTACAAGTGTATTTCAAAATTTCGCCCCGCCCCCTTCCGCCCCCACAAAGGACGAAAATCTGTGGCAGACACATTTTTAAAGATACGATAAAACTAAAAACGCAGTATCATAGAGAATGCCCATATCTACCAGATTGCCGAATCTGAATCAGATCGGATCATAATTATAGCCAGAATGACGAAATTAATTTTCTGTTGGTTCCCCCGCCTCCTCCCGCAAGAGAAACGTTACTCTATCTCCTTCTCGCTCGCACACTCTGCTGCGTTCAGTGCGCGAGCAACCCCTAGCGGAGGAGATGTAGAATATGAATGGTACATCTATAATCTACATGTTAGATGTAAAATATACATTGTAGATAACAGATGTAGCAAAAAAATGTAAAATGTAAAATTTTTTTTTTTAATTCTAAAATTCTAAAAAATTATGCTCAAAAATGTAAATACTGACTGAGTACGGGTATAAGTAGAGTCGCGTCCCCAGAAGCGACTCACACGTTCCTTCTCGTTAAAGCTATTTTCAGAGGTACCGATTGTTTTTTTCCCATAACTCTAGTATCTTTTATCTCGTTGTTGAGAACTTTGCTTTTTTTGGAAAGATAATTAAAACAGCTAGAAGTTAAGCCCAAACACTTTGTAATTTCAGCTTACCGTCTGGGAAATATAAAGCATTGAAATGCAAAAATGATGATTTTTGTGCAGTATTTTTTACGAAATTTTGACTTTAGAAACTCAGGAAAAGTCGAAAAAAAATTATATCCTGTGTTCTCTATTTTTTTTGTGTTTAGGTGCATTAATTTGGCGTCATTTAAGGTATCGCTCATTAAAATCTATAAAGAGACTTTGGAGCTAAAAACAAAAAATACCTTTTTAAAGGCTGCGGGCCCAACTGCCAATTGGGAACAAAGCAAACGAAAAAGAGTTGTACATTTGGTACCTGCCATAGAAAAAAAAACCATAATTCTTTAAAAAAATTTAAAGCCCCATATCTATCAGAAAAAGTCGGTTTGGATCCTTCAGGAAAAAAAAAGTTCGATTTTGTCGAGTAGTGTTATCAATAATAAGTTAGTCGATATGGGTCACAATGTGTACAGCACATGTAATTCATATTATGTATATAAAGTATGGGACAACTCGCTCGTATATCTCTGTGCCCGAATATGAAATGCTGTTGATTCGGAGTAGAAATTTCTCATAAGCAAAACGATACTTTCCTTATGAATGACAGACAGCATTCCCAGAGAGAAATTGTATAATAAAGATGCTGCTATTTAAGATTTAATAAGTACACAGTACAGTTTTAAAAAACTGTTTTTAATTGGACAAAAATAATTACCAAAACATTTAAGTTTTGGATCGGAAATTTCCAATATTATATGTATGAAAGATGATGTAATATGCCATTTGAACCAACTATCGACATCCGCGTATGTGAATGTGTTGCTAATGGAAATGTGTTTTCAAAATATCAATTCGTTTGTTTTTTTTGGTTTCTGAATTTAATATATGTAAAACAAGCTTATAAGAATTCATTGAAAATCCAATTTTTCATTTTTGTTTTCCTGATTTTGTTAGGGTTTTTCTAACAAGTAACACATAATAGGAGGATAACCTTGAGGGCTAATGCTATCAATAAAAGATAGACTGAACACGGTCATGGGAATTTCTCTATCTGTTTTACAAATATATATAGTGGAGGACTTACCGTGGTTTAGTTAGTTTCTTCATATGTATATCCATATCCTGCTGTGATCGTTGGTGAAGTTAAAGGTGTTGCAGTTGTTGTCGGGTTCGCGTTCGCGCTACTCATAGAACGCATCCCCCATCCACCCGCTTTTGGGGCGTGGCGGCGTCTGCTGAGTGATGATTAATCCAAGATATCTGAGGGTTTAAGCTGCTGCCCACAAATTATGGGGGTGTGGGTCTAGCAGCGTAGCTGTCTGTGTCCAGACCAGTTCCTGTTCCTCGGTTTCTGATTTCTGTTTCTGATCCTATTCCTATTCCTAGTTCCCTGGCCTCTGGTGAGGCGGAGGCACTTGCTTGTTGCTGGTGTTGTTGTTGTTGTGATTGTTGTAAGGCGATGATGATGTATTTATTCAGGCACCGCATGAATTGTTGGTGTCTTTTGTTGGCAGGTTACTAGCGTTCTTGGTGTTTTGTTTTGTTGATTTTTTTTTCAAATTTAATTGGTGTTTTATACATTACATTTAATCTTTAACGTTTAACAATTTAATGATTCATTATTGATAATATTGCTCGATTCGCTGTTGGTTGAGGTTGTTGTTGTTTAACATTAGTTTTGTTTTTTTTTTTGCGGTGTTTGTTGTTGTTGCTTAAGCACTTGGGGCGCATTTACCATATATAAAAATTTGTTTATTACTCATTTGTTTTATACCTAAGAAATACGCTTTAGGATAAATTTGTTTGTTTTGTTTAATATTTGAAATTTCTAATAATTCTAATAATTTGTTGAAGTTTTTTTGTTCTATGAAGAATAATTTGTTTTGTAATTTGCACTTGACTTTTTTTAATGTTTTTTTCCTTTTGTTTCTTTGCTTTCTATCTTCGTTCTTGTTTAAAGTAAATTTACTAAAGTAATTGCGTTTGCGGTTGATTTGATTTTTCAAGCGGATTGTAAAAATTGTTAAGAGTATTTGATATAAGAAATATATATATATATATGTATGTATATATATTGGTATTCTATATACTATGATCGTGTGTGGCTATATATAATAAGATTTGATTGCACCGTTAGAATGTAACGCACTTTAACCACGATTCTCCGCCACGAGTCGTCATCATCCTGCTCGTCCTGTTGTATATACCATCCATATCGAATTTGTATGTGCTATGGCTATGTAATATGTATATAGGCTGTATATAATGCTTGTATATAATAATAACTATTGGAAGGCGTACTTTTATAGGCTCTCTAAAGTTTATGCTTCTTTTATGCTTGATTTTTCTCTGTAAAGCTAGTGGCTACTTCCGTATTAATGCGATTCGTAATAAACTTTTCTTTGCTTTTATTTTTACTTTTCTTGTTTTTTTTTTGTAACTACATGTTTAACTTTTTGTTGCTGTATTTCGGGTGTTGTCCCATTTTGTTGTCGTTTAATTTTGTTTTTGTTGTATTGCTTTTTGTTTGAGGCGATTGATAGATTAATTTATTAGTTGGCTGTAAAATTGATCAGAATGTTTTATTTAAATACTTTTTTGGTTATAACAAATGTCTTGCAATTACAACAGTTTGTCATGGATGGGTATTCGATAAATTTTTAATTCGATAGGTTGTTGTTTATATCCCTAATATGTAATCCCTATTATCTCCCCTTTCCCATTTAGTAAAAAAAAATCATCCCAGCTGCAACAACAAAAAACCACAAAACAAAAACCTCATGCAAGGACACAAACACATACACACGCGTGCTTATTTCTCTCTCTCTCTCCACTCTTCACTCAGCAACAGCTGTTGATCGCAATTGCAGCACTGCGCACACACACAAACAAACACAGAGATTGCATTGAGCATTTCATTCCGTTGATACAAGAACAGCAGGTGTTAAATAAAAATCAAAAATGTTCAAATGATGAAGCAGATAATTATCTAGAAGCGTCTTTCACTGGCTTCTGCTCCATGTACAACAACCATCATTCATTCATTCATGAGTGTAGTTGTATTTTTTGTTGTAGTTGTAAATGAGGAGCCAAAGGGCAACGCACGCATACCGTACCGCTTCAACTTTTTCTGTCTGTCTCTGCCTCTGCTTTTGCCTAACAACAATAAGAAGACAGCCGACAAGCAGTTCAGTTCCGTTATGCGAACTGAAGAGCAAAGCAAAAGGCGAACACGGTGAGAGAGTGAGTGAGCGTGCCAAAGTGATTGAGAGAGATAGAGAGGGAGAGCGAGGTGATCAGTGGAAAGAGCGATAGCGGGAGCGAGAGAGCAACACAATCACACGGTCGTTTGAAAAATTGACAATAAAAACGTTCCCGAAAGTCAATGCGCATTTCACTTTTTTTTGTCGTTTCTCTTCTTTTTCGCCCGTTTCTTGTTTCATCTCTTTTTTGGTTCCCTTTTCGTTATTGTTTTTTTGGTTTTTTTTGGTATTGAAATGCAAAAGCGAAATTTTTTTTTTTTGGTATTTTATCTGTTGATTTCTATAATAATTTGCATTGAAAATGTGCAAATGAAATAAAAATAAACTGCCTGCCGCCATGTGCCTCAGAGCGAGAGATATGTAGACAGGGATAGGGGATAAACAAGGGACGCGGGGCAGCGTGTGCTCTACTATTTGCCTTTTCATTTCGTTTTATACATATACATATTTATATATTATAATCAACTTAAAAGCACTTTTTAGCATTTGCTTTGCTATTTCTTTTTCAATTTAATTACTTTTAATTTACTTTTGATTTTGCATTTTCCGTTGCCTTTTTATTTGATTATGCTTTTGCTGCCATTGCTTTGCCTTTGAACTTTGCACACTGAAAAAACATTTATTGCACTTCTCTGTGGAATATTTTTATGGGCACTTTTTTGATTGGAGAACGAACGAACGAACGATTCAAAGGGTGGGCAGGAGCGGCGGCGGCATTTGGGAAGGCACACAAAATGACACGATGATTTTTCGTGTGTTACTTTTGCCACTTGAATTTATTACATATTTCTCTTTCGCTTTTCGGTGATTACCGCTCTTACATTTTTTACACGGCGCGAGCAACGAACGGCGTCTCAGACGAGACTGACAAAACAAACGCCGATAAATGAGCGGCGGGACAACAAGAAAACGGAACCAGCAAAAGAGAATGGAAGAGAGAGCATGCGCATAGAGCGGTGAGAGCGGCACAAGCTGGCAGCTGTTAATCAGCGGACATAACAGCAGCAAAGATCGTCTTTACAGAGCGATGTTAGTCGAAGATTGAATTAATTTTGAAGGGAAAATGATTAGGAAAATGAAACAGTTGGCCAATATTGTAACAATTAGTTGATGAATGGTTTTCTCTTTGATTTCCTGCCCGCAAATGTATTACAAAAATGAATAAATTATTGTCAGAGAGCGGATTGCGAGAGAGGAGAGAGACAGAGAGAGTACTGTTACTGACTGTTACTTTTCGCTGCTGCTTCTGCTTCTGTAAGTTGCCAATACATTGGAATTTGAAACCGTGCGAACAACAAAAGGAAAATCACACCTCACCCCCTCTTCATCTTCTTGGGCGTACGTACTGCACGTTACGTTACTAGATACACCCGACCGCCTGTTGGCCTTATGTTTGGTATTTTAATACCCTTTATATTATATGTTTTTTAAGAGAGGTTTTGTAAGGTTATATTATATAAGAATACATACTGTATTTTAAAAAAGTAATTCGGCATACCTTGAGCACGTCATATTTATTTCGGTGATAGATCTGTAAAGGTATCAACAGCTTCGGTCACACGCTGATACCTTCTTTTCAATGTTTTGTAATTTGATTTCATGAATCAATTTCCATGACGTCCTCACTTTGTGTTAACAGAAACCCAGGAACGGGTTAAATGGGAGAAGGCAGAGGAGGGAGGCAACGGCAACGGGAAACGTTTGTGTTTGTGGCTACTGCCGCCCCTCCATATTATTGAATCGAAAGTTGGTAAGTATTTTTTTTGACCTTCTATCTGATAACAGATATTTAATAACTTTAATTCATTTCCAGAATTTAATAAAGAAAGTAAAGAAGTCATGAAAAGGTTAATGAGGGGATAATCAACTGGGGAATACGATTCCATTTGGATGAAAATATTGCAGTCTTTTCACATTGTGCTTTTAATTTAGTAAATCTATACAAACATATGATCTGATTTACAGATCAATGAAAAAGTTGTAAAGCTTGACAGCTGATTGTACATCAATAGTGTTGTATAATTGTGAATTGGTTTATCTGTGTTGACAAAAGTCAGGCAAAACAAAATGCACTTTAATTTATTGATGAAATCATCAGAATAAGGTTTTTGTAAAAGGTTCAAAATTTTGTACTGCTTTAATTCATAGTTTTGGAATTATTAGTGTGTATTTTCAAAAATTATTTAAAGGTTAGTGGAATATCCACAAAATTCTCTCAATCTCCTATCCTACCTTTGATTTATATTTTAGAAGTGCTATTAGTATTTACTTTTTTCAAGCTGTTATTATTGAACAAACTAGAAAACATAAATTTCTGAGATGATGTCTCAGCATTACCGCATTATTTCATCAGCGCCCAATCGGAGGAGAAATCATAGATCATAGTGAGCGAGAGAATGGCTCCTTAATGCCCATTCCTATTGGAATTTCCCGGTTTCAAACAATTACCAGGGGTTCTTATCAAAACGGCATTGAGGTGTGTTTGACGCTCTATTTTTACCCCTCTCTAGGCTTTCATCTTGATTTCAATAGCATGATAAACTGATAAGAAAGGGACTTTGTATTTTCTTTATTTATTTGTATTTGCAAACCCATCGAAAAGCAGTTCTAAATAAAAATTAAGACAAAAGCAAACAAATAAAAAAAAACGAGCAAAGCCAAACACGCACGCACACACTGTAAAACATTTACAGTAAAAAAGAGCGCGCCATAGAGAGAGAGAGAGAGCGTGTGGTGGCGGCGGCATTGTCCGTCTGGCATTTGACGTTTATTACTGTATTTTGTGTGCCTTTGCGCGCGAATTCGCTGCGCAACGCAAATTAAAATTAAAAGAGAGAAAAGAAGGTAAAGGCAAATGCAAAAGCAAAATTAATTTCTTTCTTTAACCAACGGCGTGGCGGGAGATAGTGTGTGTGCGTGTGTGAAAGAGACTGAGTGTGAGAGAGCGAGAGCCATGACGAACTTTTGACACATTTGCTTTTGTTTTTTTTTCCTTTGCACTGACTTTGTTCATAATAAATAACATAACTTACCTGCTCTTCGATTAACTGCTGGGCCAATTCTCTGCTACAAAATCCAAAAATGTTTAAACATTATTCAATGCGAACATAAAAAACACACACGCACGGACGCACACGGACACAAATATAGTGTAGTAATGTTGTAGTAATTTGCTGGTGTTGGTGTTGCTGCTGCTGCTGCGGCTCTTGTTGTTGCTGCTGATGCTCTTTCGTTGGCGGTCAGATGTTGCATTTTTAATGATTGCCGATGCGCTCCTCTCCTCCCTCCTTCACATTTAATTAAGTTTAGATTTTAACATATAAAAACGTACGCGAAATCACAAACACACGCGAACGCACGCACACACACAGCAACTAGTAATTCTGCTGTGCGAACAGGGGCAGAGGCACACAGGCAGCGCTTACGAAAAAATGTTTACGAAAACAATTTCCATGGGAAAATCCACTTCACTTGGGTACTACGCGGCCGAGTAAAGGGTTTAAATACGAAACTAGTCCATTTTGTGTTGTTTTTGATTGTTTTTTAACGAAATTTAGTTCCGTGTTTTGTGTTGGTGCAGAGAAAACGAAGATACATATATATATATTTCGGCAAATCAGCTGTTTATTCGATGTCATCGCTGTTGGAGTCTCGCTGCAGACATCGATGATTTTTCTCAAACATCGATGTTTTTAGTTAAATAGAATAATTTAAAAATTTTCACATTTTTGAATAAGTTGATTTTTAGTTGTATAAACTAAATAATATGCATATATGGTATACGCATATATGTATATGCATGTATATATATACTGTATATACACTTTTTGTGTACATACATTAACTAATTCACATATTCAATTTAACCCACTAAGGGCTTCTTCTGTACGGCTTGTTGAAATTTTGATATGCCACCTCTATTATAATAGTTTTTGTACCAATAACGCCCGCTCTAAAATCTCATCTCTATCTCGCCAATCCCGCCAATACAACTTAAACAAAACTAAAACAAATAAATATGATAATAAACCATTATTATTACGGCGGCAACGATGGCGGCGCAGGACATGGTGGCGTCCGCGGCGTAGGACTCCAACACTGCCAATTGTATTTGTCTCTAAATCCTACACCATATTCTCGCATCACTATTTCAATTTGATTTTGATATTTAATCAAAAAAGGAAACAAAACAGAAAGAAAACTGATAAAATTGATATACATGTGTATCTACTAAGACTCAATATTATAGAGAAACATACATATATCTATATACAATTATTAAGTAGCGATAAAAGATTTCAGAATATCAGCGATGCCGCCGAGGGCTTGCTAGCACGTATCCATATCCAGATTTTTAATTGTAAAAATAAATTAATAATGTAATATATATTTTATAATGTATATTCTATTTATATATATATATATGAAATTTCGCCTTTGAAAATTATATTTCCAATTCGATATTTCCCAATTGCGGACAAACGGTATGGGACTTATACAAATCCAATTGGAGCTCACTATTTGACGAATAAATGAGAGAAAAGAGCACGAAGATTCATATATATATATTTTTCGGCAAATCAGCTGTTTATTCGATAGTTTACTGTCGGTGCTGGAAAATGGTCTGTGGAATATTTACGCGATATGCGCCTTTTAGAGAATTAGATAATATTTTCGCGCCAAATTTCAACAAAATTTATTTGTTTTGAACTTTTAATAATATATGAAATTAATTAAGTTTTATGGATAATCATCGGTAATAATATTTATTAAATTTTTATTACTATAAAATTAATTATTATTAGAGCTGTCTAGTTGTATATTTCATTCTTCTGTGCGGCTTTTGTAAGTGGATAACCTTTTCTGCTACAAAAATTCAAAATAATTATTCTTTGGTGCCCCTAGGTGTACTTGGTGTACCGTATAGAATCGTCTAGAAAAACTTTTTCCTTTTTGCTCTGAGTGGCCTTAGCTGGGATGGCGATTGCTCGTAGATTGCTTTTAAAAAACTTTCCAACCTTAGTTTGTCGAAGAAAAATGCTTGTGTCATTTTTATGCACAACCTAATCAATGGTGACGTAGATAGCTCTGACTTGTTAAGCCGCATAAACTTCACGATTCCTATTAGATCCACTAGATTCTAGTGACTAGAAACTTTTTTGCTTTGTTTCTTTCACTTTGTAGATTTAATTTGTCCTTGCATGAACCGTTTAGGGTCTTCTGCTCGGACTATAATTCCCTCAACCATATAATATACACCACTAATCACCACTTCTTAAATCACTCATACTAACATACCTTTCCCGTTTTATGTCTTTTCGATGTTTTATAATGAAAAATAGATAGTGTGATAGACACCAAAGCGCATTATTTGTATGTTATATATATACATTTCTGTTATTATACTTTTGCCAATTATTTGGTTACATTTGCTACATTGGTTATTCCGTTTCCGTGGCGCCGTTTGCTATCCGATGGATAAGCAATTACTCCGATTTGCTGCCAGGGTAAGGATTCTACGCTTGACGAGCTCAAGGACCAAATTCGATAGAAAGATATTTACATTGCGCAACTGGAATAGAAACTGATGATCTAGTGGAAAAGATAAGCCTAATGACAAATAAATTTCAATCTAGCCCCAATAATGGAAGATCGGGTTAAAGAACTTTATTCACAAAATAAAAGGCTAAGTGGAACACTCTAGGAGTATTAAAAGTCCATTCGAAAGCTCGAAACGGAAATAAAAGGAATCTGTATCGATAGTGACAGTATGGGTATTCTTAGTATTGTTAATAAAATCAGGAAGCAAAGAAGATACTACAAAATTAGTCGTTCTGAAAATTCCAACGTTTGAAATTGTATAGGTGACAAGAAAGTGTACCATGAGAAGTCAAAAGAATAGCCGAAACCTAGTGAAGAAACCAAAGTAATTTTGTAAATAAAACCTGTTCAAGTGAAATCCAAGCTCCAAACAGAGAATATCTAATGGACAAAAGGGCATTGTAGGTATTATTGAAATAAGGGAGAAGTATGCAAGAAGTATGAACGGGCCCGGAATCATGAGAGACGATTCAAGCCGGGCTTCGCCTCTTGTGGCGAAAGGAGATATAAATGAACCGTTACATCATTTATTTCGATCAGTTAACATTTTGATTGATTTATTTGAAAAAATAATTAATTAAACTAACATTTTGCATATACATATGTATGTGAAAAACAATTTGAAATGTTCTCGCTAATAGTAGTGGTAGTCTAAGCCGCTTTACATATTACGTAAATACATGGTATATCGATGTGTAAATTTATGTATGTACATGAGGAATTCAGTGTAAAGGCTAAAATTTAAGAACGTGGCAGACAATTACAATACGAAATACAAATACAAAGAACGAATCACACAACAATGGAATTACAAACTAAACGTTAAGTGTAGTAGTCACAGTGCGGGCTTTCGGCTTTTCATTAACATAACCAACTGAATTGGAAATCGCTTCAATTAGAGACAATTGAAATGGATTGCACAGAGCACAAACATAAATAATATTAACTGACTTTATATGCTATTTGTCTGTGTATGGTGTATGATGTATGGTGTGGTGTATTGTAGTTTAGTGTATTGTGTATTGTGTGGTATACTCGATGCACGTCTAAGGCACTCTATAAACAATTTCAGCTAACAATCTGTTTTAAAATGTATTTCTGTCATCTCTGTCATCTACTCTACGGACTAATGGAGGAGCATTAGGAATTACTAAATTTTTCATCGCTGGTCAGTACGTTGTAGGCACAGCCCAGGGCCCAGGAGATTTCGTGACCATCGATCTTCTTGTAAAGCTGCAAGAAACATATACACACACAATTAAAAACGCATTGAGAAATTTAAAAAAATTTGTGGCTGAAGTGCTGCATTTACCTTAATTTTCTTGCCATCGTTGAGGCCAAATCCCTCGCGCAGCAGAGTCGATATGAATGTCAGATCGAAGCACATAAAGGGCTGCTCGTCATTGGGAATGGCACAGATCTCTTGCGCCTTTTTTCGATAGGCCTCGACAGTGGTCTCCCCGCCGGCCAACGGGTCCACGAGACCCGACTCAATGGCACGCTCAAAGTAGTAGCTGAATGCAGCCACAGCATGCTGCTTGAGGGTGAACGGTTTTGGCTTAACCAGCGGCATCACCTTGCTCTTGACCAGCTCGAGGCAAGCCTCAAAGTCAACAATTGGCTGCTCGGCGGTACTGGACTTGGTGTTGTCCCTGCCGCTGACCTTGTACTGGACATTTCCGTAGGTCCAAGTGCGATTGGCAATGATGGGATTGACGCACACGCTATCCAGCAGAGTATCCTCCTTCTTGTGGCCGTGGGTGAAGACGGCATGGCGGGCGGCCATCAGGCCCAGTCCAAGATAGCTGTGCGTGAACACATTGATTTTCTTGCTGGAGGTGACCACCTCGTGCATGTACTTGTCGTAGACGGGCACCTGCTCTGGATCTGTCGGCGAGAAGGTTACCTGGGTGCTGCCGCCGCCCAAGTCCAAGGCAGCTGCCTGGTTGGTTTTTGAGAGGCGTCCCAGCAGGAAGTTGACGGTGAACCAGCTGAAGATGCCCTCGTCGGTGCCGTCCATGATCTCGACGGCATCCATGTCCACGCTGAACTCGGACTTGGCAAACAGATCACGCACAGCATTGAGGATGTTCTCCGCCTTGCTTTGGGGCAGCAGACGCAGTCCGGCGGTGGCCTTCAAGACCAGGGGCGTGGACGACCAATGCTCCTTGGGTATGAAGGCACGCGCTTCGTCCAGCAGAAGCTTGATGGAGTGCGCTCCTTCGGCAGGATTGTCGGCAAAGGAGCTGAGACCCGGCTTGCGCTCCTTGAACAGCTCCTCGTACAGCACCAACTTGTTATCTATAAAGCTACGATTAAACTTGTAGGCCAGCACCCGACTCCCTGTCGATCCTGCATCAATGATGGCCGCATATTGCACTTTGCTGTAGCCAAACTTGGAGGCCAGACGCGCCAGATACGGACTGGCATTCTCCGAGATAAAGCCTGCATCGTCAGCAGATTCCGTTTGAGTGTTGGTTTTTGTTTTCCGTTTCGGGTTGGTGATAGTGGTACGGGGAACGACGGGTTGATGCGGCAAATGGGGTTCAATGTGCGAGAAGGGCACGGTAACAGTGGGAAAATCAGAGGGTTTGGTTAGTACAACTTTGGGAGGCTCTTTGTGACAAAAATAAATATGATACACACCAAAGACAAAGAGTAGGAGGACCACAGACACAATCAGGCACAAAAATGATATCTTGAGGCCGCTGGGACCACGACTCCCTCCGCCGCTGCCATTGACGGAGCCGCTGCCTTTCCGCCGGTTGCCCTGTGACGGTTTCTCATCCGTGGCAAGCTAAAACAAGGAATACGTTTGGAATAAAGTTTGACGGTTAGAATACGTTCGATCAAATAGATCATTTGAATTCTGATTTTATTAATTGTCTATTCTATTCTATGGTATATGGGTTTGCTACCAGCTTATATTCGTATTTCATTGCTCGGTTTCGTTGCGTTTGTCGCTGCCCCTCGCTGTGCCACAATTATTATGCATAACTGGTGCTTTCGCTCAGACACATTTCAAGTGTTTGCCCGTTTTAAATATTAGCAGCGCAGGCCACCACCGCACCACACCGTATATGTATCTTGCTTTATTTTTCTCAGTCTCTTGTTTGTTATCTCTTCAAATGTCAATTGTTTCTCTCAATGGTTGTGTTGCTTTATTTATTTTTCCTTCTCTTCTTTTTTTTTTTTTTGTGCCGCTTTTATCGTTCGCTCACATGTGCCAGGGCTGCACAGTCGCCGAGATTGCGCAATCGATAACTTGACAAACAGCTGTTAGGGCCGCTAGGCTAGTCGGGAAATTTAAATTTAAATTTTAAATTCAAAATTTAGCAACGTTTATTCACTCCCAGATCGAAGCCGTTATTTAACGGATTAGTATTACACATAGGTAAAACTGTGCTTCATGTACGTGGATACTATTTATGTATACTAATTACAAATAGTGCGTCTAAATATTAGCTTGAGTTCATAGAAGAATCTTTAATGCATCTATGCAGATATCTGTGTGAAGCAGACACAATCAATTGTATGGCAAATCGAAAACAATCATCACATCACCCTTTCAATAGTCCGCAAAATTGCCCTCTCCTCACCAGCTAAAGTTGAAAGTCATGCCAAATTACACATTTTTCAGTGTACAGCAGCGAGCAGTAGGATAGTAACCATTTTGGCATCTTATCATATAACCTTCAGGCGATATGGCCACGATTAGATACTATACCCATGCATGTCTGGGCACGAAATAAAATGGGGCAGTCAGATCTATTAGGCTGATTAAATACAAACGGTTGCTGGGGTAACACAAACAAAACTGATGAAATTACCATTATTTAAACAAATGTTTTGCTTTTAGTAACTGTGTGACGACAAAGCCCCACTCCCCCTACCAATACAATGAAATAAAGTCAACATACGCGTAGCTAAGTTTGTGCAGACTGTTGTGACTGTTTGTCCAGCACAAAATTGGGCTGACGACAAGTACTAGAAATTATTTAATTTCATAGCAATGTACGTACATTGAAATGCGGAATGAGTGGCATTAAATATTCAGAGTGAGAACTTATCACATCTGCTGCGCGGGCATGAGGGGGGAGCGCGCTACTGTAATCAATAATTCAACTGATAAACAGAGACGTGCACGGCTTTCTTGTGTCGATTAATAGTGAGTAAGGCGTTTCAGATATGCAGTTTATAAATACATACATATGAATGGGTGATCCAAGTTCGATTTGACACGGACACCCAAAATCATGAAATTGGAATTTCAAAAGGCAGGCACAGCATTGTAATTTCAATAATTTCAGATGGTTCATGAATGACTAGACTAGATTTATTTCGTAGTCGTCGAAAACTTCCAAAAATCCCTTCTAAAACAACGACAACATTGTTTAAGTTTATAGACTCGCTCGTTTTGCGTTGTGCGTTGATTAAGTTGATCTGTTTATAGATCTTATTTTTGTAGTAGAATACTTTAAAATTGTCTTGTTTTTGATTAACGCACCTCCCTGACGGATATACTCCCTATAAATTGATCCACTGTGATGTGCACAAGGCTTAAGGCCACGATTCCCCCCACTTACTTGCAACCTGTTCAGCAGCCCCCGTTGCAGTTTTTCATTCTCCACTCCGCACACACGCAATGTAATGCAATGCACAGATCCCCAAATCGATAGACTCTCGTGTGTATTCCACACAATGGTTCGGGGAAAGCAATTGAAAAAGTTGTCTGGTCTAGCCAGATTGTGGTGGCATTATCGTCGATCAGGTGCCAACACAATTTGTGTGTTTTTTTGGTTCTGGCACTCGGATGACCTTGCAAATGAGAAACTTAGAGAGATATATGTACATACATATAGACATATAATCGTCTATATGTATGGCCCCCCAAAAGCCAACAGAACCAGCCGGCTCAAGCCCAAAGTCCATCTAATTAAGCCATTGTATCATTATCTATTAGTTCGCATACATGTACATACATATGACTAATTAGCATTAGGGAATAGTTTTAGCTAACTATCTATCTTTTTACCTTTTATTTCAAAAGGAAATTTGCATAAAGTGCTGCACACCCTTTAAACCAGTTTGGCAGCCTCCTCTAATGCTGTTTCATCTCGATCCTCCTCTATCACTCAACATCTATGTATTTCTGTCTCTCTTGCCGGCACTGAATCGGCTCCGAATCGCATGTAAATAGGAATTTTAAATAAAAAATTGGCACCCATTTAAATACAACTGATTGAAACAATTATTTTACTCTGTGTGCGACGGGGGGCGGCGGGGCGGAATCGTTTGAATTTTCAACTTCCGCATCAAAAGAGCAACAAATTTCTTCAGAAATCTCGTTCTCTGTCTAGTCGTTATTTTCATCAGTGTGCGTTTGTGTTTGTGTGGGTGCGCGCATTAAAAAATTTAGTTCTAATACCCCTTTAACCTTTGGCCTTACTTTTCTTTTGCGCACATCGGTGGTCGTCATGTTGTACTATTTGTTATTTACTTTACTTTGTACTTTATTATGCAAATACTCGAAACGAAAATTGTTTGCCGTACGGAATATAAGCTAACACATTACTTAAAACTTTTTTTGCGATCGCGAGTAGCACGCACTAATGCATGTACATGTATATATGTATGTTATCTGTTTAGCGCGGCTTGGATGCGACCGACTACCGACTGTGACACGCGGAATGGCGGGCGTCCAAAATATTTATTTACATTTATTTGCTACAAGTCCACTAGGGATGGTAGGTATATGATATATCAATATATCGATATATATTTTTGGTTGATAGTTTACTGTGATTTTTCTTAGATTAAATTATATATATATATATTTATTAATATAATATGGCTATTTTTATGGGATATATCATCTAATTATGTTCGTATGACAATATACTTGACTAACTTTTATCTAAGCCAGTGCAAGAGCTGTGGTTGTGGCATTATTAATGCCGAGACATTGTCTTCCAACACGTACATCTTATATTAATAGCCAACATATATGTGAAGAGTATAACACGGATGTTTTCTCGGTTTTGAAAATACAAACTTAGACCCAAAATCCGACTTTGTGTTTGTATTATCTGGTTGGTTTCTCGATTTTATTAAAAAGACTAACGATATACTATCGATGTTTTCGTCTACAAAAAATCGAGAGAGCAACAGATGGATTGATCATCTTTGAATTCGATAGCAAGTATGTTTCATTAAATTAAGCAATTATCTATGAAATAAGGCTTGAAATAGCAGCTTCAACTTAGCCCCCGAGCTACGGAACAATTTGGAAAAGAATAGGTTCCAGTTCTCAGTCGAGTCTTTGCGAGAATAAGGTAAGGTAAATCCCATATACATATACATATACATTCCATAGCCACTATACATATGGATTTGCATTTGTGACTAATGAGTTCCTTTCCATCCAGATCTAGATTGATTCCTGAACAGTGCACTGATGGGCCAGTCCCAAGTGTCCAGTCCACATATAGTGGAAAAGGATTGCATGTTCTTGATCAACTGGAATCTCTGGAGGTGGATAACAAATATGAATTCGACGATAATATCTTGCCGGACTGCTTCCAAACGATGAAGCAATTACGCCATCTAGACATTAATGATCCTGACGCCCTCACTGAAGATAATTTGAAATTTTCGGATCCTTATGAGCTTGTCTGCCAGTTGCCTAGGCTGCAACATTTGCAGATTGTGCATGACGGTTCTGTACCCGACTCGTTAATCGAGGGGTAGATCACCATAAAGGGTTCTCCTCTGCCACCTAAAGGTTCTCAATATGCAAGATTACGATATGATAGACAAAGAGAACTTGGGGAATAGTGTGAGCGGACAGGACAGAAGGAGCAGCGTGGGAAGATCAAAATCTATTTCGAATGACAACCTGGAATGCACAATATTTTGTATGCTAGACCTTTGGTTCAAATCATAAAGTGACTGTTATATCCAATATTAATAAATAAGGAACTTGGTGAACTAGCAACTAGCAATTAGCAATTAGCAAATCTACAGATATTTTTGATGAACGAAAATCGCATTAATGTTGCTAAATATATGTGTGTATATAAATATGTATGTTTAATTTGGTTATAAAAATTGATAGTGAAATTTTAGGCGTTTATTTCTGTATCATTTATGTGTGTTACTTGATTTCAGTAGAGTAGCATTCCATCACCAATGAAACCGAGCCGGCCTAAGACTCCAGTCATCCAGAAACTTCATCGAAGCTGTTGAACGGAAAGCCGTTAATCAGGTCACTCCTGGAAGTCGAGCCGATTATCCATAACGAATCAGGAATCGCACCTCCAAGGCGGACCTTTAATTGAATATGTAGTTCGCTGGCGACTTCAGTTTCAGCGGAAGCTTAGTCTATATTGTCTTTCGTTTGGTCCGCCTGATGCGCCTAAAAGAGCCGTGACCTTAAGGGCACTGCAATCCTCGCTCTCAGTGCAGGCCAATGTGTTAACGCTGCCATTGACTGTCGAGGGCAGGAGAGCTGATACAAATGTAAGTTCGTATTTCCAGCGGGACATATTCGCACCCGACATACCGGTTCCCTCCGATTTCTCAAGACTTGACTGATAAAACAAGAGTGAAGGCATACAAAATAAGAATAAAGAAAACACAACAATTATCTGGCCTGTTGTAATAGAGTAATGTCTTTATTTAACTTTGCTTCAAATGAATCATAGAAATTACATAATTTATAGCCTATCCTATCGAGGGGATACATATACGTCCTACTGTCTGTCTGTGCTTGTAAATGCATATAAAGTAGAAGAGCAAAGCGATTCCATAGCGGAAATTTGGTCTGTTTGTCGAAAATAAAACTTTGGGTATCTGTGTTGGAATAAACGTGTAGGTGAGCGCTCCGATTTGAAATGCACTACAAGAGTTCAAACAATTGACTACAACAGTTAAGGTGGCTCCGCTCCGGTGGGATCGCTTCATGGTCGCGACAATCGCTGGGGCTCAATGGACAGCCCGTCGACGATGTACTGGGGCATGCAGAGAGTTGGATTGATGGCCTTCAGGCCGGAATGTCCCAGCAGTGAGAGACCACCAATGCCGAAAAGAGTGTGGAATATGTCGGGCATGTTGCCCGTACGATCGGAGAAGCCGCCTGTCTCTGCGTCCTGGCAGGACAGAATAAATTGCTGCAGCTTCTCGGAGCTGATCCAGTGTAGGCGGCCCATAATAGTGAGTGAGGAGAGAACCCACCAGGAGTAGCACACATCTGGCAGCTTCTCGGGCCGTCCATTAAGTCCGCCCGAGACCAGTTGGCGTTCACAAAGCCACCAACCCAGCTTGTCCACGTCCAGCAGGTGCAATCGGTGGGTGAGTGAAAGGAAACCCACGCAACAATATATGAGACCTGCAAGAGAGTCCAATGAGAACGCTACAAATGTGATGGCCATCATGACTCACCCGCATGGGATTCCGCACCAGGCTTGGAGCCGAACCCTCCATCTGTCTGATTGCAGCACGACATTACAAACTTGACCGCTTTCTCGACTTCAATGGTCTGCTCCATGCGCTTGAGCAGCGTCAGAGTGGCCACTGCACAGAAACTGAACCTGGTATCCACCTCGCCCCACTTGTCGCCAAAGAAGCTGCCGTCCGGCTGCTGCAGTCCCACAATGAATCGCACCACGGCCTCGCAATCGATCTCATCTAGGGCGTCGTAGGTGCAGAGTATTTGCACCGCGGACAGAGTGTACAACATGTGGGGATCGTGGCCCTCGCAGGGTGCAAAACCCCCCGTCGTGGAACACTGGCACCGCTTGACAAACTCGATAATATGCTTCCTTTCCAGACGATCCAGCTGCCCCATTATGTCCAGGGCCGTGACGCCCCAGTAGATGCCCGACATGCGCAGAAACTCGGTCATGCAGTACTCGTAGTCGTCCTCCTGCTTCCCATGATTCTCGATGTACTTCACATGCTTCCAGAACTGCAGCTCGTGGGTGCCCGCATCGGCGTCGCCTGTGCCCCCGTTGGTGGGCTTTACGAAGGTCGTGAAATCCATCGCTGATTGCTCTCAATTGAATGAGATGAGTTTTCTATTCCGCGTTTCGTTTGATTCAATTAATTGGCTGTGGCTGCGCGCTCTTCGGCAGTGCAGGGTCTGTTCTGTCTGTTCTGGTCTGAATAACAAAAGTATCAAGCAGACGCTCAGCATTGACCTGCGTGATGGTTGGCAACGCGGTCAAACAGCTGATCAAATCCGCCCGTATGTATGTATGTATGTAGGAACTTTTAAATAATTCTTTAGTTTATTAATTTTATTAACATTAGGTGAGGTACAAGAGTATGGACTATGCCACCTCCACATTCGTTGCTGGCTCGGCCTCATCGATGCTAAGGGATACAATGTGCTTGCCCGGCACCATAACGTTGCCTAAGAGACGCGGTTCCTGTCCCTCCACCAGATACTCGGCGCACATGGAGAGCACAATATTGGCATCCCGATCCGTGCAATTGAAGAAGCCAACCAGGACACGTCCATCGGTTATAACGATGCGCAGGACACGTCCCAACCATTTCTGTAGCTTTTGGCGTCCCGGTGTCATATTGGGATCGTTCATTTGATGCGGAGCATTGGTGGTGATTCGAAACGGTTCCGCTGGAGCGCCAGACTGCACCTGCACTTGGCCACTTATACTGAGATCTTCCATACTTGTATTTTTATTATTATTATAATTATTTTACTGGACGTGTGTGACGGCGTTGCCACTTTCAGCTGTTCGGCCCCACAGTGCTGGAAAACGAACACGAACACCATCAATAACAGTGAGTGAGCAAATCTTGGTGGTTTTTCAAAATTTTGCTATATAAAAAATTGTACGCATTGCAGGTGAAAGATGTCGGGGATCATTCTTGTTTTTTTTAGGTAAAGAGGATGATGGAGCTACAAGGAGCCTTCCCATTCAGTATTATTTTCCGCGGTTTAACAACGGGTGCTCAGCTTTTTAAATTGTGTTAAGGGTGTTAAGTGGGTTAAGTCTCGCTTGATCGTTATCGGCGCGGTCACAGGTTGCTTGTTTACATTATTTCGCCGTCCGATCAAATCAGTAAAGTAAAAATGTCCTGCAGTCCTCTGAATATCGGGGATCAGTTTCCCAACTTCCAGGCCGAGACAAGTGTGGGAAAAATAGACTTTTACGATTGGATGAACGGTTCTTGGGCCATTCTGTTCTCGCACCCAGCAGACTTTACGCCGGTGTGCACTACAGAGCTGGCACGAGTCGCTGCGCTGATTCCAGAGTTCCTGAAACGTGGTGTAAAGCCCATTGCGCTTTCCTGTGATACTGTGGAGTCGCACAAGGGCTGGATTGAAGACATCAAGAGTTTTGGCAGTAAGTGCCGAGTTTTGCTTCTTCGGAGCCAGTTTCATAATTAGGATTATTTTTCAGAATTGCCCTCTTTTGGCTATCCAATCATTGCTGATGACAAGCGCCTGCTGGCCCATCAGCTATCAATGCTGGACAAGGATGAGCTGAATGCGGAAGGGCTTCCTCTGACCTGCCGAGCCGTGTTCATCGTTGACGAAAAGAAGAAGTTGCGTCTTTCCATTTTGTATCCCGCCACCACCGGGCGCAATTTCGAGTGAGTTCCAGCACAGAAGACACATCCCAGCTTTGGACTAATTTCATATTTTTCGCACTACAGTGAAATCCTACGCGTCATCGATTCGCTGCAGTTGACCCAGGCCAAGAGCGTGGCCACTCCAGCCGACTGGCAGCAGGGAGGTAAATGCATGGTGCTGCCCACTGTTAAGGGAGAAGATGTTCCGATTCTCTTCCCCAAGGGCATTGAGACCATTGAGGTACCATCCGGTAAGGGTTATCTTCGCACCACTCCACAGCCTTAAGAGCGAACATTCCATGCCAAAAGCACACACTGTTTTAAAACATGACTTTATTACAAAAATTATATTTAATAACAATAAAAATAATGCACAATAAATTGTTCGCTTACAACCTTTTACGCCAGGTTTTTGCCGGGCTTTTGCTTTCAGTGTTTGCAAAAGCATCGCCTGCCGACACCTGCCGAAAGTGCACAAGACATTCCCGTTTGGTCTTAGAAACTAAATTAGATGGGAATGTGTTCCAATAAAGGTCGAAAATAAATATACATACATCAAATACAATAAAATACACATAATTCTAAAAAAAGAAGGCGTAGATATTGCAACTGGATAACCATAACGGTTAGGAAACTAGAAATAAGGCCAACTCTGTACAATAGATGAAGCACTTTCGAGGATAGAAGAAAGCCAAAGACCAAGCGTGTGCCCGTAACCAAAAATAACTGAAAAAGAGAGAATAGAAATTCTGATTATTATAACATCGAGATCAAAAGGATAAGGCAATGTCATGGCGATAATTAATTAATACAAAAACATAGGGAATTTTGCGATTGCAATTGAGATCTCTTGGGATCAGGAAACACCACAAAAAAAAAAAGAGTAAATTAAGGAGACGTTCCCTTCAGTGATATTTGTGCGTTTGTTTATAAAGATGCTCAGCGAACAGTGTTAGTAAGCGTTCCCTTCCTTGAATATCTTAATGAAATGCAAATATGTACATTTTATAATGCAAATGGTAAAAGCTTTCGCCACCAAACAGGTTTCAAGTAGCCCCCCAAATGGGTCGTCTCGGAGAATCTCAAGTATAAACGGAAATTTTGTATGCATTTTGTTTACAAAACTTCAAGGTTTTGAGCTTAAATTTCCTAAAAGCAGACTGACTTAATCGCCATGAAATTACTTCGTACTTACAATTTAACTACCACATGCCATACTCTTTAATCTAAACACCCTTCTGTGTCAGCGTCTGCGGCCGGATGATGTCTGGAGCAGCCGTCCAAATCGGCGCACGAGAAAGGGCCACAGAATGAGTACAGCAAACCAGAGTGGAGATATATTCTTGAAGGGCCACCAGGCGGGCTGTTGCCGTTGCGATGCTCTCGACTTTTGGCCATTGCGAAGTTCGTTCAATGTCTGTTCCAGGCTGCGCACACGCTGCTGCACTGCACCCACGTCGTTGTTCATTCGCGTGATTGTGATTTGAATTTGTCGCAGCAAGTCCGTATTCTGGGCAATAGCCTGGGTGACCTCGTGACTTAGATCATATGGGTCGTCATATTCATCGTCCGAGGGCTCCACAATTGCAACGCTGCTGTTGTTGGTATAGTTGTGGCTATCGCTGTGGCTGTAGTTCGCCGATTTGGTCGTGTAGCCATTGCTCAGAGATGGCGCAATGTGTCCATTGGTTACCATATTGCTGCCGTTCTCCGTTACGGGCTCCGATGAGGCTAAGGGGGGCCCCAGCTCAGATTCCCCGTTACAGCTGCTTCCATGCTGTGGACTGTTTGTGCGCGAATGGAACGGAGAGTTGGGATGCGATTCGGCGAGCTCCCTCATGCCGGGTGAAACCAATTCCAGTTCGTCCAAATTTATGTTCCCCAGCCCATCAAGGCTGCCCACAAAGTTTTGCACGTTCTCTGTGAATGACATCGTCTCGATGATCTCCTGCAGACTCTCAACATAGCGCTGCATTGCCTGCTCCTTGCTCAGGTGTCGATTGTCGTTCCAGGCGTCCCACTTGGCCTTGCCAACCACGTCCCAGAAGCCAGGCTTCTTGTGGTCACAGGCTCCCTCGGTTGCCTGCTTGAAGAGGCCGTAGAACTTTAGCATCATGCTGGTGCTTGGCTGGTAGGGACCATTCTTGGGCAGTCCCTTGATTACATTGACGGCAGCTTGGAAACGTTCCCCAATGGCGGCCATCTTTGAGGCAGCTACAAATGAAGGACAGTTTCAAAACCATGAATAATTCAAGTGCATCGAATACTATGTATATGGAAAGATTAGATAGAATGCGGTCCAAGTTCATTTCCCATTATTAATCATCTACCGTTCCACAGTTCAAATTCGAGGGAATGTCGACGCCGCTTACAAATTACCTAATTATTTGTGCAATCTCGGTGTTGTAATTTTTTAGGCAGTATCTGTTGTATTGTGTTGTGTTGTTGGTTGTCTTCTGTTATTGATTCCGCCTTTCATTCCATTCGTAAACGTATTAAAGAAGACAGACCAGACCCACTTCCACTTGGTGACAAAGTTCGATTCGAGTTCTGAAGTTCAATCGTTCTCTTCTCCGGATAAGCTTCGGTTTGAGCTTTTACAATGTTCTTATCGACCTCGAATAATCGACTCGCAAGTAACTTGTTGGACGCTCTTTCCTGGCGTTAGCGTTTAATTCGTTTTTGCAATAAAAAAAAAAACTAAACAAAACTCTCTCTGTAAATCTGAACGTATACGTGCGACTGTGTCTGTGTGTGTTGAAGGGCTGCACAGAACACAAATATCGATAGGACAGGTGAAACTAGAGATGGCCGCGAAGAGCGGGGTTTCAAATTTTAAATAAATATAAGATATTTAACGAATAAAGTTAATTCAGCACCGAAATGCTATTGTTTCATATGTAAAGAGTTATTGTGCAGTTGATCGATCTCAATTAGTCCATTGTTAGCCTCCTACAACGTCCTTCATTTGCATATCCAGCCAGGAAATTGGGTGGCAATGCTTCGAGATAATTCACTTCAAAGTGATGAGTAGATTGACCAGATTTTTTGGGGGTGGTATTGGAGGTATTTCCCTGAGTCATATCTGCAGTCAATAATTAAGAAAGGCAAGAATGAATTATCTATTAAATGCAGGCCTGTGGACAGGTTCCCTCACAGTCTCTTCAGTCCCTCACAGTCTCTAAAGAAAGCAACCGCCTAATCAACGATAGCCTTCAACAATGCTTATTCGTAGATCACAATGGAATGGCGAGGCCGATATTTTATTCTTTAACAAATGCTGATTGGTAATTATTTTCTTATCGACATGCAAACTGACATAGTAGGGTATTGAATAAAGGGAAGAGAAGATTGGAAGATTGAATTGTATATCAACATGCCTAGGATCAGTTAAAGCAACAATGACATCCATCAGGGCACGATGCATGAAAGTAAGTTCCGCTTTCTGATAAACAAATAAACAAAAAGGCAGACAGAGAAGATTTTTGGAGGGAGACACGATGATAAATTTGCATTGGTGTTTGATTCAATCTAAGACTACTTTTGCATTAATATTTATCTAAGCGAGCAAATGATGATCTTGAAAAATGATTGACATTTATTCAAGAAAAAACCCGTAGATTTGGTAGTTCTAAACTCGTTCACTAAGTTCATTGTTTATTAATATTGGATCCAAGCAATCAATGTTGATTTCAACCAAAGGATTAGAATACAAAACATCGTGCATACAGATTTCGAGATAGATTTTGATCTTCCCACGTTCCTTCTTCTGTCCGCTCACCCAGGTACGAACACTATTAACCAAGTTCTCTTCGTCTATCATATCGTAATCTTGTATATTGAGAACCTTTAGGTGCGGAAGCCCTCTCAGAAGGTCTAGAACATGGTCATTCGTAATTGGCATGGATATGTGAAGGTATAGAAGGTTCTTCAGCTTCAGTAAGTCCGCCAAGGGGACGGTGTCGCAGGCTACTCCGAGTTCCTTGAGTGTAGAAATATTGCAAAGACGTTTAACCTGATCCACGGGCAACTTGTCTGGTCCCAGGATAAGACTTTCCAGAGGAGAACCCTTTTTGTTGATCAACCCGTCAATTAACGAGTCGCTTACAGAACCGTCAAGCACCATTTGCAAATGTTGTAATCTGGGCAGCTGGCAAACCAGCTCATAGCGCATCGTTGAGTCGAAGCACTGTACAGAAAAGGCCAGACGTTCCAGGTGCTGCCAGTTCGTCACAAGAATTTCAACATTGTTCTTAGTGAGGTTTCTAGTATGTGCAATGTCCAGATGGCGTAGATGCTTTATCGTTTGGCAGCAATACTCCAAGTTCTCGCCATCGAAATCCTCATGGACATCCAGCTCCAGAGATTCCAGTTGTTCAAGAGAATGCAATCCTCTTCCGTTATATTCAACAGCCTTCAACTTCAGTTTCTTTAGGCACGGCAATTGCTTGAGATTACTTATAAATTCCGTATACAAATTATCTCTGTCTTCTTGTAGATCATGGTCAGACCATATTTCAGTGTGCAAAGATTTTATCTTTTTGAAGCTGACTAGATGGGACCATTCTATCGAGTTCAGGTCAAAGTTCATTTTCAAATTTTGCAGATTCCTACAATGGTCCTCCAGGTGGAATATATTTTGAGCGAAAGTCAATGGTTTCTCATAGGTTACCAGATTCTCGCCAACAGTCTGCAACAGTTTCTGCAGATATGGTGTGTCGCCAATCCTTGTCGTGAGCGATTCATTCATATGTTTGTACCGATGGCTTGCGTACCTCTTGAATACCTCTCCCATAAACACGTTCGAAGAAGCGAGCTCTAGCTGGTCTTTTACGTCCAGATAATCCATTACGACTCTCCAGCAATCCTCGTTTAAATGAAGACCAGTTGTATGAGGCGTTCCGACTTTGCGTGTGTCTTCACTGCCAGAGGCTTTCGCACCATCAGCTTTTCTCTTTCTATATTCCGCGGGAACTGCTTTGGCAACATTACTACCGCAAGAGTGTTGACTCATTTTGGTTCTTACGTTATCTTATGTTCTAAGAAGTCTTGCTGGAAAAGGGATTTGTTAGTCCAAACTGCAAATAGATACATACATATGTATATGGCTACTACCTACGCTATATCGATGTCGTTCAACTGAACCAGAGGTTTGGGCAAAAATTCTATAGCACATATATATAACATATATGGAATCTTTGGTTTGCGTTTAGTTTTCGCAATTTGTTGGGAGTGTTTATCAATACTAATAGAGACCTTGAGTGTGTTATACTCGAACCAGCTTGGACGTTGAGTTTGGTTATTATGCTGTAACCTATTGAAACCAAAGAGTTCCGTAGATCGAGGGCTTAGTTAAGGCCGTTAATTCAGGCCTTATTTCTAAGTTAAATACTTAATTCAATGAAATACACTTGCTATTGAATTCAAAGCGATCGATTCCCAGCTGTTGCTCTTTCGATTATTTGCAGACAAAAACATCGATCATACTTTTTTCAAGAAAATCAAGAAAAAAACAAGATAATAAAATATAAACATCTTTTAAGCAATACAGAATATAGAATAAATTTTAACAAATATAAGATCCAGTTTTTTTTTTTTTGGCAAGATCAACTACAACTGAAATATCTGGTCATTACAGACTAATGTCGATTAAGTTCAAAAAGAAACTAAAAATAAATGAACATGAAACATTAAAACATTAGCAGACTTTACTAAAACCGGTATGTATTATCAAATAGAGGGGACTCTAATGTATAATGGTATTTTGTTTGTACAATAAAGGTAAATTTCTGAGGTTCAGGCGGTATATCAATCAAACCGCGGTCACACTGCTTAATTTCACACTAATTTCGTAAAAATCGTAATCAGAGTAGGGCAATCAAACGATTGATAGTTTAGAATTTTTTGAATAAAAAAATTTGATACTATTTGTAATAGTATCGGGCTCAAATAATTGAAATATTTATTTTTTATAAAAAACCCCCAACTCATTTATGGGAAAAAAAAAAAAAACATTTTTTTTTCTCCATTTTTTTGGGGTTTTTTTTTTTTTTTTTTTGGGAGCGTTTTCGTGGTGACTTTCCCCTCATTTTCGTGGTGTGAGCCGCATGTTCTTATCGGGAACGCGTATGGAACGTATATACATTGTTGCGACGTTCCCGTAAGATACATTTGATTTGTATGGGAAAAATTTGAGCAACATGGGGAAATGAAGTAGCAGCATTGTTGTGCAACCTTGTCACAGAATGAGCAAAAATCTGCATACCTTGGGAAAATGGATGTTATGGACTTGAGATATTGCTTGTAATTTCAAGCTCCAATTAACGCAGAAACTATTTAGTATCTGTTTGAAAGATATTAACGAAATTTTGCAGCTCCGGGACCAATAATAGGTATAGAACCGGAAAAAAAAATTAAAAAAAAAAAAAAAAAAAAAAAAAAAAAAAAAAAAAAAAAAAAAAAAATTTAAAAGGGGAGGAAAAAAAAAAAAAAAAAAAAAAAAAAAAAAAAAAAAAAAAAAAAAAAAAAATTTTAAAAAAAAAAAAAAAAAAATATTTTAAAAAAAAATTTTTTTTTTTTTTTTTAATTTTTTTTAAAAATTTTTTTAAAAAAAAAAAAAAAAAAAAAAATTAAAAAAAATCCTTAACAAAATTTATTGAGGAATTGGATAAAATTATTTTTTTTAGGTCTGAGAAGGCCAACTATCTAGTAATATTAAACGGAATATCAAAATCGAGGAATATCAACGTGAATGTTTTGAAAAAACATTCGATACTATCGTAATAGTATCGGGCTCTTATAATAATTAAAAAACATTGAAACCTTTAAGAACCTTGTCTATTGTAAAAATTAGATGACATCCGTCGATTTGTTTACAAATTTGTGTTTGTATTTTATAGTAGCCAAACTATCATGATAGTCACAAAACCGTCGATAGTAGACGCTAGCAGTAAAATATCGATACTATCGATAGTGCCCTCTTTGGTTTGACACCTCTAAAAAAGTGCTTAATTTCACACTAATTTCGTCAAAATCGTAATCAAAGTGATTAACATTTTTGCATTATTTTCAATACGCAGAGCTTTCGAAAGCTACAACCGTCAAGTCCAGTGTCGTAAAAACGCTGGCGAGATAAAAAAACAAACTGAAATAATACCACTAAAAAAACCCCAAAGCGAACGCAGAGGAATTTCACCATAGCACAAAGAACAGGGCAGTGGCTGCCAGCGCAGAATTCAATTCATTGCAATTAAACATGAAATTTGCTGCAACGCCATCCAGAGCACAACATTTTTGTAGTATCGCCCAGCCAGAAGAGCCCAAACAGCCGCACACCTGTATAAATAAAATACGATCGCGTCCAGTGTCGACCTTCATTCCACAGCTGCAATCCAAACGCCGCGTGCAACAACACCGCCAAAGACAATTGTGTAGGGTTTCTAAAAATTGGAAGCATCAAAGCTTTTGCATAGCTGCGTCCTGATCAAAACATCTTCTGATCTCTAGACTAAAAGCCAACTAAATTTATTTATAACCTAAATTCTTGAGACAAAATCAATAAATCGGAAGGAACACGTGCGTTGCGTTCCGTTGCCGCCAAAGCGAGTGTAGACATTTTGTGTGGTGTCGTGTAGACTTCTCTGCGGTCAGAGTCGGAGGACACACTCGGCTACAGGGCATTTTTTTCCCTTTGTGTTTGTGTGTAACTGAGCAGGCAGGCCGACAATACCAACGAAAACGTCGTCGTTTTCAAATAAAATTCGTGAGAAACGCCAAATCAAAAACATCAACAGTATGCCGCGACGCAACAAGAAATCAGGAGGAGGACAAGGCAAAGGTGAGTCACAAAAGCGGACGACGAAGAAAGAGAGAGTGTGTTGCAGTGTGAGTGTTCGAGTGGGTGTGGGCGTGAGAGTCAATGCAGGCGAAATTTGTACAGCTGCTTTGGCCTGACCTTTGCATTAGTCATGCGACGACTAAAATACTCTTCAAATATGTATGAAAAATGTACATATTTAGCTGATTTCCAAAATTTTTTGGAAAGCTTTTGCTGCTGCCCACAACCTGTTTGGCAATCGCTGAAATAATTATTTTTGTTTTGTTGCTGTGCTGGCACCAAAAGCTTTTCACGCGCTCGGAGCTCAGCTGGCTACGCAACAATACAGCAATGAAAACGGAATACAAACACATACGTTCAATGCCAGCTTATCAGAACTGACTTTATACAGACACCCGTACTTATTCATGTTCACGAGTGAATACATATGCAAGTGCCTCCAATCAGTGGGTATCAAGGGGGGTATATCAATCCCGGAGAGCATAAGATAGAGAATCGGAACTTGTCCCCAATAAATGCGCATTAGTTGGTTCGGTTGTTCGGGCGGATTGGGGTTCTTTGGGTTCAATTGAGCGAGCGAGACTCTTCGATAAGATGAGACCCAGCATTAAGGAGTCCGTCTGACATGATGGATCCCTGAATATCAATTAACCCAATTCAAAATAGTTCGAGTACTGACACCATTTCCCCATTCCCTCTATAAATAAGCACGCGGAATACCTTTTTCTCTTATTGATGCAACACCTATAGAAATTGTTGTGACCCACAAATTATGCAACTGTTATGCAGGCATATGTACATCAATACGTACAATTGTACATACATATGTATGTATGTTCAAACACAGATTGGTTTACTCTCCCTCTCCCTCTCTCTCTCTTAATCCCAAACAAAAGCAACTTTCAAAAGCATACACAGTCCCACTTTCTGCCCGAACAGCTGGTTTCTCCCTCTTCTCCTTCTTCTTGTTGTTACCGCATTTGTTGTTGCCTGCAAATGGTTTTGTGAAAGGTGGAAAATGCTAGACGGAGACGGAAATTGCCTTGTCCCAAATAGCAGCAGCACAGTCAGTGGGAAAGTTGTGGTTTTTCTTTAAAAAGAAAATGAAACAAAACTTGTTGCACATTTCCTTTAAAAATGTATTTGTTTTTTGAAGGTCATCGCTGCTGTTCGGCAGCATATGTAATTCAATTTATATTTTTCTTTGTGTGCAGAGTTTTGTACATACATACATACATCATGTGTACATGATATTGTACATACATATATGTGCGATCAGAAACAAAAAGCTTGACCATTCATTTCATTGAGTCATTTCTCAAAACAATTTTACAATTTATAGTTTAAAATGAATTGGCCCAATCAGTTTTAATGGTATTTTGAGTGTACTTAGTTTGAGATTATCATAAATTTTGTAATTGAAGCGATCGCTATAGTTGACAACCAATACGCTACAGTTTCAACCTCACTTCACTTACGTTCAGTTATATAAATATTTCATATAGGAAAATACATAGGAGCTTTTTCTGCACATCCATTAACGAGATACCCTTGTGGGGATGGGGATACAGTTTTCATGAACTTAAAACAAATATTAAATTATTCTCCCAACACCATTCCCTCTGTCCAACAGGCCGGACCAATGACTCGAATTCCGAGGACGAGTCCTTTGATAATGTGAGCGTCTATTCGCACGTGTCGGAGGTTGCCTCCTCGGAAGCCAACGATGACCTGGCCAATGAGCGTTTCGAGGAGAAGTTCGAGAAGGCCCTGGAGCAGGCCACCGAAAAGTCGGCCCAGACCCGTGTGCAGGCCCTTCAGGCCATCTGTGAGCTGCTGATGCACCGCTATATGCCCGATTTCGTGGAGGACCGTAAGATGACGCTGATGGACTTTGTGGAGAAGAGCATCCGTCGCGGCAAGGGTCAAGAGCAGGTCTGGGGCGCACGTCTTGCCCCCTTGCTGGTACTCCAGATGGGCGGCGACAAGGGCATCTCCAAGGCCATGGACCAGTTTCTGTTGACCACCGTTCAGGACAAGTCCATAAGCTTCGATGCCAGAGCCAAGTGCGTCTCGGCCCTCGGATTGCTCAGTTTCTTGGGCTGCGAGGATGTCGCCGAACTGGTCCGTCTCATGCAGTATTTCGAGGCCATCTTTGCCGGCAGCTATCTCCGGGGCGACGACAAGACCCCAGTGTCGGTCACCGCAGAAGCGGGAGCCCTGCATGCCGAGGCTTTGAGTGCTTGGGGCCTGCTTCTGACTCTCATACCACCGGGTGATTTCGTGTCACTGATGACCACCGGAAATAACATGTTCCCGTAAGTCCTTGAACCTTAACGTGTATAGCCACCTGAGAAATGTTTTCTAAACTGCCGCTCGCTCATTTTTAGATCGATCAAGAAGTTCTTGGGGCTTTTGCAGTCCCCTCATCTGGATGTCCGCATGGCCGCTGGCGAAACCATTGCCTTGATACTGGAATCGGGCCGTGCCCACGATGATGACTTCCTTGAGGATGAGATCGCCGAACTGAGTGAGGCTGTCAAGCAGCTGGCCACCGATTCGCACAAGTATCGGGCCAAGCGCGATCGCAAGGCTCAGCGTGCCACCTTCCGGGATGTGTTACGTTATCTAGAGGTGAGTGGACAACGAAAAAAAAACCCAAACAGAACCAGAGAACCCACTAAGAAACGAAAAGTTCGATTTACTCATTTACTTGAACCAAAAATGTATACTCCAGAGAACACGAGAACAGGACATTCGAGTGGTGCTGATTGCACTGGTGATCCTTGCAATTCACGGCTTCATGTCGTTGCAGGTGAACTTGAGCTCGTGCTTGCAGTAGTTGGCCAGACACTTGGAGTGGTCGTGCAACTTGTTCCGCATGATCACACAGCCGTTGCGGCTTATCGAGTCCATGTATTCGGTGAAGTCGGGCACCTTCCTGTAGGTAGCCGGTGCCGCGTTCCAGTGTGAGTTGTTGCCTGAGGCGACGAAGCGCGAGGAGTCCGCGAATGTGGTCTTAAAGGGCTTGTACGTCTTCTCGCACTCATCCTGCGACATCTCGTAGCCCGTGGAGGTTTCCCTGTCCAGTTCGTTCATCACATTCGAGCGGAACTCTGAGCAGGGCGCCTTGTTGGTCAGGAACTTGTTGGCATTCAACTTTGAGGCCTCGTCCTCGGTCTTGAGACTCTCGTATATGCCCTCGGGGTACTCGTTCATCGCACAGAAGTCGATCTGGTACGTGGTGAACATGCGGTTCTTCTCCAGCCGACGGCTGAGCTCCTCCTTTGGCATCACCTTCAGTCGCTCGTACAGATCGGGGTAGACAGTGCGCAGGATCTTGAGGAAGCGGTTGGGCTGCAGCTTAAAGCAGTCCGTTTCCTCAGAGAAGGCCATCTTATCTACTTGATCCTGGGCCAGGGTTGTGGGTATGAGCCGTGGATCCACCAGTTTACCCATTGGCGCAATGCCCGTCCACTCCACCCCCGAGCAGTCTTTGGAGGCATCGGATGGCGCCTTGATCTTCTCCTCATCGATGCACTGACATTCGATTACCTTAGCGCCCTCTTGTCCCTCCAATCCCTTGGCGCGGGTGAGGAACTCGTACCGCTTGGCATTGGGCGGAACGTAGTCATGTTGATAGGTGGTCACCAGCATTTCAATGCAAAAATTTTCAAAGTGTTGCAAAAGCTACAAAATAGATACCAAATTTATTTTATTGATTTTGGAATTTTGTACTTTTTTTATACGATTTTGTACTGTTAAAATTTATCTGAGCATAGAATTTGGTCTGTTCTCTACGAAACTAAAACTTTAACTGAGCCAAATGAGCATTTCCCAGTACAAAATATCGAATATAGATTTGAATTTCAATTCCATGCCTACTTTATTTGAACCCAAATATTCTGTGTATTATTTCAGGAGGACATTTCTCCGGAAATCAACATTCGCTTTGGCACTGAGTCTTTGACACTGGATGCATGGTCCATTCACCATCAGTATTCGGCCCTGTGCACAGTGATGGGTCCCGGCATGACCTCCCAGCTGCAGGAAAACGAGTTCATACGCGACATATTCGAGCTGGGAGCGCGTCCCACCAACACTGGCATTAATGGCAATGCCAAGATCAAGCCGACCAAGCTGGAACGCGTAAGTTGATTGATCAGACATCCAAAATCTCTAACGAATGCCTTTTTTTCCTTTGCATCCCTTAGCATCTGGTGAATGCTGCCGCGTTCAAGGCCCGCTCCATTTCGCGTGGCAAGAATCGGGACAAGCGATCGGCCGTCGTCACTTAAAGCTGGAAAAAAAAACAATCACCCCACAAAATCCCAACAGTGAAACACTCTCAAAACAAAACAAAACAGAACGAATCCTCTCAAAATCCCATAGCCAACGACCCGACCCGCTAGTTGAATTGTTTCTAATTTTAGCTTGAACAGGGCATAGCATAGCCAAAGCTAAAACTAAGTCTAAATTTAGGATATGTTTCTGGAAAATCAACAAATGCAACAAAATTGGAATATTTATAAACACTAAACACACGAACGGGCCATTATTATTAAATATTTGCGCTAACACGATATTAAATTGTGTGTGTATGTATCGATCTGAATTATTTGCACTTTTTTGTTATGTATATGAAATTTAGCATGTCTCGTCGTAAAACCCCCCTTTTGGGGTGCAGGGGCGTGGCATGCCTTTTACGTTGTTGATCTTGATTTACACTATGAATATACATACCTAAATATATAACAATCTAAAAATAAACCTATTTCTGCTTCGATGTCGTTGCTAAAAGTAGTTGAAAAAAAAAACTAAAGTTAGTCAAAGCTTGACTTGGCTTTTATTATGCATATTATATAAGTTATATAAATACATTTATTTTATAGAAATTTCATGTAAAATAAATAACGTTAGGCTTAAAAACTCAATGAAATGCATTTTTGTCTGGGATTTGGTCTCGGTCTTGGGGAGGGTGGCAGTGGAAAAGCGCCTAAGAACGCGAAACTACTTCTGCATACAGCTGAATCGGTCTGAAAAACATACGAGTATATTTTTCAATCTTTTTTGAATGGTATTTCTTTTAAATGCGTTTCGGTGGATAGATTTTTGAATCCAATTGATCCAGCTGCCTCAGTAAAAAAATTGTTAGTTCACCTAATTATAGACATGCTCAATAAATGTATTCTAATAAATCTTTGAAATATATTGGAATTTATTCCCCAGAAAAAAGTTCTTCTAATACACGTACTCGTGTATTGCAATGGTTTGCCCCAATAGAATGTTCCGTGTTTCGTGCTGTGTACGCACACAAACGTACTGCAACAATTTAAATGTGTGTGTACCAACAACTGGTTTAAATTAAACATAATTGTTAATGTGAATATTCTGATATAATCAACTCAACAAAATCAAAGTATTTTCCAAAAATAAGAGATTTATTTTCCTGTATTTTGTATAGATATACTACATATATATGTATACTTTAAAAATGGGTATGGTACATTTCTCTCATAACATGACAGTTCTGTCCAAATTTTTGAAAAGTAAAATAAGTTCGTACTTTATTCTTGCCTGAAAATTTAGAATATTTTAAAAAGGTATTCAAATTGCAATTCGGAATACAGAAGACAGGATCACAATTTTTATTTAATGATCAAATTAAACAATTTGAAAACTTAAAAGCAGTGAAGTAAAGTTTCACTTAGTCTGCCATCAAAGATCCCCCAATAGTATAAGTTGTTCTATAAAAGTATTCTAATGATACGAAATCCATACATATATGTACATGTATCCATGCGAAATTAAATAAGCTCCCTTTGAATTTCCACGAGTCAGTAGGACCAATCCAATCCCCATGTTTGATCAAAAAGAATTGAAATTTTATAAATTTTATAGTTATTATTAACTGGTTTGTTTTTATCACAAAAAATTGTATGTATGGTATCTTAAATTGTATGTAAATCATTGTGGGTTTTTCGTTTTACTTTGTTTTGACAAATTGTATGTTTCGGATACAATAAAATGTATAATTAATATATAAACTTTACTTAAGGTGCGGGTGCGTGTGTGTGGTTGATAAATTATGATCTTTATGGGATATAGCTTAGGAATTAATACGACGCCTATTCCAAATGAATACAAAGTAAAAACTTATACGCTTAAATTAATATTCGCCAAGTTGTGTGTTGATGCAAAGGACACGTGGGGGCTCATGAAGTAAATGAAATGCAAAATGCTTTCATAAATTAATTGTTAATAAAAGTAAGCTATAAACTACGAATCAGACTCACAATCGGTCTGATTACTGACGCATCGAAGCTCTATCTCTATCTATTTACTCTCTGCTCTGCTCGACTCGGCTCGGCTCGCTCTTCAGGCTACTTGGCAACGCGTTCATAATCTCAAGACGTTTCTATCTGTTTCGTTTTTCGTGTTTGTTTCGTGTAAGTGATACTGGCTTATATGCTTAGAGACTAATAATATTTGGCTTCTTGTAATACATTCCACTTTTGGAAATCTGCATGATAATTTGAGAGACACAATTGACTCGATAATCGAAACTGGCGGCTTCTCTACCGTTTCGCCACTACGCACTACTCACTACGATGCGGATTTTCTTTCTTACTTTTCTTTTTGTAAACCTATGTACACGATTGAGGGAAGGGTTTGTGTGTTGTGGATTGAGCATTGAGCAAAATGTGTGCAAAACGCAGTCTAAACTAGATACAATAAGTAAGTAATAATGTCTGTAAGTTCTGCTGATCTGCGCTGCTGATGTGTGGCTGATGTGGTTCCTTATGGCATAGACTCTCTCTCTTTCTGTCTTTCTATCGACTGCTTCTCACCCACTCTGCCATTAAGAGGCAGCGCCAGTCCGTGCTGCTGCTGCCGATGTACTAGCAGCGCTAACATCCTCGCATATGGTGTGAAGCTTCTCCATCTCCGAGCTGGTCACAATGTTGATTGAGCTGACTTTCGCACGCTGATACGCCACCACGGTGTTCTCGCCCAAACACTTGACACACACATAGCCAATGAGGACGGCCACGCCGACGGTCATGACCCGCACCAGGGGATCCACGTACATTTGGATAACAACCCAGGCGGCGGCCCCCGTCACGCACATCAGGGTGATCAGTATCACCGTCTTGGACCAGTGCTGGATGGTGAAACCCTTCTCCCACTCGAGTCTGTCGAAGCATGGGGGATTAGTAAGCATTCGACTCAGATGTGTCACAATTGTGGCATATACTTACTTTTTGGATTTCTCAATCTCGTAGGGATGGCCGCACACTTTGCAGGACAGCAGGGCCTCCGTTTTGCTGCAGCTCTCGACTAGCCAGCGTTTGAGACACTCATGATGGACGGAGCTAACGTCGCCGGTGCAGCGGCAGGGCTGGATTAGGGGCTCCGGCTTGTCATTGTCGTAGCATATCCAGCAGTCCTTTTTCGCCAGGAACGATTGACCCTCCTCGGGCGAGAGTTTATTGGTGTCGGCATTCAGCGTGGGTATCGACGGATCAATCTGGCGGGATAGCAGCTTGCGGGGATTCAGTATCCAGAGCTGTTCGGGCGCCATCGAGTTCCACAGGCAGCAGGGGAACCACAGAGCAACGCCAATCTCAGCAATACGGAAAATGATGTCATGCCAGTTTCGAGAGTTGACAGGAACCCTACAAAGGAAGAATTTGGGGTTTAGTATCCATTAGCAATATTTCTCGGTGGCCTATCCACTTACTTGGTCTTCCAGAAATCGCCCAGAGTTTCGGAGGTGAGAAAGCCAACAATAACGATGAGCATTACGGCCTGACTGAGGAGGCCGAAGCGTGACTGGTGGAGCTGTGAGGCATTCACGATCGCCTCGCTGGGCCCCAGGATCTTGCCCGTTTGGTCGTAGACAAAGCCGCCGCGGAGCTTGAAGAACACCTCGACGCCGTAGATGAGAAAGAAAACGACCACGATCAGCAGCAATACCGCATAGCAGCCATTGAATATGTGCGCGTAGTCCCGCCGCTCCGCATTGATCAGCGAGCTGAAGACCTCGATGCCAAACAGGCTGTACAGGAAGAAGTTGAAGGCCACAAAGCCGAGGAAACTCTTCGACAGGAACTGCGACTTCTCCCAGCGAATGTCGCGCAGGTGAAAGATCTGAAACAGTCCGAATCAACGGAATAAATGAATAATGCCAATTAGAGTGTGCCTCACACCTATTGCCGACTCAAAGTTTAATTAATGCTCGCGATACTACTCGTACATATGTATGTATAATAGAAACTGTGTACTCTGCCTGTCCGTTGGCTGTTTGGCCTATCAATATAGGTCTCCGTCCCCCAAGATACGCAGAAGTGTAGCAAAAACAATTTAATTCTAGGTGCACGTGCACCAACGACTACCAAAGTACAGCCGTACTTTAGTCGATACTAAACAACAAAACAACACTGCACACAATTTTCATCTTAGTCAGAGCTACGATCGTATACAGTTCCCACCATACTTAAGAGGGAGCTGCTCTTCTGATTCCCATGGTCTAGGTGCGATTAAATTATAGTACTCATACGATCGCCATTTTGGGCACTGGGTGCTGGATGATTATTTTTCCTAAACCTAGAGATGGACTCGTGACTGGAAATATAGCCCAGCTTTTGCCTTATCAACGAAATTTATTGAGTGTATTCATAACCAGCCGCAGCAGCAGTCACAGGCACAGCCACAGCCACACAGGCACAGGCGTACGTATTGTACGTGTTATCTATCTATTCAAATGCGATAAATTAGAACGCACGTACTAAAGGATGTTGTGGGTCGGGGGATGGTAGAAGGAACTTAGGGGAGTTTTTGCCATTTTTGGGCATTCTCTTTTGTCGTATTCGCTTGTGCATCTCGTGTCGAGTATTAATGTGAGCAATGAGAACATTTGTTGGCAAGGAAATGCCTACAGATGCCATCTGGTAATGTATTTTGACTGATATCTATCCACATTCCATTTATCTATCCCTATGCCTTCCCTTTTTATAAAGATATAATCCATACACGTAATTTATTTCGTTGTGAATTACCGCCATTAATGGCTACTGAGATTAATATACTGCAATTAATCTCAGTAGCCATTAATGGCGGTCTTGTGACTTTACCCTCACGTGTGTGCCAGAAGGGTTATCTTTATATTATTCGTTAATTGCCATCAATTGAGTTTCAGTCTTGTGATATTCCACTCCATGCTCAATGGATTCTCGAAATTGAGGCGTAAGAAATCCATTATCGACTGTCACAAGTTCCGTTCAGTTATCTATTACATATATCTATTATCTATCTATTTCTTGTCTTGCGAAGTTTTATTCAATAATATGTTCAGTCTTGTGAATGCATCCTTACTTTTAATAGAAAATCTCTCATATTCAATAGTGTCGTCAGCTATTCTTGTCTTGCTAATGTTTTGACAAAACCAAAAATCACATTTTAAAAACTCTTCACGAGAGTTCTGGAGTAGTAGTGCACTCACCTCTGCCCACATGCAGACGATCAGGGAGGCGCAGGTCATGAGCAATGGATAATAGGCGGACATCAGGGTTACGGCCCATTGAGGCTGTAGATCCAACTAAAATATATAAATAGAATGTTAATCATAGATATTTAAAGGCGATTCCAGGCAGACTCGCACTCACCGGAGTGGTAAAGTAGGCTCCACGCAAGGAGGCTGCCACAAAGACCATAAAGTAGAGCAGCTTTTGTGTGGTGATGCGACAGGCCCTGAGGATCGATGGCTGCTTGAGCCGCTGGTACTCGGCCACAATGCAAATGAGCAGCTGGATGACAGAGACGAGGGCCACCACATAGAAGACGGTGGAGATGCCGGCATAGTATGGCAGATTGAAGAAGTTGCACTCGTCGCCGGCATATCGGATGTCGCAGACACAGGTATGGTTCACGCAGTCCCCCCGTCCGGAGCAGCTGAGATCATTGTCGGGCGTGAAGGGTCCGTAGATGCTACCGGCCGGGGCTTTGCTGTGACCATTCCGCATCTGGAGATTGGCCGTTGCCGTCGCCTCCAGGGGCGATTGCAGAACGCGCTTCGAGCAACGCATTAAGGTATCCAAACTGGGTAGCATCCTAAATTACATTAACTGCAAAAAAGAATAAAAAAAAACAGAAAATTATTGGGATGGTTAGATGACTTGTTAAGGGTTAACCGATAGAAAGATAAACCAACAAACAAGTTCTACAGTTTAAAGGGGGAACGGTTTTCACGAAGTGTTTTGTTTTTGAATAAACATTCCCAGTGGCTATGCTGGTGTCTGGGTTCGTTTTAAAAGCAAATGCAAATGTTTACCCATCCGTACCGACCATGGCCATACTTGGGGCAAGCCCCAAAAACAAACAAGCAGCAGAGCCATTAGGGGTACTCACTAAACGAAATAAAAACTGAAAAATCAATGGAATCATTTATGAATTAAATTATAATCTAACATTTCAACAAGGCAATTTAATCTACTCAATATACTCATTCCAGAACATAATTTTATGTAGAAATCAAAATTCATAAATATATTTGTAATCAAATATGCGGATTATTTGGTTAAATTACGTCGGTCCTTCAGACTAATGCTCCACTCGAGATGCACAAGCGAATGTTGCAACAGGGAATGCCCGAGAATAGCAAAAACAACATTTATTGCGTGTACATGACGAGGAACATTGATGCTCGACTAGCGATTCGCTGTTAGCAGTTTCTGCTATTGTTCCCCCTGACCACTGATAGCTTTAACTTCATATAAAATGTTGAATAACCCTAGTGAGATTTGAGCAGTCATCCGTCCCCCACTCTAGGGTTTTGTGTGCCGACAGAATGAAAATGAAATTGGCAGCACTTGGTAGTAATAAGGGGGAGGGGTGTTTTAAGGGGAGGGTGTGGCATTATTATGCCAGAAACGATTCTCAGGCCCGTCCCCACCAATCCATCCATCAATCAAAAAATACAAAAAAAAAAACCACAAACATCCATAGAGGAGACTGGGGCATCGATAATAATGCCTGCCAGCAACCTGACACCCACAATATCAGAAATATCAGAAATAGAACACAAAAGCATTCAACATTGCGACTGAGAGAGACATTCAGACATCAGGCAAATCCATTGAGCATTGAGCTGTCGTTCAACATTCAAGCAATTAAAGTGCACGAGATGTTAAGTCGTTGAATGCTCGTGAATACTTTTCGAAGTGTTACATCCACACTCAATTGCAATCCGCTAAAAGTCGAATGAATGGTTAAACAATTGTGTGTTTCTCAATTAGTTTATTGGTTTTTAATAGGTTAAGTTTTTAAGTTATCGCTTTAAGAGTGTAGCGATAACCATATTTTCCGAGAAAGAGTCGCAAATAAGGTGGGGTGGAAGTGTGTGGTTGCTCTCTTACGTGACTTTTGGAAGCAAAGCCGCATTCGTATACATATATTGTATATGGCTCGTTGTAGTAAACATTCTGTTGTTAAATATTTCGAGAAATGTTCTACCGAGCACAGCGGCTGCTAGGGAACTTTTGTCGACTTACTGCACACACATCACAGCATCTCGTAGAAATGATTTTACGACTTCAGTAAGTAAATTAAATGCGCCACTAATATGTTCGTTTATAATTTTAGATGATGACTTAACTAAAATCTCAAGTCTGTAAGGAATTGAAGAAAATTATTAAAGTCTTCCAATTTATTTCTGACTCAGAACAGTGGAACGTATGCAGTCCTCGTCCTCCACTCTACGGTTTTGTGTAATAATTGCATGATATATAATAATTTTACAAGGAAATGTCTCATAGACATTAAAGTTCCGTACAATGTTTGGGTTGTAGAGGAATATAGATCGGAAATATAATAGAAAATAATTCAATCAGTAGATTACTAGGGAGAATTTGGAGGAATATCAGCTGTAAGGACCTCTCCACCTCAAAGTACTGTTCTTTTATTTAATCTACCCACTCCTGTGTAAAACAACAGATACACCCCTAGAATACGATTATTACTGGTACGAACAAACATGTCTTTATTGGCCATGTTTCGCCCATATTTGGCAAACTTATTTTTCAATTTTTTAGTTTTTTTTTTGTGAAGAACAAATAATAAATTAAGCACTCCCAAAACGAGAATATAAGGTTGTTAAGGTTATGCATATACGCATACATGCATGGATGTTTTTCCCATTTAAGTGACTTGTATTAGTTTTTGCTTTCTGCTGTCAACAACAAATCCACAAAAACAACAGCAACGACAACGAGACTCTACTTCGGTCGCCAACAGACGAATGGACGGCCGGACGGACGGGCGATAAGATAAAGTCAACCCAAAAGTCAAACGCGACAATAAGCGAACTGAACCGAGCCGGAAAGAGAGAATTTCAGCTTAAAATTAAAGCACAGTGCGTTTCCAAAAATGCATACAGTAAAAATCAACGATCATCATTGGAAAAATACACAATGCAGGAAAAAACTTTATTAATTCTAAAACTTCTGGACTCTTGGGCACTTATTCCTAAACTTTGATTTAATGATACTTATTATTCAATAACTAAATTACATACTTTGGTGAGAAATCAATAGCTGATAAGATTGAAAAATGATTAATTTCGAAAAGAAACTAGCGTTCAATATTTCAAATGATTCGATGTCTGCATTTGATTCGATAAATAAGCGTATTCGATAGTTTAATTCATTTTTATTTCAACTTTGACTTTGGGATGGTGTAATATTTGTGAAACGCATTGTTTTCTGCGGGTATGCGGCCTCGGACAAAGGGCGCTCTGAATTACGCTTTGACTATAGGTTTTTTGTGGGCTCTTGCGGTGTCCAAGCAATGTTTATTAGAGCGGAAATATAGAAGAAACAAAAACAATAAATATAATTGTTGAGAAAAACAAAGAGCATTGGCCAATGGCTGGGGGGCGGTAGGGTGGGAGTGGCTATCAACTGATTACACAGATGGTCTGATAATGAACACACACACACACACCATTATAAGAAATTTCCTTTTTCTGCGCCTTGCTTTCGGTTTCATTTGTGGTATGCTACGCGTAGATCATGCTGCTGAAACCTCTTGTAGTGGTTCCTTTCTTTTATTTTCTTTTCTTTCTGTATGTATTACAACACGAAAATAGCACAAAGACACACACACTGAGCACTGAATAGACACAGCGATATACTATTTATTAGTTTTGTTTGCTTGTCGAACATATAGTAGGGATAGTTATGTGCATATATACATATATATAAATAGTTTGTAGAACGCTGCTGCTGCGTTACAAACAAAGCGACCCGACCCGTACGATCATAGGCGCGAGGCGGAAAAGACTGAACAGCCCGATCTTCCATGAGGCCCCAATAGAGGCACACCACACACACATATGACTCACAGCTCTGTTAGCCCCAACGCGTTATCTCTCTCTCTGTCTCTCTTTTACGCTCTCGCTCTCTCCCAAGCAGCGGGCAAGCAGTTCATTTTGAATGAGCTTCCGAGTACTCGCACTTTTCAGCGGTTACTGGTCCCTAAATTCCACAGCTAGTCAATTAATTTCCATCACAATACGTCGGCTTAATAAACGCTTCCATAAACAAACAGAACAGCAAATTTTTGCTGTTGTTTTTATCCTCGATAAATATTTCTGAAAATTGATACTAATTGTATGGCCCATGGCACATATGTATGATATCAATATTTTTTTTTGGCAAGTTATCGGTTAGTTTTAAAATAAATACAATACATTTAAAATCATGTTAATAAATGTAAAAGGTTGAAAACGCACTTTTTACGATACTTATATTTAAATAAGTATGCACTATGTACATATATGTAAATGGATGTATGTTATTAGCTGTGTGTGTGTGTGAAATGAGATGCAGTAAACTCTATTGAAATACATAATCGCTATAAATATATAAATTACTCTTAATAGTATGGTTTCCACAAAACAGAATACATCTTTAGAAACGCATTAAATCCCCAATATATTTACATATGTATATTAAAAGGAAAAAACTGTATACAAAGTTTCTTAATAATTATTTTAGCTTCACAGTTAACCCCACAGTCAGCTTGGTGAAGCTTTTTAATTATCCAAAACTGTGCATTTTGACACGAGTATTTTTCAATCTCCTCACGCAGGGTAATAATACAAGAAGTGTGACGGACTCCCTGCAAAGCCAGAGCCGGTCAAGTTTAGAAAATAACAGAACTAAAAATTTGAAACTTGTTTTGGTTGTCGCCGCCCGCAGCGCTGCTGAGAGTTACATTTAAAATTCAACTGGTTTTCGTATCCAAGTAGCTCCCACTGGAAAAAGAGAGTCGAGAGAGATACTCGAAGAGAGCGAGATCTCAGGGCCCCTGGTTGTATGTACTCTCCAGATAGTGTTTGTTTTATATATATATATATATATATATATATTATATATATATACATATATACATATGTTTATTTGCTTGTACTGTTGGAAGTCACGACAATACTGCAAAGTGCTTCAAGCAGTCTCCAGGTCTCCGATAAATACACTCCTCTTTTCGGTAGACAATATATTAAAAAGAGAATACAACAAAACAATTTTTAATAATTTCTATTTGATTACGCACTCAAGCCACACACGTGTAAGCCCTTGTATATAATTCTAAATAATTTACATACATTTTGACCAGTTACCAGTTGAATTCTCTTTAGTAAATGGTAAACAAATTCGTGTTTAAGGAGGTGGCGTGTGTCTGATACAACGTCCATAAAACAAATTAAGGAAAATCCCAGCGAAGGAAACACTAATGTGAAAATTACACCCTTTTAACTGTGTGGGCGAGAGCTAAAGGTTAACCTCTAAGGAAATTTTGTTGGGGTTGATTATAAAATAACGAGGAGGAACGTATCCTAATTAAGAGGCGTTTCTTCAAACTGTGAAATGTGTGCGTGTTATAAACTTGGTTTTGTTATTATAACTAGCAGATGGTACCAGAATTCAACTGGAAACGAAAGATATTGTTGAAAAATCAAGAGCTCAGAAGCACACAAATTGTCTAATACTGTAACTGGAGCTTACAAGCAAAGCACAAACACCTCTCAAAGAATAATTTCAATTCTCAAGGTTTTTTGTGCCTACGTGAAATCTATGTAGGTGCGTTTCTTGATTGATAATAACTTGAATAAATACTCGTATGTAGAGAACATCATGATCGTCAATCGAACACAGCCGTACCCCAAGTCACTTGAAAAGTAACTTCTCACGACCTTCAAATTAAAAGTGAATTAATTCTTGTGTGTCGTCGCATTGTTGGGCGCCTAAAAGACGACCTGTTTGGCGTATATAAGTCAATTAATTTCCATTTAGCTGTCATTAGTGTTCATCAAAGGGAAAACTAAAATAATGCAAACGTGCAACGTGATCCTCTCGAGCTGTTAATTGGGGATATTATTGAGTGGTTGATGAAATATTTCGCTAAAATGATCTACAAATTATTAGCAATGTGAATAAAAGTGACAAAATAAATATGTACGAATGAATGTGGGGCTTATGTAAATAAATATATAGGTACATGTTGGATTTTAATCAATATGGCCCTATGGCAAGACGTCTTGCCGGAGACGCAGTTTTTTTTACATAGGTTAAGCATAGGCCCTAGTGGTGGCAAAAAGTTGCGTCAGTTTCTATTCATGTGCGTCTATTCGATATATTCGATTGCTTTTGCTAATTTTTGCGATTTTCTGACTATCAGCGCAACTATCACCACTAATAACAACAAAAACTTGTAGATCAAAAATCAAATTTTGGCGCTAAAAATGTGTGATTGTGCAAAAAGGTGAAAATATACATAAAATCATTAAATAAAATACTTGAAACTGATTGCATTATTATCATACGAAATTTTTCTGACCCCCTGATGCCATTAAGACACTGCTGGAGACGAACTTCGGTGGTTTTCATAATTTTAAGAAGAACTCCCACAAACTCTACAATGAAATGTCTGAAAATAATATATATGAGAATCAATTCTCTTTCGTCCATTTTCCTGCCGTCTTGCATAATTTTGTTGATTTTCAAAAATGTTTGTTTCTTTCCTTGTCAAGCACCCAAATCCAAATTCAAGACGCACGTCTGTCAATGTAAACGCCTTTTCTGCTTCATTGCGTCTATTCCGATATCGATAGCAGACTCGCCCAGTGTAAAAAGGCTATTAAACGCTGACACAAAGGGCATTCCTTTTAAGGATTTCTTAAAATATGATACAAAAACATGACTAAGAACTACTTTTATTAATTTGGAACTACGGTGCAGAACTGATTATGGGTCATAAAGGTGTGTACTTATTGCACTGATTGCAGAATACACTAATGAAACCGCAAGTAAGCGAAAACAAAGCGATTATTTCGGACAGTTGCAGTTTTCTAGGAGTAGTAGGACAGTGTACAAAAGGTTATTATAAGCAAATAATAATCAATCGCTTATATACATAAGTTTTATACACAGCATTTATTTCTTCTTCTGGTTATCCTAATTATACCCGTCCTCAAAAAGAGTTAAGGAATATATTAGATTTGTGGTAAAAGTGGATGTGTGCAACGCAGAGAAGGAAACGTTTCTGACCCCAAAAAGTATATATTCTTGATCAGCACCAATAGCGGAGTCGATATAGCCATGTCTGTCTGTTTGTCTGTCCGTCCGTTCCGATGAGCGCCTAGTTCTCAGAGACTATAAGAGCTAGAGCAACCAAATTTTGTTTTCAGACTCATATAATATCACACTGCTAAAAGTGTATTTCAAAATTTCGGCCCGAATCCTTCCGCCCACACATCGAACGAAAATGGCAGCCACAACTTTTAAGATACGATAAATATCTGGCCATATCTACCAGACTGCCGAATCTGAATCAGATCGGATAATTATTATAGCCAGAATAAACAAATTAATTTTCCTCCAGCACGAGTCCACTCCACTCATTCTCTTTCTCGCTCGCACGCACTCTGCCCTGTGCAGTGCATTACCTTTGCGGAGAAGATGTAGAATCTACATTGTAGTTGTGTACTCTAAATTTTAGATGTTAAATCGACATGTAAAATGTAAATTTTTTTTAAATTCTACATAAATCATAAGCTAAAACTTGTATATACTGACTGAATACGGGTATAAAAGTAGAGTCGCGTCCACAGAAGCGACTCACACGTTCCTTCTTGTTTGGGTCTACCGTCATCGATTTTTTCCCAATTCAACGGATACTATTCCACGATGACAGTATTGTACTGTGAAAGATAATGATGATCGTCATCGTAAATATGCGTAGGGTTCTGTTGTCTTATCGCTGACGTTTTAAACGAAGAATTTACCATCGCACATATGTAAGTACATAGTCTCCTCCACATGACGAAAAACGGCGATTAAATCCAGAAAGAGATACACCAAACATATGAAATTGATTTAAAAAAGTATCGCTATGACAACATTTTGCTGTGGCACAAAATGCTGTTGAAAATTTGAAACGAAACTGGGAGAGAGGTGAGAAAAAAAGGTTTAGCACTCTCTTTGAGTACATCCCGGAAATGAGAACTCACCCTTAACTACTATGCCACACTGGAAGAGAGAGTGAGAGGAAAAGGGGCGGACAATACGAAATATAAAAAATACCAGATAAAACAAGTAAATACCAGTATAACGAAATTACGACGGACAGACATGGCTATATCGACTCGGCTGTTGATTCTGATAAAAGAAAATATAAATATATTCAAAATAATAGATAAAAAAGGATCCCAGTGTATTAACTTCCAAACTTCAATGAATTTCGCACTTTTCATATCACACCAACATATTGGATTCCTCATAAATTTTATTTTAGTTCTAGACTTTTCGCAAAGCTAAGGAATTAAATAAATACTTGTTTATTATTCACAGCTCTCATAAATTAAGTGAGCGCGAATACTAGATAAATCTACTAAATACGAGTACAACGAATACATTTCCATGCAGAATGTGTACTAAATGAACAGGTCAGGTCGGTAGTCATGCGGGTGGAACGAAGAGCTCTGGGTACGGGGGCACAGCACACCTTTCGCCAGCTACTTAATACTCACAAAGCAGAATACTCCATTTTTTGGAGCTCAGGGGAGAATATTACTGCAAATTCTGACCCACTGAGCAGTGCTAAGCGTAAGCTGAAAGAGAAGCGCTGGTGTTAGCTTTATGTACATATGAGTTTTACATCCACAAAACTAGAAGCAAAGTCACCACAAAATAAAAACAAAATAAGAAATGTGACTCTGAAGAACAAACAATAGAGAAACTGGAGCTAGGGAAGAATTCGCATTTCGTTCTGGTATCAGCTATCTGGGGTATCCACAGACGTTCGTCGAAAAGTTTTAAGTTCAAACATATGGAAATATATGCAAAGTAGAAATAATTTGTTTGAAATTAAAGAAATGTGAATTTCCCATCTAAAAAAAAATTCTCCGATGATGATGATGTTCGAGTAATGTTTAAAATTCGTTGTCAAGGTTTCCGCTTAACCCAAGCTATAATGCCTTGGATGGGGCCAAAAGGAAAAGTGTAAGTATAATGGAGCAATTCAAAGTCTCGGCTATGAAATAAATCCCCATTCCGACGACTGACGTTATTCATTTCCCACACCGACGAGAGCCACTGGCATCGACATCGGGTAATTTTATACAACAGAATTTTCTGCCTACATTTACATTTCATATTGCCTCCTCGCGGCCGGCTCCCTTTCTCCCAAGTGCTCAGCGCGTGCCGTCGGCATCTGAAAGGGCAACGACGAAAGAAGATACCAATTTAGCACACACACCAAAACAAACTAGCTGTAAACGATTTAAGTGGATGAGAGAGCGAGCGACTCAGCGAAGAAATTGACTCTTTGCAGTGACCTAGCCCTCCCTTTCTCATGGATAGGGTGGGAGGGGCTGTTTTGCGAGTGTTGCAGAAAAATCATAAATGCAAACAATAAAATTGAAATATATGTAAAAATGTACGTAGGTGCACGGTGCACTCAGATGGAGGCAGACGGAAATGAGTGCAATCAATTAAACTGATTGAATCACTTTTAAATGAAACGCCTTGGCCGTGTCAGTCAGCCACTCGTCAGTGAGGGGGAGGAAGGCAGAGCATTGTGTGATGCGTATGTTCGTGTGCGCTGATGAAGAAAGTGAAAAGGGGCTTTGATCTCGTCTCGCGCCAGGGGATGCAGAGTGAAGACGAATTTCATGTTTTAGAAAAAAATATTAAGCTTTGGCAACAGATTGTCATTTTGTTAGTTAGTAGGATTTTAATGAATGTAGGCTAGGACTATTGACCCTGATATATCATATCATATATCATTATTTTGTATGATGAAAGAGTGCTCGTTAGATAAGTTATACTGTGTTTATTATTATATTTTAACAGAGATCTGAGGTAAAATATCATTTGAATTATGAAACGTGTCCAATAAATGGCCTCTCATCGCAGCTTTCATTTTAGTTGTTTTTCTTTTTATTTATCAGCTCTCCATATCGAATATGTACTGCGTAGATACAACAAACACACACACTCATGCAAAGCAATTTATTTTATTGCGGCTTGTCGTCGCTGAACGTACAGGGTTCCCTGTACCCAGCAATCAGGTTTTAGGTGCAAGCAAATAGACAATAATTCTTGCGAAAGCAGAGCTAGACGGCAGAGGGAGGTAGCGAGATAATTACAGTTTTGGTGTCTAAAAATGATAAAAATACAGAGACGAGACCCAACAATAAAAATGCGCAAAAGTGAATGAACAATATATGTATGTACATATGCATGTATCCACACACAAGCTCAAAACATGCCGTTACTTATGGCGAATGACGAAGAGCAGAAAACATATCTAGAGAGAGAGATAGAGAGAGGGGAGCCGTTCGCTTGGCGCAGAGTGCGCGTTGAGTGCAATTTAGGTGCAGCTGCACCGAGCCGAACGTAGCCACGCTGTGGCACCCGCTGAAGCAGAATCTTGTGGCAGGAAAGTGGTATCAAGTGGGATATAAAGGGGACAACAGCGAGGGGGTAGTGCAAACTGAGGACAATTCTCATATTCGTAACATAAATTCTGGCGTACGCTTTCATATTGTATGTGGGAATGAGTCAGGTTATTCTGGGGACCTGGGTGCACCTGGAATTCTTCGCCAATGAGTCACAATTCAGCACGGGACAGCGTTAAAGGCTTAGGAAAACAACATAATTGTTATGATATTTATGCTAATAGTACACGAACCCTCAAGCTACCCGAAACCAGCACTCACCTAATACTTTTTGAAATAAGAAAAATGATGATTTCAAACGAATACTGTTTTGTTTTGTTGACAATAGTTCTTGTTTCCGTTTGTTTTTTGAAACAAACAGTATTATATAAATTTTCGCATATATTTATTTCACATTTCACAGGACTCTGCGTTTTTCTTTCCAGACTTTCGCATTATTTTTATTTATATAGTTGTACACATAATGCACCGCACTCCGATTGTTTGTGCCCTAAAACTACTGTAACTAAGCGCTAATATAGGTGTGTGTATGTATTTTGTTTCGCGGTGTTTATTTTTTTTATTATAATTTTTCGTCGTTTGTAGAGGGCACTATCGATAGTATCGATATTTTACTGCTAGCGTCTACTATCGACGGTTTTGTGACTATCATGATAGTTTGGCTACTATAAAATACAAACACAAATTTGTAAACAAATCGACGGATGTCATCTAATTTTTACAATAGACAAGGTTCTTAAAGGTTTCAATGTTTTTTAATTATTATAAGAGCCCGATACTATTACGATAGTATCGAATGTTTTTTCAAAACATTCAACGTTGATATTCCTCGATTTTGATATTCCGTTTAATATTACTAGATAGTTGGCCTTCTCAGCCCTAAAAAAATAATTTTATCCAATTCCTCAATAAATTTTGTTCAGGATTGGCTAGTTTTTAGAACTATTTTTTATTGGATTGTTTACATAAAAAGTTTCAGGAAATAACGGTCAAAGCATAATGTTGACTAAATGTGACGTCAGTGTTGCTTGTCAACCAAGTTTCTTCTATGCGTATGTATACCTTATTTCTTTTTTTAAATTTTTGTTCCAAGCTCCATTGAAACATTAATAATGATTTTATCCTAGATTGACATGTTCCCCATGTTGCTCAAATTTTTCCCATACAAATCAAATGTATCTTACGGGAACGTCGCAACAATGTATATACGTTCCATACGCGTTCCCGATAAGAACATGCGGCTCACACCACGAAAATGAGGGGAAAGTCACCACGAAAACGCTAATTATTTGAGCCCGATACTATTACAATAGTATCAAATTTTTTTTCAAAAATTCTAAACTATCAATCGTTTGATTGCCCTACTCTGATTACGATTTTTACGAAATTAGTGTGAAATTAAGCAGTGTGACCGCGGTTTGATTGATATACCGCCTGAACCTCAGAAATTTACCTTTATTGTACAAACAAAATACCATTATACCATTATACATTAGAGTCCCCTCTAATACATACCGTTTTTAGTAAAGTCTGCTAATGTTTTTATGTTTCATGTTCATTTATTTTTAGTTTCTTTTTGAACTTTTTTTTTTGTAAATACATTTTTCCCTGTTCTGATACCTATTATTGGTACCCGTGAGCTGCAAAATTTCGTTAATATCTTTCAAACAGATACTAAATAGTTTCTGCGTTAATTGGAGCTTGAAATTACAAGCAATATCTCAAGTCCATAACATCCATTTTCTCAAGGTATGCAGATTGTTGCTCATTCTGTGACAAGGTTGCACTACAATGCTGCTACTTCATTTCCCCATGTTGCTCAAATTTTTCCCATACAAATCAAATGTATCTTACGGGAACGTCGCAACAATGTATATACGTTCCATACGCGTTCCCGATAAGAACATGCGGCTCACACCACGAAAATGAGGGGAAAGTCACCACGAAAACGCTCTCTTCACCACGGAAAAGAGAAAATTTAAAAAAACCCCCAAAAAAAAAAAAAAAAAAAATATTTTTTTTTTTTTAATTTTTTTTTTTTTATAAAAAAAAAAAAATTATTTGTTAGCCCGATACTTATTACAATAGTATTCAATTTTTTTTTTTAAAAATTCTAAACTATCAATCGTTTGATTGCCCTACTCTGATTACGATTTTTACGAAATTAGTGTGAAATTAAGCAGTGTGACCGCGGTTTGATTGATATACCGCCTGAACCTCAGAAATTTACCTTTATTGTACAAACAAAATACCATTATACCATTATACATTAGAGTCCCCTCTAATACATACCGTTTTTAGTAAAGTCTGCTAATGTTTTTATGTTTCATGTTCATTTATTTTTAGTTTCTTTTTGAACTTAATCGACATTAGTCTGTAATGACCAGATACTTCAGTTGTTGTTCTTCTTGCAAGCAAAAAAAAAACTGGATCTTAAATTTGTTCAAATTTATTCTATATTCTGTATTGCTTAAAAGATGTTTATATTTTATTATCTTGTTTTTTTCTTGATTTTCTTGAAAAAAGTATGATCGATGTTTTTGTCTGCAAATAATCGAAAGAGCAACAGCTGGGAATCGATCGCTTTGAATTCAATAGCAAGTGTATTTCATTGAATTAAGTATTTAACTTAGAAATAAGGCCTGAATTAACGGCCTTAACTAAGCCCTCGATCTACGGAACTCTTTGGTTTCAATAGGTTACAGCATAATAACCAAACTCAACGTCCAAGCTGGTTCGAGTATAACACACTCAAGGTCTCTATTAGTATTGATAAACACTCCCAACAAATTGCGAAAACTAAACGCAAACCAAAGATTCCATATATGTTATATATATGTGCTATAGAATTTTTGCCCAAACCTCTTGGTTCAGTTGAACGACATCGATATAGCGTAGGTAATAGCCATATACATATGTATGTATCTATTTGCAGTTTACACTAACAAATCCCTTTTCCAGCAAGACTTCTTAGAACATAAGATAACGTAAGAATCAAAATGAGTCAACACGCTTGCGGTAGTAATGTTGCCAAAGCAGTTCCCGCGGAATATAGAAAGAGAAAAGCTGATGGTGCGAAAGCCTCTGGCAGTGAAGACACACACGCAATGCAAAGCAAGCCAAAGTCGGTCTCCATTTAAACGAGGATTGCTGGAGAGTCGTAATGGATTATCTGGACGAAAAGACCAGCTAGAGCTCGCTTCTTCGAACGTGTTTATGGGAGAGATGTTCAAGAGGTACGCAAGCCATCGATACAGTCATATTGGTGAATCGCTCACGAAATGTCTTGTGGAATGAGATCTGGAAAAACTGTTGCAGATTGTTGCCGATAATCTTCTTAGCTATGAGTCCGAGTTGAGTAAAAGTTCGAATGGCGATTAGCATCTGTGGCTCTTGCAGAGCCACTGCACGAATATACGAAATTTGAAAATGACCTTTCGTCGGACCAGATGGGACGATCTGAACAGCCTTAAACATCTGACATCTTTGCACGCTCATCTGTACTTTCCAAACGTAGATATGTGGTGTGATGCTTTTGTTCAAAATCTCAAGCAATTCACGTGTCTAAGGAAACTGCGCTTGGAGGCTGTCTCATATAGCGGAAGAGGATTGCATGTTCTTGATCAACTGGAATCTCTGGAGGTGGGTGCCTGTCCTGGATTCAATGCCCAAAGCTTGGCGGACTGCTGCCTAACAATGAAGGAATTGAGGCATTTGGACTTTGGACAATATATCGAAAACATCACTACAAACCATTTCCATATTTTGGTAAAGAACTGCAAACAGCTGGAAAGTCTGGCATTTGGTGTAAACAGTCTCGATGCAAAAGTGCCCTATGAGCTGGTCTGCCAGTTGCCACGTCTGCAACATTTGCAGTTGTGGCATAACGGTTCTGTACGCCCCTCCTTTATCGAAGGATTGATCAACAAGCAGGGTTCTCCTCTGGAAAGCCTTATACTGTTCGGGCCCAATTTGTTCAAAGCGCAGGTTGATCATCTTTGCAATATTTCTACACTCTAGGAACTCGAAGTAGCCTGCGACACCGTCCCCTTGGCAGACTTACTGAAGCTGAAGAACCTTCTATACCTTCACATATCCATGCCAATTACGAATGACCATGTTCTAGACCTTCTGAGAGGGCTTCCGCACCTAAAGGTTCTCAATATACAAGATTACGATATGATAGACGAAGAGAACTTGGTTAATAGTGTTCGTACCTGGGTGAGCGGACAGAAGGAGCAGCGTGGGAAGTTAAAAATCTATTTCGAATTCCATATGCGCGACATTTTGTATGCTAATCCTTATGTTGAAATCAAATTTGATTGCTTGGATCCCATATTAATAAACAAAGAACTTAGTGAACGAGTTTATAACTACCAAATCTACGGTTTTTCCTTTACTAATTTAAAAATATTGATTTTATTGACTAATAAATAAAAATCAAATATAATAAATATTATATCATTTGTCAGATCATCATTTGCCTACACGCTTTGATCAATATCGACTTGGCGCTGGAATATTTTAATACTTTTGCAGCTTTGGATATTTAATCAAATATACACCGAATCGACATATTGGATGTTGTTTACTACTACGAAAGCAGAACTTACACTAATGCATCGTGTCCTGATGGATGTTATTGTTGCTTTAACCGCAGCACGAATAACTTTATGATCCACTTCATTCTATACCTTACAATGTCAGCCTGCAGCTTGATAAGAATAGAATTAGAAGCATTAGGTCATACTTCTCTGAGAACATTTTTTTTTTTGAGAATAAAATAGCGGCCTTGTCTTTTCACTTGATTAATTTTTTTTGCTGAAGGGGGTTCACAACTCGAAATGGCCGGAGTCAATACTGGCCCAGCATCTCCCACTAGCGGTGCATCGATGAATTTCCTCGAATAATTCGAAATCGACTATCTGTCTTAGTTGGGAAGGAATAGAATCAGCCGCAGCTGATTTGGCATGAATCTGAATTTTCTTGGGACAACTGTCGGGTTGTGCATAGACAAATGTTCATAAACTGATAATAAATAAAAATACTTATATTGGATGCAGGTTCTTTTTCTGTTTGAGTAAAATACTTCATCATAAATTAATAATGACTGCACATAAATTAGACTGGATAATCTTTTAAATAATAATCATAATTTCGCAGCTGAATTATCAGAGATTTATGACTACTATCATTTTTAAGATCACAAAATATAGAATTAAAAAGTGTATATCTGATCTAAATTAATTGCCCACTGGTCTGTTACTATTATTACATACGAATATCATTGACATCCATTTTGGAAGTCGGACGAAACCGTTTTGGTTTGCATTTGCTAAAATAAAAACATTGAATAAACAACACTGGAAGCTGCAGAAGCTCTTTCAGAGAACCCCAAAGTTTAACCGAGAAATAAGGAACTTCAAAATTGGTATTTAAAACGCAGATTTTAAATTAACAAATATCTACTAGGAACCTTTCAATAACATCCAGTTTTTCGTTGATATAGTACTTAATTGTGCACTGGATATAAAAGAAAGAATTTACGGGCAGTGGTTAAGGTCAGAATACGAATGAGAGCCACTAGTGACACACGTTTAGAACAGATTCGAAGCTTGATATGAAGATAGCGACAGCTACACATGCACTTTTGTCGTCTGAAATACTTGATTTTATGCCCAAATTACAACGAGCAGCGGCAAGTAGGTAGCTCCTCTGAAGATTATTTTTATGGAAAGGATCACATTCCTAAAGATGCCAACTATTTCCAATCCGTTTAGTCCACAAGAAAAACACAAATTGAGCTTGTTTTACGTTAATTTACAAAAAGGAATTCACTTTATTACCAATTCATGTTTCTGATATATGGTTTCGACATATTTAGAAGTTCCTGCAAGAAAATAAGAACGAGTTATTAATTAAAATCGTCATAAAACTATTGAATGAGAGCGCACTCACTTGGTAATGAGGCCATCCTTCTTGGCCAGACGCACAATGCAGTCGTCAGACTCGCCCATGCGACGGATCTCGCCGCAAATGGCGTAGGTCTTGGAGCCATCGGTCTGGCGGCCAGTCTCGGGATCCACATCCACAATGCTCAGCTGCACGGATGCGTGGTCCTTGGCGTGGATGATCCTGTTCGAGGCCGAGCTGCAAATAGGACCAGACCACAAGCGGATTAAACATGCCAGCCATCCAAGGGAGCGACGGGGGAACACGTGTTTCACTTACCATTTGCGGGGCACGTACAAATCAACATTCTCACCGGCGTCGTTCTCCATTTTGTTGTGCTGAAATGCGAATGGGGTAATTTGATCAGTAAGTTATACTTTTTCATGCTTAAATAATAGATTTACTTACATTTTTGCAGAAATTACAAATCAAGCGACCGCAATCCGTCGATGGAGGCGAAAAAGAGAGAGAAGTGACAGCGCGATGTGAAGGTGGTTGCGCTTCCTCATTCGGCCTTATCGATAGTTCTATCGATGTTTGTTATAATGCAGTATGGTCTCATCAGTTTTGCGGATTCGAGTAATGGTGTTATGACATTAGAGAGGGATAGAATGAGAGACAAAATGCAACATTACTGTCCGTAGGCGTCTCTAGACACGTCTGCTGGCTTTCAGTCGCACAACTGCGTTTTACAGCTGATTACTGATGTTTTACAGCAAAACACAGCCAACAATCCAGCAAAATTGTGTCCGAAAAGGATTAAAATCCAGCTCAACTGGACAGCCAGCTTGACGCATATATATTGCTCTCGCTCTGACTGCAGGCAGATCCACAAGGCCATTTTTATTTTCTCCAGCTAGACAGTCGGCAAAGTCTACTGTCATAACAACATAACCTAAGGTCCTACTTTCACTATTCGTTTAAAATTTAAACTTTAAATAATACTACCAGTATACAAATTTTCTAAATCGTTTTAAATTTCTTTGGAACCGGTTGGAATGGAATAACGTTTCTATTAAATATAATGCAAATAAATATATACTTTTGATTTTATTACAAATAATAAGAGTACCCTACTGTCACCATCGATATACTATCGATGTTTTCGTCTTTAAACAATCTAGAGAGCAACAGCTGTGGATCGATCGCCTTTGAATTCAATAGAAAGTATATTGCATTTGATTAGTATTTAACTAATAAATAAAGCCTGAATTAGCAGCCTTAACTAAGCCCTCGAGCTACGGAACTATTTTGTTTGAATAGGTTCAGGAACAATATCCAAACAGAAGTTCGAGTAAAACACGCGCAATACTACATCGGCATTGGTAAACGAAAACTAAAACCAAACTAATCTCAGATTACCAGCTGAACGTGGCGCTCGAATGCGACTCGGCCTCAAACAACATCAATCTGTGGCTGGAACTGCTGACGATCACAAATTTATCCAGGCTTTGCAAGAAGTGTCGTCAAATTCCATCCTGCACAACGAACTGAACCCATCGACGGTTTAGCTGAATGGGGTTTGATTCAACGTGGGGTACGTAATAGTTATGAATGTAAATGCATTATTGACTAACAAATCCACCAATTTACAGCAAGACTGCCTACAACAGCAAATCCCTTTTCCAGAAAGACTTCCCATCCATATATACAGCACATACGTTTAGGTTGAAATTTCGCTAGAACAAGATAACATAAAAACCGAAATGAATGAACACGCTTCCGGTGGCAATGTGGCAGAAGATGCTCCCCCGGAAAATAGAAAGAGAAAAGCTCATGACGATAAAGCCTCTAGCACCGGGATTGCAGAGGAAGCCAAATGTGGGAACGTCTCGTACAAAAATTCTCAAAAATTTGAAACTGAATTTTGTTCCGGGCGGTGCGGATTTATTTTTACAGATTTTTACAGCTTTTCAGAAGAAGCCATTATGGATTTTGACTAAATAAGCGATAGGCTGTTCACGGATTTTGCTTGCAATCTCATGCAATTTCCGTCTATAATGTTGGAAATTGGAGGCTTTCGTATATAGCGGAAAAGGATTGAATTTTCTTGATCAACTGGAATCTCTGGAGGTCGACTCGGCTGGACCAAGAGCTTGGCGGATTGCTTCCAAACGATGAAGCTTAACTGGGTAAGCGAATAATTTAAGAACATGCTTTTATGAAACTCTAATAAATCAAAATTACGCCATATAGTCATTAATCATCCTAATAACCTCACTAACAACAATTTCGAAATACTTGTGAGAAACTGCCAATAGCCAGTCCTCGATTCATCGGTGCCCTATGAGATGGTTTGCCAGTTGCCCAAGCTGCAACACTTGCAGGTGTCTCATTACGGTTCTGTACACGACTCGTTAATCGAGGGGTTGATCAACAAAAAGGGTTCCCCTCATAAGCTGGGACAATTTGTTGGAGAGACAGGCTAAGCATATTTGCAATATTTCCGTAATACAGATTGTGTGAAATTAGTCAATATTGTTCGTACCTGGGTGAGCGAACAAAGCCAACGGCGAGGGAAAATCAAAATCTATCTTGGATACTCTAGAGACAATATTTTGTATGCTAATCCTTTGGTGGAAATCATAGGCGCTTATTTGGAACCCATATTAATGAAGAACGAACTTGGTGAACGAAATCAGAACTAGAAAATCGAAGGATCTATTTTGAATAATTTACAAACATGCGTTTATGGAACTCTAATAAATGAAAATTCCAATTAATTTTGTCCAATATTGTATGTATGTATGTACATACGTCAAGACGAATCGCCCAATATTTAATTGCAATATTTATTTAAACAGTGAACATGATTTTGGATTGATATATTTGCAGCTGTAGCCATTGTATGCAACCGAATGGGAAAATTTAAAGTTAAAATTGAGTAAGACATTTGTTCAAACATGAACATGTCGATGTACGAGTACATTAAGAAAAGATTCTGTACAAAATCTATACATTTCTAAATTTAAATGTAGTAGTACATAAAGTCGCTAATTTACGACCTTTGAAAGAAAGGGCAAAGATGTGTGGTAATAAATACGCGACAAGCAACACACAAGTGGAGATCCCACTGATCAAATGTAGAGCTAAGCATTAATGTTGTATGCAATGCGTTGCATGCACTCCAAAACAACCCCCACGGTAAATGTAGCCGTTCCATGGGTCTAGCGATAGATAGAATATCAATTGTACCACATACATTGTTTGTAAACCGATATAAGACTCTGATTTTAAGAATAAAATTTAGTTTGAATTTACAACTCAACTCGCAAATGTCTATACTTTTCTTAAGGTCTTAACATTTTGGTCCTTCGAAACTCTCCGTTGTTTCCCCCCCTGTGGTAAGAGCACGGAGTTAAACCAGCTCCTTAAAGACTGCAGCACCACTGTCTGGTACCACTGTAGCTCCAAAAGTTGCGAAATAATAAACTCTGGTTTCCCTTTTGTAGTAAGAAACCGAGTATAACAAATTAATGAAACAGAAGTTTCAAATAAATTCGATAAAATAGGTGCTATACAGGCAGTATTTTTGAATTCTTACAATATAATTTATATTGTAGTCGTGTTTGAGGCCGAAACATCGAAAGTGAGAATAAAATCCAGCAAATTGAAAAAAAAAATTTTTTTTAAAGAGTGACTTTGACTGAAAACAAAATTTTTTTTGTGTGTTGAAAAAAGAAAACCACGACAAAAAATAACGACGCCAGTGCCAACAAGCAGTATTGACTATTGCATCAACAACAGCTTCAATAACTACAGCAGCAGCAACTATAGCAGCAGCAACTATAGCAGCAGCAACTATAGCAGCGTCAACTACAACAACAGCGACGTCAGAAGCGGAAACAACAATAGCGTCAAAAGCGACTTCAGAAGCGGCGAAAGCAACTACGGCAGCAGCGTCAACTACAGTAGCAGCGACATTAGCAACTACAAAAAACGGCAGCGGCAGCAGTAACAGCAACAGCAGGAGAAGATTCATCAGCTAAGTTCAGATATACTCGTATTTTATTTTTAAAACTATTTTAACTTAATTAAGTACAAGATGTTGTCGGAAAAAATTATTCAGTTGTTGGAGGCACAGTCAGCGATAGTAGCTGAGATAAGAAGGATTGAGGCTGGTCATTTGACCAGTGACGTAATCCAAAGGCTAGGAGAGCTAAAATATGAGGTTACAGCTAATCATGCTACTTTAGTAACCTATGGTGTAGTCGATCATGACTACTTTACGAAAAATCAATTTGAAAAAATTGTAAAAAACATTCAGGACATACAGAATAGGTATGATCTATTAAAATCTACTGGAGCCTTATCAAAAAGGAAAGTAGAAATGGCAAAGTTAGGACCAGTAGGGAATGGAACTTTGAAGAGAGATACAGAGCCAAGAATAAGCGATAGTCTTGAAAAAATTGTTGAGGAATTCGACAAATATATAGACCAGCTGAGAGCTTGTATAGAAGAAACTACTAGGAGAGTAGATCAGGCTGGCTTGCTTGAATGCCAGCGCAGGAAAAGTACCATAGAATTCCTCTCGAATAGACTTAATCAGAAGGTTGAGGATTACTATAAGACTTATGCTACAAATCCCAGCTTTGACGAGCAGATCGTCGAGTTAGAATTCGAAATTCAGGGTACATTAGACACCTTAGATGATAGAGTGCAGGCCATAAGTAATGCAAACGGTAACATTAGTAATGGGACAGCAAATAAAAGGGAAGACGATGATTTTCCCGTTCTACCAAAAGTAAAGGTTCCCACATTCTCTGGAGAAGAAAAAGAGTGGGACGGATTTTTACAGTTGTACTGTGACATAATCCATAACAGAGATGATATGAAACCATCTTTGAAGTTTGATTATTTAAAACTCGCGCTTAAAGGTGAAGCAAGGACAATGGTGGCCCACCTATTGACAGGTCCTGCAGAAAATTATAATGCCGCTTGGGATTTATTGAACAAGTGGTACGAAAATAAAAGAAAAATATTTTCGGATCAGCTAAATCGTATACTAGATCTACCAATGCTAGATAGCGATTCTGCAACACAAATAAAGATGTTTTCTGACAGAGGAAGTTGATGTGATTTTCGCGCACATAATTTTGAGAAAGTTTAGTAGAAATACCTTGCAGTTATATGAAACTCATATTAAACGGTCTAAAGAAATTCAAACATTACCAGATGTTATGGAATTCTTAGAGCAACGGTACAATTCTCTTTATTCTTCCCAGGATAAAGAGAAAAAACCATTAAAAAAACGTAGTGCAACATAGCAGCAATTAGGAAAATTGTGTGTTATGCAAATCAGCAAGCCACTCCATATTGTACTGCTATAAGTTTAAGAGAATGAAGGAGACAGAAAGATGCCAATTTATACAAAAAGAGCGCCTATGCAAAAGGTGCTGTAGGCATGATAAGTATAAAAAATGTTCTTCAGAAATATTGTGTGGACTTTGTAAAAAACCGTATCATCATACGATGCTTCATCTTCCTTATGAGAAAAAGGAAAATGTTAACACTTGTTTGACAAAAGAACAAGCGTTTTTAGCCACCGCACTTATAAAAGTAAGAGCGTTGAATGGTGGCTATGAAAACCTTAGAGCTCTTATTGATTGTGGGTCGCAATGTACCATAATTTCCGAAGAAGCAGCGCAAATTTTAAACCTGGCGCGAAAAAGTGTAAACACCGAAGTAAGTGGCGTGTCATCGACAGACTCTTGCACCTCAAAATATAAAGTTACTTTGTCGGTAAAAACTCATAGAAAACCGCTTAATATTGAAGCTATTATTCTCCCAAAACTAATGAAAGCGTTACCAATAAAGTCTTTCAATATTGACAAATCTCAATGGAAAGATTATGTGCTGGCAGACCCTGACTTTAATAAAACAAGTAGGGTAGATGTAATAATCGGGGTAGATTTATATTCCCATATTGTAAAAGACGGAGTAGTTAAAATAGATGGACTACTTGGTCAAAATACAGAGTTCGGTTGGATCATATCCGGTGGCACCAAGTCAAAAGGTGACAAATTGATCGTGGCGACAACAATTGAAGTTGGCGATTTAGAACGTTTCTGGGAAATGGAAACCGAAGACAATGACGTGGAAGAAGAGATTTGTGAGAAGCATTTCTTGGAAACCACTAGGAGAGATGAGAATGGAAGGTATGTAGTTAAAATACCTTTTAAAAAAGAAAAGGATCTAGGTGATTCAAAGGCACAAGCCATGGCGCGATTTTACAGCTTAGAAAGAAAACTAAGCAAAAATATAAAATTAAAAGAAAATTATCAAAAATTCATGCATGAATATAAAAATTTAGGACACATGGTAGAGTCCAAAAAAGAGGGCAAATATTATTTACCCCATCAAGGAGTCATAAGAGATTCCAGTCTAACGACAAAACTCAGAGTGGTTTTTGATGCGTCAGCAAAAAGTGGCCTTTTGTAGTATCGGCGGACATTGAAAAAATGTACCGGCAAATTAATGTTGATGAAGAAGATCAACAGTATTTGCATATAATTTGGCGAGATACTCCAAACGACAAAGTGAAGGAGTATAAGCTAACAACCGTTACGTACGGTACAGCTTCAGCACCCTACTTAGCTACTAGGGTGTTGGTTGCGATAGCAGATAACTGCAAAAATGTAAAAATATGTGAAATCATAAAGAATGATTTTTATATGGACGACCTGATGACAGGTGCCGATTCCATATTGGATGCTAAAAGGCATGTAGATGAAGTTACCCGGGAGTTTGAAAATGTTGGATTTAACTTAAAAAAGTGGATAACAAATGTCCCAGAAATTATAGAAGCCGTTATAGATAACGAAGAGAATAAGGTATTAAGTATTGAGGAGAATGAATCCGTCAAAACATTAGGGCTTCAATGGGAGCCAGTTAAAGACGAGTTTAGGTTCAATTATGAACCAATTAAGAAAGTTAACAAGAGAACAGTTTTATCTATATTAGCCAAGATGTATGACCCCTTAGGCTGGCTGTCTCCAGTCACAATTGTTGGTAAATTATTTATGCAAAAACTTTGGCTATCAGACAAAGATTGGGATGAAGAACTGTCAGATCAAGATACTCGCGAATGGAATTCGTTTGAAGATAATTTGACAAAATTGGAGAGAATTCGGATACCAAGATGGCTGAATTCTCAGCACAGCAATCCGATGCAAATCCATGGGTTTGCTGATGCATCCGAAAAAGCTTATGCTGCAGTAGTATATGCCAGGATAGATGGTTCTTCAATTATAGTAGCCAGTAAAAGCAAAGTTAATCCGAAGAAAAATCGGAAAACTATTCCCAAGTTAGAACTTTGTGCAGCTCATCTTCTAGCAAAATTAATTCAACGTGTAAAAATAGCAGTTGGAAGTGAAGCAGAAAGTTATGCATGGAGTGATTCTACGATTACTCTGGCATGGATAAAGAATGGAAATAATAAAGATAAATTTATCAGGCGTCGAACTGACGACATTAGAAACGTAAAAGAAATTAGATGGAGACATGTTAAATCTGAAGACAATCCAGCAGATGTAGCGTCAAGGGGCATTAGTGCAGATAAGCTGAAAGATTTTGAAATTTGGTGGAAGGGACCTCAATGGTTGGCTAAATCTAAGGAAAATTGGCCAAAAGAGGAGATTGAAGAAAAGAAAGTTGTTAGCACAACGTTATAAACGATAAAGCTAACATTATTAATGATTTATTAGAGAAATACTCATGCATGCACAAACTTGAAAGAGTTGTTGCATATATAATAAGATTTATTCAAATTAAAACCAAAAATAATAAAGAATTTCCTCCAAATTTGACGGTCAACGAGATTAAGAGCGCCAGAATATTAATACTGAAAAAACAACAAGCAATACAATTCAGTTCAGAAATAACTTGCCTAACTAATAAAAAAGAAATAGAAAATGGAAATAGAACTCAACTCTTAACAACATTCAAAAGATTTCGTTTTATCGCACAGTGTTGTTGATTACATATACATATGTACATATGTCTTTCTTCATTCCTATCGGTACCTAAAAATGGGAAATTACGATTAGCTTGTAGATTGTGAAGTGTTTGGGAACATAGACATACATATGTGGTATGTACTTGCGTACATATGTACGTATGTATGTAAGGACGGAGTGACCTGAGCAAGTATTTTATTTTCCCTTAAAGATTGATTTAGAGCTTCTTTTAATTTTTTGCTTTATTGCTATTTGTGGGTGGGGCTCCATGAAAGCGAAAAGGGGGAACACTCCACAGTGAGCCTGAAAAAGCTCAGCCGGGTCCCATGTCGAATTTTTCAGTGAGCTCGGGTGCGTCAAAACGATCAGAACAAATTTATATAAATAACGGAAGAAACGAAATGAGTGAACGACCTTGTGGTAGTAATGTAGAAAACGCTGATTTCGCGGAAAATAGAAAGAGAAAAGCTGATGGGGATGGCACCGATGACGCAAGCATTGCAAAGCGAGCCGCAGTGGAAACGTCTCGTACAACTATTTTTGATATTATCGACGAAAAAGCTGATTTCGCGGAAAATAGAAAGAGAAAAGCTGATGGGGATGGCATCGATGACGCAAGCATTGCAAAGCGAGCCGCAGTGGAAACGTCTCGTAAAACTATTTTTGATATTAACGAATATTGCTGGAAGGTTGTATTTGACTATCTGAAGGTAGAAGACCAACTAAGACTTGCTTCTTCGAACGTGTGGATTGGAAATATTTTCAAAAGCTACGCAAGCCATCGATACAGTCATATTGGTGAATCGCTCACGAAATGTCTTGTGGAAGGAGATCTGGAAAAACTGTTGCAGATTGTTGCCGATAATCTGCTTAGCTATGAGTCCGAGTTGAATAAAAGTTCGAATGGCGATCAGCATCTGTGGCTCTTGCGGAGCCACTGCACGAATATACGAAATTTGAAAATGACCTTTCGTCGGACCAGATGGGACGATCTGAACAGCCTTAAACATCTGACATCTTTGCACGCTCATCTGTACTTTCCAAACGTAGATATGTGGTGTGATGCTTTTGTTCAAAATCTCAAGCAATTCACGTGTCTAAGGAAACTGCGCTTGGAGGCTGTCTCATATAGCGGAAGACGATTGCATGTTCTTGATCAACTGGAATCTCTGGAGGTGGGTGCCTATCCTGGATTCAATGCCCAAAGCTTGGCGGACTGCTGCCTAACAATGAAGGAATTGAGGCATTTGGACTTTGGACAATATATCGAAAACATCACTACAAACCATTTCCATATTTTGGTAAAGAACTGCAAACAGCTGGAAAGTCTGGCATTTGGTGTAAACAGTCTCGATGCAAAAGTGCCCTATGAGCTGGTCTGCCAGTTGCCACGTCTGCAACATTTGGAGTTGTGGCATAACGGTTCTGTACGCCCCTCCTTTATCGAAGGATTGATCAACAAGCAGGGTTCTCCTCTGGAAAGCCTTATACTGTTCGGGCCCAATTTGTTCAAAGCGCAGGTTGAGCATCTTTGCAATATTTCTACACTCAAGGAACTCGAAGTAGCCTGCGACACCGTCCCCTTGGCAGACTTACTGAAGCTGAAGAACCTTCTATACCTTCACATATCCATGCCAATTACGAATGACCATGTTCTAGACCTTCTGAGAGGGCTTCCGCACCTAAAAGTTCTCAATTTACGACATTGCCGTTATATATACAATATACAATATACATTTGGGCACAGTTCCTTGACTAGGGTGAGCGAACAGAGAGAGGAGCGCGAAAAGGTCAAAATCTATCTCGAAAATTCAATACACGATAATGTTGATGCTATGGATGTTGATGCTATGGATGTTGATGCTATGGATGCTGCTGCTATGGATGCTGTTGGTCCTTTTGTTAAAATCATAAAGGGTTCTTTAAAAGGTCCCATATTAATAAGAAAATAACTAAGTGAACGAGATCAGAACTAGCGAATCTACCGATTTGGCTTGATTAATTTCCAGGCATACATTTATGAAACTAAATAAAAATTAAAATTCTCAATGAAAATCGAAACAATTCAGATTAAATGTACGGAAAACCTTAACATCACATATTAAAGATACGATAGAACCGAAAACCTAGAAATAAGACAATTTCTATATGTCTACATACATATATCGACTCGCGTATTCATGCAAATCATGATTAAAAACTACTGTCATATTTTAATATTCTCGGTCAAGGCTATACTAATTATTAAATTCAATTAAAAATAATGTTTTCATATTTTTTTAAATGTAACAATAAATTCCTTTTTTTCCAATTATGAAGCTCATAATTACTAGTAGTTTAGCAAAGCAATTATGTGTCCCTACCTAATAGAAGTTATACCCTGCGATTACAACAATCTGCCAGTTGAGACAATATTTTGTTATGGAGGTATGACACTTTACTTTGATAACTGACTAGCTGCAAAAACAGAGATAGCCTTACGGGAAATGCAAGCAGTGTACTTTCGTGAGAACTGGAAAATTATGTGATTCAATTTTAAATTCTAATCTATTATGTCACAAATAGCAGGCATTGGCGTTTTGCTTCATGATATTTCAGCCTTGCAGCAAAGTTGGTAAAGCCTAGTGTCATACCACCATAAAGAACTGAATTATGTTCCAGGTTCATTGGTTCAACTGGTTCACTTATTTAGCAGGCTGCTAAAATGTTCCGTTGAAATGTCTACAGGCAGCGAATTCGCGTCGGGAAAAATTCCTTTGCAGTTAATTGTGAATGTAAATTGTGAAAAGTGTCTAAAATCAGCGCGATAGATAAAATTAATTAAACACATCCTTGGATGGTGTGTGGTGTGTTGTGTGTGTGACCCAGCGAGCGTGTGAGTATTGATTTTGGCACAGAGAGGAGTCCGGACCCCGTGACCTCGCTCGGTGTCAGCTATGATTTTCGTCAATGGGAAGCAGGTCCCATCGGTTTTCTCTCTGCTTCGCTGTGTGCGTGCGTGTGGGTGGATGAGCAGGATTTTTTTCATTGTGGTTTAAACGCGCGCTGGGCCTTAACATTTACCGTTCTACCAATCTCACCGTTGCCTATTAATAGGCGTCAGTGTGCGAGTCGCATAAAGTCGCATAAAAATTCAATGAACTTTGACGGCAGCGCCCGAGGATAGGCCATGCTTCTTCTTCGTTGCACTTTACACAACATGATGTCGTTCTCTCTCTCGTACTCTTTTTGCTTTTGCAGTAAACAGCTGTACTCGTGTCTACCGACTATACACTACCCTCTATTACAGCTACATACATACATATAAGACCCTGCAGCATTCTTACAATGCACTGTGGTCAAAAAGACCAATTTTGTTTTTTTTTTGAGGGTTGCATATGAATCTATTGGACTTTTTTTCGAAAACTAATTCATAACCAAAGATTTTAAAACTATAAAATTATATTCGGTATACAGTTTTATCTTATCTTATCTTATGTTAGTAAAAATATCAAATTAACTAAACTTTCAGTTCTAAAAAAACCAATAATGTGACTTTGGGCCAAGTCTGACCATAGTGCATTAAGGAGAAGCAAGATATTTTGTTAATTAGGAATTTTAACTAGATTTGTGCTGAAAGATTTATTAATAATATTTGGCATAACGTTTGGCAAAACATTAATGTATTAAAAGATATCGTTGATATCGTAGTGTAATATGTGTATGCCTTCCTCTGCATGTTGCATTTAACTCCATGAATGCAACATACCCTTCCCCTCCACATGTACCGGGTATAAAGAGCTATAAAGTTGCAGCTAGCAGTCTCATTCATTTTGTGCTCCAACTCATTCATTCTCTCGGCAGCTTTCAACGCCTTTGGTGCTTCGTTAGCTTCGTTTATTTGGTCAAAAGCAAACGGCGTGTCGGGTGAATTGTTGCTATTGTTATCGTGGTGCTGAAACTTCTTGAGGTGAGATCTCACAAGTGGCCAAGGGGCCCGGCGACTCGGCCAGGTTTCCCATTGACCTTTTGTGTGTGCCGTGATATTTTTGCATAATGTGTGAATTTCGAGCTGAATTTATGCGAGAGCAAATATGAGATCATGATAACGTGAGATGCTATTTTTAAACTGAAATATAAAATAGCAAAAGGCCTGAGTAAAATAATAAAAACCATACTTAATATAATTGTAAATGAAATAAAACCAAATTGAAACAAATTATAGTGTGAAAATGTATGAAAGTATTCGAAAACTAATAATAGTTGTGTTATAATAAACATTTCTCAAAAGCTTCGGTAGTAAGATTATTTTTAATGATCTGTTTGTAAGTTGTAACAATAGCTACGAGTATTGATAATCGATTTTACTGAACATTTATAATGTTGTCAAAAGATATCTAATCTTGCGGAAACATATTGTGACATGAGTATCATATCAGCTTGTTTTGAAGCACATATCACATCAGTTATTTCGCCTACCTATCGTTATGAAAATAATCCTAAAACAAACTGTGCATAAATAACCTTTAACTTAAATTTCCTGCTATTTTCTATTTCTTTCTAAATCTGAACAGATTTTTAAAGATATTTTTCAATTTATGATAGCAATTTGGATGAAATAAAGTCTTTGTACAAAAACTTATGCCTAAACTGTATTCCTACGATGCAGAAATATACTTCCACGAGTATATGCAGGGCTTAGCTAGAATAAATGAAGATATACACATAATATAGCATGAAAAAAACCAAACACTAATTCCATAACTGTTTGTATATTCTCCTACGGCCAGAGAATCGTATAAATTTAATCATACAGGCTTACTTTTGGGTTAGTGGCCAAGTACACATACATATTATTAAATAAGCATCTAATTAAATATACAAATATGAGTTCAAAAGAACTAATTAAGAACGGGTAAAAGCCAAAAAGAGCCTTTCAGAAAAGAGAGAAAGAAAAGCGGTTAATATGATGTCAGCACCGAAAGTGCGTGGCTGCTGGCGTTGCTGTGTCTGCCTATTAAAGATACTGCCCCACGAGAAAAACCTAAAACTAAAGCACTTTCTAGGTCAAAAGTTGAAAAGCATAAGGCAGCCATCATCATGACGATGGCGATGATGCGGCTCGTAAGAGTTGAAAAAAAGAAGAAACAAAATATAGAAAAAAAGCTGCGCCGACATGAAATGCAATTAATAACACAACCAGCGACAGAGGAAAAGTAACTTAAAAAAATCATGAAAATGAAAATGCCTCCCTTTGGCCAGCCTATGTTGCGTGCTGAAAGAGCCAAGTCAGACCCGACCTGATCTAAGGGGCCGCCCCTCAATTGTCAGGGGGCGTTCCCATAAAAAAACACAGAAATTATAAAATGTACAAAAACCAACACAAACTAATGCTGCCACATGCAAAACCGAATCAAACTACATACATGAGATGCAAAATGGATACAAAAGAAACTTTAGAGCTAACAAAGCTAGGCTATAAATACTCTACATATAAGAAATTTCGTTTGAAAATCCAGCATTGAAGTTTAAATAACTTGGAAGACAAAACTAAGCTATAAATAATATCTGTGAATTTCATGAACAGTCTTGCCTGAATCAAAGATAAACCTATGCTATAATATTAAATTAAGAAACCATCTTGCCTGAATCAAGAGAGCACAGTAGCATTTCAAGGCCAATGGAAAATAATTGAAAATTTTAAATGTAAATTGCATGTTTTTCTTAGACAGTGGCTTCATGTTATTGCGAAGAAAATTGTATATGCTGGCCACTCGTACATTAGTTATTAACGAGTATTTGACCATAACCAATCATTATTATTTCTTTGTAATAGTTCTTCAAGCTTCTTATAAAATGCAAGGCAACGAGTAATTGCCACATTTAAATATTAATAGCCATGTAATTCCAAGAGAGCTGATTCCATTTAATAGTCCTGTTTCAAATATAACTAGTTCGATACAAAACATCTTTTTTCTTTGTCGAACTTTTACTTTTGATCTAAAAAAAGGCGCATGCATCATTTGCTACAGCTTCCCTTTCAGAAGGCAACTTGTTTGGTTGAGATCCCTGAGACCATCCAAACACCATCATAGCATGGCTGTAACCGATCGGTTTCAGGTCATTTCACAGGAACTCCTCCCAATTGGATTGTAACTTTTTCTTGTTTTGCATTCTAATTCTCATTTTAGGAGCAGGAAAACCTGTTTTACCCATGGCAACTTAATTTTAATGTGGCCCGTGCCTTTTCTTCTCTCCTATTTGCAGTGCTTGACTTTTGGGAACTGGTCGCTTGGACTTGGATTTGGACTTGGACTGGGATTTCGACTTCTACTCCGACTTGAATGTGAGGATGGCTATGATGTGGCTGCCGCTTCTACTGTGCACAGTTTCTGCTGTGTTTTGATTTGTTGTTGCTGTGTTACTTGTTGCACTATTACTCTTAACCAGAAGTGGCTGCAGTTGGAGTTGGAGGAGCAGCAGCGTTACAGTTCGTAAAAATCGGTCAATGGAAACGGGCTTGTAAGCAGGTGCAATTGCCAGAGAAAAGAGACGACAGGGGAGTGAGGAACTAAACATGTCGCTAAAGGTAAGTAAATGCTCAATACTTGACCTAAATAACAGGTAATTGGCCTATTTGGTGTGAGTGGAATGGAATTTGTGCTAGCCAACTGCATACTGCAGTGCATTGATTGGTAGGATGGAGTTTTTCACGGGAACTCAGGAAACTCTGTTATTTGTCTGATTTTTATTGGAAAAAAATGTAATGATATGGTGATCTCAGATGCAATCGCATCTGCTCGGTCTAGAGCATGTCTGAAGCATTAAAAGTGTTTCTCACCTGTGTAGCTGGCATATGCTACTTTGCTACGCTACCCATAAACATCATTATCATCAACAGTGTTACATATGCATTGTTTCCTTAGCCATCTTGAGTCACGTCACGTGAGGGTTTTCACTTGTGTTTACCTCATCTTGTGTTGCCTCTCAACAGGTGCTTCAGGTCCCCCTTTATTCTTATACATACATATGTACACACATATGCATGTACACATGTATATATGTATATTCCACACTCCCTCCCATGCCAAGCACCATCTACTCCACTTAATTCGCTTCATTATCGCAAAGTTGACATTTTTACTGCATTTAGTCTGAACAAATATTTCTTGCATTTCCTTTTTCTGGGGAACATGGTCAGGGCTTCGACTTGGGTGACCGCTTCGCTTGTTTCTGGGTTCATAGGCGGATAAAATGGTAGCAGAACAGCTTGGGAATACAGGTGGGTAGATTAAATTGTAAAAGTATATGGGGTAATACATTCATAAGTGAAGTCACTGCTGGATGTGTTAAACAATCATTGATTGGATAGGATATTGATTGTTAATGTCATTGGGGAATCCCCGATAAAATAAAAAATCTTATTTCGATGAGAAGCGATCATCTCAGGGTTAATGTTCACTTTGTAACAGAGCAGCAGCAGAAAAACTATTGTAATAATGCACTCAATGTGGTCCGACATCCGCTATGAAATAACTTGTGCGTTGAGTGTTACTGCAGTGACCCTAATTACATACTGTGAACAGGAAAAGTAATTTCCCACATCATCATCATCATCATTAAGAGCTGAAGAGCTGGGGCATATGCAGTACGGATAGCACGGGACATAGTCGAGAGGGTATTTTCTTGTTTTGATAGTTGATACAATTGTTGTTAATTGATTTATTTCCCCACTTTTCTCTTTTCCACTCAACAGAAAGAGACGCCCTCGGATGTGCAGCTGCATATGGCAGCAATGAGGGGTGATGAGGTGGCCCTGCTCCGGCTGCTGGACAGTGGAAAGGTACATGTGGACTGCAAGGATGAGGTGAGATTATTGTCAAGTTTTTTATTTTATTAGCTAAAAGGCTTAAGCCTATTTTCTCGGCTTAAATTCAGATATTTTCAGTCATTGCATGACACATTGCATAAGATCGTTATATATATGTATAATATATATATGTTGAGATACGAGTAAACACTTCCTTAAAATCGTTAAGGCGTGACCCATGCGACTTCAAAACGCTGTCAGTGAAATATTACATAATAAAAGAGTTAAATAAATTAAACACAAAAACAGTTTGAAGCGCTAAAATCAGTTAACACTTTGTTTACCCCAGCACGCACCAATTGGCAAAGAAGTCGAAAACTGAACCAAAAAAAAAAAACCGAAACCAAAAATAAATTATAAAAATAAAGAAATTAAATTTCACTTGACGGTCAGCGAAGCGCGCGGACGCGAGCAAAGGAAAGTGGACTGCGGGGGCAGTGTGCCAACAGCTGGTCTGCCAGAGTCAGAGTCACAGCCCGAGCCCCCCTCCCAGTAAGGGCACACAGGTATACGTGATTCCCCGGCCCAGGGGAAACCACGTGCAGTCCAAGTGCAGCGAGAGAGCGATTTGTGATTTGCAATGCCTTGGACTTTCCTCAGACTCCCATCCGTAGACACGCATGCAAATCCACACGAAACGATTTTGCTCCGAGTTGGTGAAACTAACCGCAAATTGCCATTCAAATCGTTTGATGCTCAATTAAACAATTAAAGCAAATTCATTTTCTGTTAACGCTTTGAATTGGTAATGAACGATTTGCACTGAATTTAAGCGGGGCTTCAATTAAACACTGATTTTGGTTAGTGGCTACTTAATAGGATTGAGCCGAGAGTAGTTCATTTATGTTTGCCAAGCACTTTATTTTTGGATAGTTTACATTTCCGTTTAAATTCTAGAAACACACAATCTCTTCCTTCACCCATTTCCAAAAGTTTTCTTTCTTTATCTTTGAAATAGTTCCCCAATTAATCTCTTTTTCAACTTTCGATCTTTTTATTTTTCAGGATGGGACCACACCACTTATCTTAGCTGCCGCTGGAGGTCACACATATTGCGTGATGGAGCTGCTCGATCAGGGGGCAGATCCGAACACACGGCGCTTAACGGGAACAACGCCCCTCTTCTTTGCCGCCCAGGGAGGGCACTTGGACGTGGTGAAGATTCTGATGAAGGCGGGAGCGAGTGTGGACACGGCTTCCGCGGACGGGGGAACGCCCCTGTTTGTGGCCGCCCAGGGTGGTCATGTCAAGATCGTGCGGGAGCTGCTCGACTGTGGAGCAAATGTGAATGCTCACATGAAGGTGGGTGGAAACAACAGCAGCCTGCAGAGTCGTTTAATATTTATTGATTTTTTATTCAGGACCGTGCCACGCCTGTTTTCATAGCGTCCCAGAACGGACATCGGACAGTTCTGTCGCTGCTGATCCAGGCTCATGCGGAAATCGATATCAAGCGCATAGACGGTGCCACACCGCTCTGGATAGCTGCCCAAATGGGTCAGGATCACATCTGCAAGGTACTCCTCCAGAACGGGGCCAATGTGGATACAGTGCGCTGTGACGGCGCCACCCCGCTCTTCAAGGCCGCCCACAAGGGGCATGCGGCGGTCACCACAGTGCTGCTCAAGTACCGCCCCAATCTGGGCCTGCTGCCAAACGGGGAGACGGCGCTGCATGCAGCCGCTATGTTCGGCCATATGACCGTCTGCAAGCAGCTGGTCGCTGCCGGCAGCGATGTCCTGGTAAAGAACCAGGAGGATCTGACGGCCCTGGAACTGGCGCACCAGCAGAAGTACACCTCCATTTGTGATTATCTCCAGGAGCGTGTCCGAGCGATTGTGGCGCGCAATTCAAAAACGATGGTCACCCCGGCAACATCTACGGTTACATCTACGGTCACGTCCATGCCGGCGTAAAAACATATACAAAGATGACAAACAGATGATACCATGCCTCCAAAGTACCTTTATGCACAATACGTTGGCCTTTATCTTTATGTTTAATCGAAAGATCAGTAGAAGAGCAACAATGGAAGGGACTGTGAAGTATCTTGAACCCGGAAATAGTAAACAACTAATTATTTATGTACATTTGTGTCAAGTACATGGTTTAAATCTGAGAAAATCGAAAGCTCGTTTAAGAGTCGCCTCGTTATGTTGCACAGTGTAAATGGAGAAGCCCAGCAGCAAACACTAATACACAGAAACCAATCAAAGAGAAATCCACTATAGAAAAAAACACGTCCAAGCTAAAGTAAATGGCCCTAAGAATACTAATTTACATATATAAATAAATACATATATATTATATATTACAAATATATTAGATATAACCATCATTCGTATTAACAACCACTTGGAGCTTGTATTTTGAATTTAACTCTAACAATAATAAAAACGTTAACGATTACGATAATAACTGTTAACATGGACCCCCCCTCCATAAAAAGATAATGTTAGAAAGTCCTCTGTACATATACTATATATATATATATAGACATACATATAAACTATCTATGATATGAAAATAGACATATTTAAAAGCATATGTAGATCCCCCTCTAACGCTAAGCAATTGTTGACAAGTGCTTTACGTTGAAACGCCTTCCTAAGTATCTGTATTAGCAATTAGTTATATTCAATTCTTCTGTGGTTTATTGCTTATTTCCTTGTAAACTATATATTCGAGAATTCATTAATTTCTTTCATTGATCAAGATTTAAGTATAGTCTTCGACCCAATTTTGAAAATAAAGATTATAATAAATCGACACACGAGTAGTGGAAAAATGTTTGGTGTTTTAATTAGGAGAATTACGAATCAACCGAACCCATTTCATACTTTTTCATAGTTTATTTTCTATCGATCGTGTTAAAAACCTCTTTTTTAAGTTTAGTACGAGTTATTATTTTCCTTTCGAACACATTTGTGTAAAAGCTGCAAAGTTAACAGAACCAAAAAGCTTGTAAGCTTCTAAGTTAACAGAGTTGCAATGATTTCTTCTGCAAAGTTTTTGAATTAACTGATTTTCAGAGCTAACTGAAATATTTTTGTGCAATTTTTGTGTTATTATACCCGTACTCAAAAAAGAGTTAAGGGGTATATTAGATTTGTGGTAAAAGTGGATGTGTGTAACGTAGAGAAGGAAAATTTTCCGACCCCATCAAGTATATATATTCTTGATCAGCATCAATAGCCGAGTCGATATAGCCATGTCCGTCTGTCCGTCCGTCTTGTTGAGCGCCTGGATCTCAGAGACTATAAGAGTTAGGGTAACCAAAGTGTATTTCAAAATTTCGCCCCGCCCCCTTCCGCCCCTACAAAGGACGAAAATCTGTGGCAGGCACAATTTTAAAGATACGATAAAACTAAACGCAGTATCGTAGAGAATGTCCATATCTAACAGATTGCCGAATCTGAATCAGATCGGATCATAATTATAGCCAGAATGAAGAAATTTATTTTCAGTTGGTTCCCCCGCCCACTTCAGCCAGAGACACACTACTCTATCTCCTTCTCGCTCGCACACTCTGCTGCGTTCAGTGCGCGAGCAACCCCTAGCGGAGGAGATGTAGAATATGAATGGTACATCTATAATCTACATTTTAGATGTAAAATATACATTGTAGATGTAGATGTAGATGTAGATAACAGATTTAGCATAAAAATGTAAAATGTAAAATTTTTTTTTTCTAAAATTAAAAAAAATCATGCTAAAAAATGTATATACTGGTATACGGGTATAAGTAGAGTCGCGTCCCCAGAAGCGACTCACACGTTCCTTCTCGTTTCCATTGCATTGAATAGCTTTAACATTTTCGAATACTATTACTTCATATGTCGTGTGTTCCAAGTTTAAACAACTGTTTTGGGATAAAAGAAAAGCAACCAGATCAGAACCAGATGAAATTGTTGCCTCGGTTTAGTCGGTTATCAAACGCTATAGGGTTCAGTTCGACTCTTAAATAGAAAATAGAATATCCAACTTTGTGACAAAACCCAATGTGTTGTTGATACAGGTGATCTTGGAGCAGGCCAACACCAGACGGGCTGCAGTTGAAAGTGAAACGTGAAAGAGAACCGATCTGAAATAATTTGTGGAATACCAACATGTCAAGCACAAGTCTTCTAACGCGATCCCTGCTAATCGAAGGTAATTAGGTGGATTTCAGGAGACCAGCATCGGAAGAGTCTTTAATTTTGGAAACATTACAGCGCCCCGATCGAAGAACCGCTCGATCTTCACCCTTATCCTGGGCGTTGTGGTGGGTTATTGTCTGGCCCAGCTGTTTGCAAGTATTGTGCCACACGAAAGCTTATACCCATATCTGAGCAGAAGACTGCGTATCCAGAGCGATCCCCACCTCGACCGAAAGCCGGCCAAGGCCGAGCAAGTTGATCGCGATGAATTTCAGCATCACTCCAATGAGCACCGCGACGACAACTCCACCGTGGCCGAGCAGATGAAAAAGGAGGTTCGCATCCTCTGCTGGGTGATGACAAACCCCACGAACCACAAGAAGAAGGCGCGTCATGTGAAGCGGACCTGGGGCAAGCGGTGCAACATTCTGCTCTTTATGAGCTCCGGCCAAGACGATGAGCTGCCCACGGTCAAACTGAATGTGGGAGAGGGCCGAGAGAATCTGTGGGCCAAGGTCAAGCAGGCTTTCACATATGTTTACCAGCACCACTACAACGATGCCGACTGGTTCTACAAGGCCGACGACGACACCTATGCGGTGATCGAGAACCTGCGCTATATGCTGTATCCCTACAGCCCCCAGACGCCCGTACACTTTGGCTTCAAGTTCAAGCCGTTCGTCAAACAGGGCTACATGTCCGGCGGAGCTGGCTACGTGCTCAGCCGAGAGGCCCTGCGCCGGTTCGTCGTCGAGGGCATACCGAATCCGAAAATGTGCCTGCCGGGCACTGTGGTAAATGAGGATATCGAGATCGGTCGCTGCATGCAGAACTTGAATGTTACGGCGGGCGATTCCAGGGATGCGATGGGTCGCGGTCGTATGTTTCCATTTGTGCCCGAACAGCATCTCATACCCGCCAAGTCGGATAAGAACTTTTGGTACTGGAACTATATTTATTACAAGACGGATGATGTAAGAACAGTCCTCGCCACTGCATATCTATAATGCATAGACTTGCATGTTTTTTTCAGGGTCTCGATTGCTGCTCAGATCTGGCCATATCCTTTCACTATGTTCCGCCAAATCTGATGTATGTGCTGGACTATCTGATCTATCACTTGAAGCCATATGGTCTGCAAAGGTCACTGGAACGCTTGCCCGCAAAACTGCCAGTGGGTGAATTTCTTCCGGCCCCCATTGAGCACCCAGCGGCCAGCAATGAGGATTCTGTGGATGATTACGATAGGCTAGTAACCACAACCACTGAGGCGCCCAAGGAGCCCGATGCTAGGGAAATGGACTCCAGAGAGTTGGAAAAGGAAGAGGCTAAATATAGGAAACGGAACTCGAAGGAAGCTCCTTCCAGGGATACCAGACAAATCGACGGCAATTCGGACTCAAGTGCTGACGAGGAGGCCAATGACGAAGAGGTTGAAAGGGCGAAGGAGTAAAGTAAAGGAATAAGTGTTTAGATTTTATATGTTCAGCTTTTGATCCATTTACATGTACAAGTAGAATTTAACATGAGGCAAAAATTAGGTTGTAGGCCTGGATAAGTAGACCACTTGCTCACATTTCAAATTGACAATATACAGTAAGCACACATATTATGTGGACATCTGGCGTACGATTAAGTTAAACAGAAAGAGATCAAAGATCAACATTTATACTATCGGCTCACAAAAAATATTTAAATTTTCTACTATGGTATCCTTATAAAAATTAACTAAAGAAAAATAGTCACTTTTTACGTACATAAATTATTCGGACATTCGTTAGGTTCTTCAAGCAATAATATAATTTTTGTTTACCGCATTTATTCTTTATGATGTCTAAAATTTCTCGGCACAACTTTTCCCCAAAAGTAATAGTGCCCTATGGACTAATATTGACAAACTAAACAAGCAGAGCCATTTGCAAGGATTCTTCCGATTAAATGTACATATTTATAATTTTAATTAGAATCTGCGGCACGGATATCCACAAAACATTGTAATGCGTTAACAAGAAAATTTTACGACCTTTCACAGGATTTTTGATTCGTGGCGATAGAATATATATACCTGAAGATATAGCGACCCAATGTTGTAGCTTTTTACCATTTTTAATGTTTCTTCAACTTTGCCGTTTGTTGAATTTGTGTATTTACGTATCAAAATAAAAAAATACATTTAAATGCGCAAGTTGTCAAAGCTCATCAGACAAACCCACACTTACTGGTCACTGCCGCTTTCGGTTATCAGTATTTACAAATGTTTCCAAGCTGGGCTACCAGGTTTCATAACCCCATCAATACGAAAACGGATATCTAGTGCCCCAATGCAATGTAATCAAGCCCATATTTCCCCCAACAGACTTGCAAGTATATACCCATATGTGAAGATAATAAATGTTCGGAAATGTACTTTGTACTTTCATATTGAATTCAACTTAGGTATTCATCTACATATATCCATATATAAAGATGCTGATAAATGCATGGAAATATACATTCAAAATGATAATTTTATAAACTTAGAATGAATGGTTCCTTGTCCTGGCTTGGTCAGGCGATTTAGAAGATGGGGATAAATGCATGAAAATTTACTCTTAATAATAATATTCAATGGAAAATTGAAGTTCATCAGCATTCGGATCTGACTTGGTCTGCATTGTATGCAAGTGTGTGATACTGGTACCTCTGTGATTCATGGGATGTCTGGCTCGCAGATTGCTCAGAGTAGGGCTAAGGCTAGTTTCCGAGAGTACTTGGTTCCACCGTGCTCTTTGGGTAGGTCTCAAGACCGTTTTTGAAATAGGTCATGATTTCTTCTTCTTCGTCTTTCTCTTCGAATTCGTCTTCCTCTTCCTCTTCGAATTCGTCTTCATCTTGGTCTTCTGCATTTGGCGGCTTATGCCCAATAACCTGAACGGACAGTTTGGGCAAATTGGTGGGTTTCGTGTCGTTAAGGAAGCGAATTACATCCGCTTTGGTTAGGGTGCGCATCACATCGGCCTTCTTCTGGTTACGACCGAAAATATAGTCCCCTTCGATGATCTCATTAAAATTTTCTCCCACCTCATTCAACAGAGTACGGTGAGGGGCAAGGCCTACATGGATAAGCTGCTCTTTTATGTGGGCATAGATCTTGTCATCTATTACATCGAAGAAATACCAGCCCTGGCGGAAAAATATTTCAATGTCCTTCTCCAGTTCTTTGGCACTGTCTCCTGCAGACGTCTCCTCCAAGTCTGCAGTAAGGTAATAGCCGATAATGCCGGTATTGACGTTAACCCAGCCCTCCACTTCTCCACCAACGAGTTTCTCTGTATAGAAGTGCGGGGTATTAAAGTTCCCACTCATGAGGTCGAGTATGACCTCCACGAGTAAAGAGTTCGCACCGAATTGGTAGTAGTTTGTGACTTTTGTGGTTGTAATGTGCTCGCTTGGGGCGTTGCAGCATATGCCATGGCTGCCCTGCGGAAGCTTCACGATGCGATTTTCCACGAGCCGATGATCCTTAATGGGCCCGCATTTTAGTCGGCTGAGGACCGCATCGAGCACTTTGTGGGCTGCCTCCTCCGTGTAGTTGCCCTGTATGAGGGCCTTGATGTACAGCTCCTGCGGCAGCTTCTGGGAAAATGCTTTCATATCCTCCAGAGTGATGTTATCAAGGGACTTGTACATGTCCTTCCTCGCCCATGGCTTTTCTCCCAGCACACGGCAGAAGATGTCGCTAGGATCACAAATTATAATTCGAGATGCAGAGAGTATACGGAGACACCTTACCTGCTGACGCCGGATGAATAGTTCAGACTTTCAAAGTAGGACTCGCCCTGAATCTGGCGGTAGGCGGTAAGTAGACCTTCAAAGAGGGTTGCGCCCAAATTGACCATGCCTTCGGCAATGGCCTCCACAATCAGATGGAGCTTTTCATTGTAGCCGCTCACAATTAGCCTCAAACCATTGTCGTTAGCTATGAATCGGTAGTTCAGATTGGCCCTTTGGGCGAGTTCCAGGTCCTTTTGCACGTGCTCCTGCACCAATGAAACGTACAAGTCGCACATAGCAGCACTGTAAGAACCGAAGAGAAGCATCAAGAGTTTTTGGAAGTACATTGGATGAGAAGTCTAGTCACTTACTTCTTCGCGCTCTGACGTAGCAGCGGCGTGATAAAAAAGAAGCATAGGTAGGCCTGGGGCATCCCAAATTTGTCATCCTGTCGGAACCACAGCTCGCAGGTGTCGGTCTTGACCAACCTTTTGGGGTAAGGCGGCAACTTGGGCTTTCCCTGCTCATTCCAGAACAACGTGAAGTCGTGCGCCACAAAGGGATTGGCTTCGGGCAGAAAGAGCTCAGCAATGCGCTTCGATTTGGATTTTAGCCACAGCTCCTTCCACTTATCTGGCATGGGTATAGTGGTGTAATTGGTGCCGAACCACTCCTCCTGCTTGTCGTAGGGTATGCCCTTGTACGGCTTTTGCGAGGTAATCATTAGATTGAATTTGAAACTGTTGAGGATCCCGATCAGTTCGGACAGATGCTGCTCGTCAGTTTCGTAGGTGAGCTCCCTGGCGGTGAGTATATCCTTTGGGGGATAGTATTTGCTTCTGAAGACCAATTCATCGACATCATGGCGATAGAGCCGATCCGGGACACGGAATTCTGCGGCCTTACTCTTCTGCTGCTCTTCGTACAACTGATGCAAGGTACCGTTGCAGCAATTGGAGAAGATCTGCAAATAGGCAAAGGTGGCAAACAGCACTTCATCGATGTGCTCGAATCCCTCGTTGTTGATGCCAATGTTCACTTTGAAAAAGCTGTGCATCGAGTGGTGATTGAAGACCGTCTCGTCTATGCCAGCGTCGAGATGACAGGCCCAGTGGCGACGCTGCAGGTAGGCGAGGAGACTACCGTCTCCCTTGTACCCGATCAGGTGGGAGAGAAACTTATCTGGATTGCTGTGATAGTGCGGGCGCATACTGGGTAGCACCCAGGTCAGCTCCAACTTGCACCATTTCTCCACGGCCTCGACGAGGAAGACTTGCTCGTGGAACGCCGGACGGAAGGCGTTGCGGTAATCGAACTTGGTCAGGTCGGGCGCCTTGATGTCATTGCGGCGCAGTTTGGAAAAGTGGCGTACCACCATGCTCTCCAGCACGGCGATCGGCAGGGAACCCTGCAGGCACAGGTACATGCGATTGGCCGCATAGTTATCGCGCCAGGCATCGTGGAGCGCTTTGTGCAGGGAATTGTCGTCAGCGACGTTGTCCTTGAGCGATTTCATGTTACCCCAGTTGAAGGATCCATGCGGATAGCCTGCGGTGGCCAGGCTGGCGAGCAGCTGAATGCGACGGTTACTATCTTTTGTTGCCACCTGCTGAAACTCACAGTCCACGATAACGCGTCCACGTTCCATGGTGTTCTGCAGCATCAACGGATGGTTCAGAGCAAATGTTAAGTAGTCCAAACTGGACTCCAAGTGTTGGTCGGACACCTTAAAGGAGAACAGCGTGTCCTCGCTGAAGATTGACGATGAGCATTCCCCGCCGTTTTTTTTCACGTGCGCAAAGAAAACGTTCTCCTCGGAGTCCGGTTTGCTGCCCATGAAGATCATATGCTCCAGAAAGTGGGCCAGGCCCTGATAGCTGTGCGGATCGGCGAATGGACCGTGGTCGACCATCAAGGCACAGGAGGCGCTATGGGGCACTAATCCAATGTTGAGCGTTGGTACCGAGACGATCAAAGCTCGAAGTCCATTGTTCAGCTCAATGGACCTAAAAGGGGCAATTGAGTATCGGGTACTTCGATGGCGCGTTGAACTTACTTGTAAATTTTCTTGTCGTTCTCCGATTTATAGGGATCGTCCAGATACTTTACTTGTTCCTCCATTCTGATGCGTTTTGGCTAATGGCACGTTGTTTAACAATGCGTTGATCTAAGTTGCTAGTTTTAGTCGACTTGGTTGCGATCAGTAGTTGAATTTTTTTATTACAAAATCCGCCAACACCAACTTCACGCAAAACTAAGATGGAGAAAAGGCGGGACACAGCTTTCAGTGGTGGCGATCTGTTCTAGCGATGGTATCGCTTGCTCAGAATCATCGATTGACCAAGAAGATCGCTATTGTGTGCAAGAAGGCTAAAACACCATTTTAAATTTCCCAACACTCCCTGTACAAATTTGTATGATTCAAAAATGTTACAATAGCATTATGTTTTGTTGTCCATGGTCATATTCTAATATACTTCAGGTTAAGACAGCGAGACCGCGATAAGAGCCGCACGGGAACAGCATGCAGTGTGAGCGAGATCACACTCACACTCTCAAATAATATTGGCTGGTCTTTGCGTGCTGGATAACATCGTTTTGATACGAATCATTTCATATCTGCCTTCCATACTAGCTTGGTCATGAAGTGTAGAGGAATGCGATCATTACTATTGACTGAACTATCGAGTGTCCGTATCGTGCCCTCTATCGATGTTTTTCATTGTACAATTGAGACGTTTACAAATTTAATTTTAATTTCACAACTGAATTAACATATTAAACCATGGTTCTACGGATCTTGATTCGCGAATAAAAGTGGCATAAAGATGTTCACGAGAAACTAGAATCTACGACACAGACTATAGACATACGCACAACAATTGATTTGTAAATACATATGTATGTATACAAATAGAGATATACACTGCCGATCAATGGAATAGACTCAAGAATTTTCCGTATGAAATTTCAATTTTTAAATCAAAGTACTCATGAACGTGGAACAAATAAATTTTTGCTGTATACATGACTCTATTCTTTATTCAAAAAATAAAAAATTTGCGTTTTAGGGCAAATGGTTTTCTTTTAATATTTTATTTTGTTTTTAAATCTTGAAAAAATTGATATTTTTATCGATCAATCGAATAGACTCAAGTGCTTATAATTAATATAAATGACAAACTTCTTAAGAATCTTAGTATTAAAATGTTTTATTAGGATATTTAAAGTTTTATTAATAATGAGTGTAGCCACCTTTATTGGAAATGACTTCGTAAAGTCGATCTGACATTGAATCATAAAGGGACTTCAAATAGTTCAAGGATATTTCCAGGCTCCAGGCGTTTTTGATGGAATTTTTCAATGATTCGACATCTTCAAATTGTCTTCCCGACTCATAAACTTTACGCGAAAGCCATCCCCATACGTTCTCTATTATGTTTAGATCTGGAGAGTAAGGTGGCCACCCCATTAAGGCAACATTTGTGTCTTTAATCCAGCTCTTTACGACTCTGGCAGTATGGATTGGGGCATTATCTTGCTGGAAAGTCCAATGTAATGACTCGAAAATGTTAAAAAAGTGCGGGAATGACTTTTGTAGTAGCTCTTTGTAGCAAGTTGCATTCATCTTGCATGAAACAAATTGGATTTCAAATGTGCCATAGTAAGAGATGGCACCCCACACCATTATTCCCCCCTCACGACTATGGTGACGAGTCAAATGTTTTTCTTTCTTCCTTAAATCGTGAAAATAATAATTAAAGCCGTCTGGTCCATCAAAATTAAAACGTTTTTCATCCGAAAAAACGGTTCGATACCACTCGGTCTTCCATGTCCTGTGCTTTCGTGCAAAAAGAGAGCGAGCCTGCTTACGAGCTTCAGTGAGCGGTGGTTTATTTTTTTTTTTAATCTCTTTAGATGTTTGGCGTTCCTTATAACTCGTCGCACGGTTGCTATACTAGCTGTAACTCCCAAGTTTGATCGAATTTGAGCCGCAGAGCACGTGGAATTTGAGGCTTTTCGCAGAATTCTTCGCGTTTCGGTAGTCGTGAGTGCTTTTCTATTAAGAGTTTTTATGTTTTTTCCATAATTTGATGGATTTTGCAAAAAATCAGACACAACAGTCTGGCTTCTGGAAATTTGTGTGGCTATCTGCCTGGTTGTAAGGTTGCTGTCCATATATGCCAATATTTTTGCTTTTTCCTCCGCTGTTAGAACTTTGCCCCGACCCATTTTGTATTTAAATAATGGGAAGTCGCAAGAGGTAATTAAATGCACCTTTTACCTTGCACAGCTTATCAGTAACTAAAATTGCAGCCTCTGAGTCTATTCGAATGATCGCCTAAAAAGCTCATTTTTTGGCATAGGGTAAAGCAAAATAGAAATAAATCATAACTGTAGAATTTCTGCAGCCCGCTCTTATCTCCTACTTCTGTCCCCTGTACTGCTCTAACAAACACAGCAAAAAGTTCAGCGAAAGCTTACTCCGTAAATGTGGGAATCGAAGAGAAAAACGAACAATGCATTGAGTCTATCCCATTGATCGGCAGTGTATATATGATTATCTCATAATCCAATGCAATTTATAAACCTTTATACAAATAGCTATTTGACAGATTGTAATAGTAATTCAGCATCGTGATCGGGTTAAGGCGTAACTAATGTGCTTTTAATTTTATTACAGATCACAGACTGTGTGGCCAGCAGAGTCTTAGTACTACCCCAACCTTAGACCCGAAGAGATGGCAGATGAGGAATCGCTTTTTCCAGAGCGTAACAGCCATCATCTTACATTAACATTTTCTGGTCCAGTGCTATACCTGTTTCTGGGCATTCTGGGCCGATGATTCCATTTAGTTACCGACCGAATGGCACGCTAAAAATCACGAGTAAAATCGACGTAGATCTGTATGAGGAGGTGTGAGTCTTGTGTTTCGTATATACGAAATATATATATATATATATATATATTTGCAAGCCACGGGAGTGTTTCGGACCTGGGGAAAGAGGTGCAATAAGCTGGTGTTCATGATCGACAAGGAAGATACCGAAATCGGAGCTGTCAGTCTGCCTGGCAATGGCAACCGCATAAAGACGTGGAGGAAAACGAAACAGGCCCTGAAGTATATCTACGATTTTCTACGATATTGTTGTCAGAGCTGGAGATTCGAGGATTGTTTGACACGAGAACTTCAAAGTGAACAACGGAGCCCCAGCTGAAGCGGACTTCAACGATGAAGAGACACAATTAGTTGGTGAGTATAGGAAATATAGAGCAAATTTGTCATTAGTGGCAGCATTAAACGTGACAACTTTAAAACCAAAGTTGTTCATATATGTAGATTTTAATATGTGCATGACATTTGTATGGTTCTACCAATATAAATGGTCTCTGTATTGAAATGTGTCAATATAACATGACATTTTTTTTTATTATTAAATTAAATTGATTTGGATGATATTATTGTCCCAAGAATTCAGAAAGAAAGTGTTAGCCATATGCACACTTAAAAATAACTATAGTTATGACATATAAACTGTAACTATACATAACTGACGTACATATGTATATGTCGATATTAGCATCGCATCTGATCATACTCTGTTCAGTTGGTAATTCGAGTCAGGTTCATTGTTGATTCGCATATTCGAAATATAATTAAATCAGATGAAATTTGCCAGAAAAAATACAGAATTACAATATACAAATAGAAAGATTGCATTTTGGTTTACGTTCTACTGTTGGCATTGTCAACTGGGTCATCGAATGCGGAAGAGAAAACTATCCGAGTGCTACTTCTACTCGAACGCAGTGGTGGCGAGAATACTATATTAAATGAACAAGTAATGAGCAAGTCAAATGTTAAGCGATTCCTGAAACCATCGATCAAGATCAGAGATAACCTATATTTGTTCCTTGTCTTATTCCTGCTTGGATCGAATCGGGGCACTAAATGTTATAAGTGCAATGGGAAATACTGTACGTGGTATGTGCACAAGCTAGTTTGCAGTGCTTAATATGAAATTAAAGATGCAACAGAACGGTTTAAATCTATTCGTATATTGTATGGGCTATGCTAATTAATAGTTGTACTCGAAAAATTCGGGTGGCTTATCAGGATTGGCGTCATGAAAGACTCGCTCAATGATATGATACTTGGCGTAGATGCCACCGCCAGGGGGTAAATTTGAAATATTGGTGGCCATCGCATTCATCAGGGCAAGCAACTCGTCAAAGTCCATTAGTTCATTCTTTTGAATAACTTCCAGTGTCAACTGTTCAATAGTGTGGTCAAGACGCTGATCGGCGGCCACGGCGTCGGCATTTACCGTTGGTGCACCTGGTAGAAGCAACAGCAGCAAACTCATGTTGTCGCGACTGCCTTTGTGCAGGCAAATGTCCAACACACTATTGACGATCGACTTTAGGTTTGTCGTCACGCGGAGACGCGATCTAATGAATGCGCAAGCATCATCACTGCTCATGACGTCCCAAATGCCATCGCAGGCAATCACCAAAAATTCATCGGTCTGCTTGCGCTCGATGACAGTCAGGTCTGGCTCTGGAGAGACGAGCTGCTCGCAGCTGGAACGCGTGCTGTCGCTCTTGAAGTCGAAGTCCCCCAGCGCACGGGAGACTGCCAGGGTTCCGTTCACCCGTTGGATCATCACGCTTCCGCCAGCGCGTACTATGCGGGCTCTCTCCAAGGGAAGAGTCGGCTTGTGGTCAGAAGTGCTGAACTCAGCTAGGCCGTTCCGGGAGAGAACAATACGTGAGTCGCCGCAGTTGGCCAGATAGATCTTGTCCGGCGACACAAATGCGCATGTGACAGTGGTGCCACCTGACTTATCATAAGAAAGTCTCCGCATATCCTCGTCGATCTGCAGGAAAGCTGCTCGAATTCCTGCAACGTACTGACCCCTTGCGAACTGCTCATTTGATAGTATGGTGCTCAATAGGTGCTCCGAGCAATATGTTGATATGCGGCTTCCTGCGTGGCCGTCATAGATCGCCAAGAATGACCAAAAGTCGAAGGGCTTTTCCAGGCTACACACAGCTGTGTGGGCATCCTCCATTTCCATTCTCCAACCCTGCATCGCAGAGACACAGTACCGCAGTCCATTGCCGGTCCCCGTTTCTATTTCCTTTTCCGTTAATGGCTTCTCCAGAAGGCCACCCATCTCAGGTCTTTCCCAACAAAGAGTTTATTGACGGCTAATTTTGGGAATCAGGTTAAAAATTTCGATAGGACTTATGTAGGCAACTGAAAATTCTCCAAAAAGCAACTGTGTAATTTATTAAATTTCGTTTGATTGAATTTAAAATTTTGAATTTCCTTAAAAAATGTCTGAACTATAAGTCATTGTGTTCCCTTCCTGAGTGGCTTAATGTAACTCCAGTACAGAGATTCTCTACATACGAGTAAGTCTAGGAATTATTCATAGAAACAGTTGGAATGGATTCTCAGGTCTTTCACTGAAAACTTTCACACCCGTCACCCGCCAGCCAAGGTCACCGAAAACACGAGCCACAAATAACCAAAAACCAAATATATATAAACGGAATTAGGTTAGGTTATGTTGTCCCGGACGGCCGTAACGGGGCCACACATAGGCCAGTATGGCCCTTAGTTGTCCGGATAAGTGCGTATGGACCTTTTGAGTGTTTGACGCGGTTTCGAAGTCCGTGAGGATCGAGGAGATTTTCGCAAAGGCAAGGAGTTCCCCTGGTGTCCTCCTGGATGAACCATCCAGCAATGCCAATACCGGGCCGCCAAGGTGTTTGTTTCTTGCCCTTGAGAGGGCCGGGCATAGGCAGATTAGATGTTCCAGGGTTTCGATTGCCCCAGATTCATCACATTTCCCTCACTTGCCACTGTTGGTGATGTCTAGTTTGACTGCATGTGCTGCAGCCAGGCAGTGGCCTGTGAGTATACCCATTAGCATCCTACAGTCCTTCCGTGGTAGGTGCAGTAGGTCGTGGCTGAGTTTACCATTGCTCACCTTGCTCTCACATGGTTTTCGCGATTCTGCAAGTAGTGGTTCTCCTCCAGCTGCTACTGGCCTGTTTGTGGTCAGGCACGTTCTCAGTCCTGTCGTTCGCCAGCCCGACGCCTTCCTTAGCCAGCACGTCTGTTGTCTCGTTACCTTCGATACCGTGGTGGCTGGGAACCCAATATATCCGCACTGACTTTGTCATGCTTAAGAAATCTAAGGGAGGCTGCTTGCCAGGACATTTTTGAAACTGACTGCATAGATCTTATCGCCGCCTGGCTGCCACGAACAGGTAGACCACATCATGTGGGCGATCCGTACATCGAGCAACCTCCGCAGCTTTCCGTATGGCGAAGACTTCCGCCTTATATATGCTGCATTGGTTCGGTTGCTTATAGGGCAGCCTAACTGTAATACATATCTTTAAAAATATATACAGCCAGCGCCGATTATATCCGCAAAACGAAGAGGCAAAGCTGAGTTTAGAAGGTCTCCTAGGCCCACCTATGTGGGCTGACTGTTCAGCTGCTGATCAATTCTTAGTTGAAACTTGGCCATATTTGTGTACATGATTCCGATTCCGACCTGCTCGTACTGAGAGGCGTCGTCGGCCAGGGGACAGAACAACGCGGAGCCGCCATCGCCCTAGCGTGTATCCTGGTCCTTCTCACCACCAGCACAAACGAAACTTACATCCAGGACGAAGGATCTGCCCAGTTCGGTCTGCCTCAACTCAATTTTATTGATTGTGTGATTTTTTCCCCCAGCCGGCGACCGCGCTGGCCAAGCAAATGGGACTGATGTAGGATGCTTTGGGGAACGGTGTCTCAAGCAAGAGGAGTGCTAGGTTGTTGGCTCCGCTGTTCACATTGAAGGTCTCTTGCTTAATAATCCTCAATAATTTGCGCTCCCAATCTTCACCTCTGACAAGATTGCCCCTGCCGCCAAGATCTTTATATTTGCCGCCTTCCACTTTAATCCCATCATCTGACGCATCCTGTACAAAAAGAAGCAGACAGATGAGAAGTAAACTAATGTACGTATCGTTTTAAGACTAAACCTGATAGCTTAACCTAGACCTGACCCAAGATCACACGATAAAATCATTCAATGAAAAGTCTGATAATTCGTCAAACCATTCAAATGCCGCGAAGATATTAAATTTAAAGACAGCAGCACATTTTTTGTTGCATAACCTCCCGGATCTCTCTGTTCACCGAACATCCTCGAATGCAGCACGCAGGTTCTCCATTACCACACAGTCTCGGCATCTGCCTCCAGGAACCAATCGGCCTCGTCCAAATGAAAATCGTAGATATACTTCAGGGCCTGTTTCGTTTTCCTCCACGTCTTTATGCGGTTGCCATTGCCAGGCAGACTGACAGCTCCCATTTCGGTATCTTCCTCGTCGCTCATGAACACCAGCTTATTGCACCTCTTTCCCCAGGTCCGAAACACTCCCGTGGCTTGCAAATGGTGTTGGCTTGATTCTTACAGTGGCTGAACCAGACGACCAGCAAAAATTAAAAGTGGTTTAACTTCTAAACCATCAACCTTACCACTGAAAATCAAATGTATAATGATAGACAAATATTTAAATTTCAACAAAACCAGCCTCATTTATTTTTCAACATTTTTTAAAAGTAGGTTTAGCAATTAATTACAAAAATACTGTCTCATTACATCCCACAGTTAGAAATGTCTGTAGAGTCCGTGTCCATCGAGTCCGCACCCCTAACTATCCCCTCAGCTTCGCTTCCACCAGCTAATAGATGTCCAGGACCACCGGATACTGACATCACAGGTACTGGGCCTGTGGTGCCAAAACCACTGGTAGGAGTCTCACCGAAGCGACAAGTTTTTGTCTCGCGGCTAGCCCCTGCCCTCACATCCCATGATGTGACCGCTTTTATACAAAGCAAAATAAAAGCCGTCGGCTTAAAGGTGGAAAAATTTAACTTTTCTTACGCCAAGGAGATATCTTCCTTCAAGATAAGCGTCTCCCCAACTCAATTTGAAACCATTTGTTCCGCCAAGTTTTGGCCAGAGCATTTGGTGGTTAAAGAGTTTAAGGCTAAGAAAAAGAATAGGCCCCCATTACTCTTCCTAGCATTCAGACCAGTGCTCCATCTCCATCCTCATCTTCCACCTCTACTTCCACCCATCCAAAAAAACTAACTTCCTCTCTTTTAGTTACCTACCAGAATGCTAGAGGCTTGCGTAGTAAGCTCAGCACTCTTTTCCTTGAGAGTCTCGCATTCTCATCCCACGTTATTGAGTTCACCGAGACCTGGTTAAAGCCGGACATCCTTAGTTCCGAAGTTTTGGCAGGTCGGTACACAATTTTTAGAAATGACCATTTGTCTCGACGGGGAGGTGGGGTCCTTATTGCAGTGGACTCAAACTTCACGTCAGAACATTTCATGGTCCAGGTTCAACAAGACCTGGAATTCCTGTGCGTAAAACTGATTCTCCCAGGCTTTTCCATCTTCATTACTTGCTCGTATATTCCACCTTCCTCGGATAACTTAATATACGAGCATCACCTGTCCGCTTTAAAAACTGTTTCTTCCTCGCTATCAGATAAAGACCATATGATAGTTCTTGGTGATTTCAATTTGCCAGGTACTGTTTGGTCTTCGGTAAACGAGTCTAATAACCTTGTGCCCATGTCACCACATGACTTTATCGACGGCTTGCTAGACCTATCCCTGTCTCAAGTCAACCATGTGAAAAATTCTTTGGGTCGATTGCTTGATCTGTGCTTTGTCTCGGATCCGACCATAGCGTTGTTAACCCGAGCCCTTCCGCTCAGTATACCTGAAGACTCCTACCATCCTACATTCGTAGTGTCAGTCGATATTGGCCCTAGTGTATTGGATCGAATGGGTAGGCTATCTGAACGTGTCCGCTGCTTTCGTAAAGCCGAGTTTACGAAGCTTAATAACCTTATTAGGGATTTTGATTGGTCCGCTCTGTATTTGTGCACTGACGTTATGAAAGGCACAAACATTTTTTACAATGTACTTGACACATTTTTTGATTCTTGTGTCCCACTTTCTTGTCCGGTTAGATCTGGAAAGCCTCCTTGTTTTACCAAAGTGTTATCCAGTCTAAAAAATTTAAAATCAAGACTTTATAAAAAATTTCGAGAAGTTGGTTCTCTCTCTTCTCTTTCTCACTATGTAATAGCTCGGTCAAATTTCTCCGTTCTTAACGCTCAATGCTATAAAAACTACCTATCTCGATGCAGGATACGATTTTCACAGGACCCTAAACAGTTTTAAAGCTTCGTAAATAGTAAGCGTAGAACGTCCGCACATCCATCCTCGTTATCTTTTCTCAATATGTCAGCAAACAATGATCAGGCAATTGCCGATCTTTTTGCCAAATTTTTCCAAACAACCTATTCTCATGAAAGCTACTCTGGTCAGCCGTATCCATACAGTTTACCAAGGTCGAATGGCATCTTCAGCCCCTTGTTAAATGAAAGCTCACTGCTTCATGATCTTCGACTAGTTAAGCCGGTGTTTTCACCAGGTCCCGACGGAGTTCCCGGCTGTGTACTTAGGTACTGTGCCGACGCTCTGTGTGGACCCTTGCTTAAACTATTCACCCTATCCATTATGCTTCATGCTTCCCCCCCATCTGGAAGGAATCTTTTATTATTCCGCTCCATAAGAAAGGTAGCAAGTCTGATGCAAATAATTATAGAGGTATATCTAAGTTATCCTAAAATGTTTGAAACAATTTTAACTCCGCACTTGCAACATCTCTGCAAATCACTTATATCTCCGTCCCAGCACGGATTTATAAGGCGACGATCAACAACCACAAATTTATTAGAGTTTACCTCTTTTATCATCAAAGGCTTTCAAGGTAACTTGCAGACGGATGTCATTTACACTGATTTTAGTAAAGCATTCGATTCTGTAAACCCTTCTGGAGTACCACAGGGCAGCCATCTAGGCCCCCTACTTTTCACACTCAAACTCTCGAGGACTCATGTATGCGGATGATGTTAAACTTTGTGTCCAGTATAAGGACATTTCATTTCACTCTCGCTTGCAATCCGATCTCAATAACTTTCAATCATGGTGTTGTGCAAATATGTTACACCTAAATGCCTTGAAATGCAAAGTAATGACATTTCATCGCTCCAGCCCCCTTTTGGCTCCTTATAGCCTCTGCGGTGGTTCTCTTGAGAGAATTACCTTGGTTGATGATCTTGGTGTTAAATTAGACCCAAAGTTAAAGTTTTCTGAACACATTTCTACCATGGTAAATAAGGCCATGGGTGTGCTTGGGTTTATAAAGAGGTGGTCAAAGGAATTTGACGGCCCCTATATAACGAAGACTCTCTACATCTCGCTTGTTCGTCCGATTTTAGAGTACGGCTCTTGTGTATGGTGCCCCCAGTACAAAGTACACCAGGACCGTATAGAATCAGTCCAGAAAAACTGGGATGCAGGTGTGAGACTGCTATCTTATCCTCGTAGATTGCTTTTAATAAACCTTCCAACCTTAGTTAGTCGTAGAAAAATGCTTGGTGTGATTTTTATGCACAACCTGATCAAGGGTGACGTAGATAGCCCTAACTTGTTGAGCCGCATAAACTTTTCGATTCCTATTAGATCTACTAAACTTCATTTCTTTGTTCCTTCCGCTTTGTAGATCGAATTATTCCTTGCACGAACCATTTAGGGTACTTTGCTCGGACTTCAATTCCCTCTACCACATAACATCAACTACTAATTCCCTTCCTCTTCTTAAATCACTAATACTAACATACCTTTCCCGTAATTAGTTATATTTCTTAGCTATCTTTGCATGTTTAGCTCTTTGAGTTGTGTTTAGCTCTAATTTTCCTCGAATTTTTAGTCTAACACCTATCTTTCCTGCATGCTCGCGATCGGTTCGGTAACACGCGTCGCGCGTCATGCGGCAGCGCCCCTCGGTCGGTTGGGCGGGAGGAGGGCTGCGTTTCTGCCTGGGTTCCGCGCGTAACAGGTTTTGGCTTGGTGTCGCATGGGCCACTTGATGGTGCAGTCATTGCATATCAACGTCCAGACAACTTATTTTAACCAAAATACTTAAGCAACACTCTCCCACACCGCTGTAAGTGCTGTTTTAAAGCCTTTCAATACTCTGATAAATTATTAGCTGAAAATTATCAATGCCATTTAAAGTCAGACTATCGAGCCGACGAAATCATTAAGTGGCGACACTTTTAAATTGTTCAGTTCGAGCAATTCCCGATTTCAATCAAGGTATAATAAAAAACCATATTTTATACCGAGTTATTCGAATATTTCTATAGGTATCGATAGATAACCAAATACCTAGCGGCTGACATAAGTGCCTAAACATGCACATGTCCTCCAGTATTCAAAGCTGCAGTGTTCATTCAGCTAAGTGGGCGATGAGGCAATTATCATAGTCGAAGATTATTTCTAAACTCGAGAAATTATTCATAATTTGAGTTATAATAGACGATCAAACCATTGACGACGTAAACGTCGTGAAATAAGTAATCAGAATGTCATTAATAACACTGGTCAACACGATTTTTCCTCAAGGAACAAAACCAACTTTTTATTAAAGATTTGGGGCTTAGAAATGGTTTGATGATTTTTTTTTTCTATGGCAGTACTTTTTTTTTGAAGATTTTTTGAAAACTGGTATTTTTTTTAAAGCTTTTTTCAGAGGTAGCGCTTGTTTTTTTCACATAACTCTAGTATCTTTCATCTGTTTGTTCTTTTCCTGAGTTTTTAAAGTCAAAATTTCGTAAATAATACCGCACAAAAATCATCATTTTTGCATTTCAATGCTTTATATTTCCCAGACGGTAAGCTGAAATCACCAAGTGTTTGGGCTTATCTTCTAGCTGTTTTAAATATCTTTTCAAAATATTAAAGTTCTTAACAACCAGATGAAAGATACTAGAGTTATGTGAAAAAAACAAGAGCTACCTCTGAAAAAAGCTTAAAAAAAAAATACCAGACTTCAAAAATTCTTCAAAAAAAAAGTTCTGCCATAGAAAAAAAACCATAATTATTTAAAAAATTTTAAAGCCCCATATCTATCAGAAAAAGTCGGTTTGGATCCTTGAGGAAAAAAAAAATTCGGTTTTGTCGAGGAGTGTAATTTAACGCAAGAGGAACGTGCAAGAGAAGTAAATGAAATTCGACCGGTAGACTTGAATCCCGCTGCTTTCGAATACGATTGCGCAATAGCCTACCAAGATCTTCGCTCCGTTGATATCGTTTCATTTTCTGTCGTATGTCAACGTTGCAATGCATTGTAGTTTCAATCGAAGACCCCCGGCATATACTGCGTTGGTGGAAAGGAAAAATTGTCCGTTTTGACATCCGCCAGAGCCATTGTATTTGAACTACTTTGTTATTATTAATCTGGAGTTTATCTAAAGGGCGAGACACCGTTCGCCGGGTTCGCAAAATAACTATGTATATAAATAAATCCCAAAGGGGTATTTCAAAGCTCATGCGCGCAGCGGTAAGCGAAGTTCAAGGGGTTCATAAATTTATTTCTGACAGGGCTCAGGAAGCCCTATACTCTTCTTTAGGCATTTCGTTGTCTGGAACTAGCAACAAATGTGTTCAAGTAAATACTTTCCTTCCATTCCTTTCCTTGCTCAAATCTACAAGCAACCTTCAAAAAATTTTCGTCAAGGGATTGCTGGAGTGGTATAACCAAAGACCAGATTTTCTTCAGGGCCTGTGCTTAGATGATTTTGCAGCAAATTATAAATTTTCTAAAAGCAAAAAGAGAACTAAAGAGAACAAAAAGACAACCTAGTTGAAGTATATTTCTCTCTCCGCGATGTTAGTGGTTTTATTAGGGAACGGACCAAGACTTCGATTTTAAAACATGTGAGGTTTAATATTTACACAGATAGGTCCAACTTTTTTAGAGCATAAGTGATGCTATTTTATCCGTGGAGAGATGAAGATGTAGAGTTGGTGAGCTGGAAGTGCTAGGGTGTTTATAAGGAACATCAGGAATTAGTTAGTTCAAATGCATTAGCAGATTTATAAGACGTGCCTAGGAGGCCCTTGGAAGCCAAAGCTAATAGGGTGGAAATGATGAGGAATTTAGAGCTTTAGCGATTCCTGAAATAGGTTTTCCAATAAATGTTCCAAACTTGAATGACCAGTCAGCCGATCCAGATAGGAGTATTCGAATAATTAGCAGAGTTAACACTTTCCTCAGAACACAATAACACAATAATAGCATATTAAATCCAAATTAATTGAATCGTAATTCCCATTCCATTGTACCATTCCTACTAGCCTCAGCACTTTCTGTACCTTTTGTTACCTACAAATAGAGTTTAGACCCTCATTTGCGCACCTTAGGAAACCCTCTCTGCAGTCTTTATGTACCAACCCAACTCCCACACACAAACACACATTACTGATTTAGCCAATAAATAAATCGCTTAATTTAAAGCAAAAAACTTATCATGATCTGGTTGTCTGGCCGAAATGTCGTCTGAAGATATTCAATTGCTTAGGGACCGAATAATTGTTAAGGCAATCAAGCTCCAAGAGATGTGATCCACTTGTTTTATTGCAATAACGAGACGAAAAGGTACGATAGATAGAAGCTATCATCGATTATGACAGCAGAACATACTTCAATAGCTTTAGACTGCATCAAAGCCTAACATCGTACCCCAGACATAAAAATGATATATCTTGAGGCTGTCAAAAGTTTCCAAACTTCGCATACACAAGGTTTATGAATATCATTGGTTCTTAAAATCAGACCAAAACCAGAAATCAGACGGCCTTGTTAACGAGCCACTGGTGTTTTAATGCGGATAGATCTCAGCTCATCCAATACCCCAGAACATCTTTGGATACATTTTCTCGAGAAAAGCGTAGGAGTTAAAGCACGGTCGAAACGCAACCATAGTAACGAATCTTCACGGACACTAATTCAGAAAACCACAAAGAGTTTTCAATAGCTGCAGAAGCTATAACTATTCATAAGAGTCTGGGAGCTACATACAGCAATGTTGTGGTTCCCACTTTCTCCAGTATGCAAAGAGAAGCTTTGTATGTAGATGGTAGTAGGGCCACCAGTGCGAATGGACTTTATATCGTTGGGCCCTTCATTCCCTCGAAACCCAAGCAGCACTGTTCTGTCGCGAGAGAGATGGAGAACTTACGTTCCGCTAAGTTACTTCACACCCACTTCGATTGTTTACTCAATCCGTCCGAATTTAATATTTTCTTCCATGATACGGAAAAATTGCACTGCCATTTTTGCGATGCCTCTTCCGATGAGCTAATACTCAAATCTTCTATTTTGTGCTTCGTTGAGGTTTCCACTTACTGAAATGAAGCTTATAATATTCCTGGCTATTCCACAGCTGTGCGATTAGATTGCCAGTTCGTAGCCAGCGGAGCTAGACCGAAAAGAGGCATTCTTATATTAGTTAGGAATGAGATTTTAGACCACTTTAGTATTGCTCAAAGTAATCGATTTTATGCTGTTTCCGGGATAATGAAGGCGAGGGGTGACTCTTGAATGATCTTTATTTGCCCACAGGGCCGTAATTATAGCTAAGGTTTACATGGGTGCTTATGGCTAGGTAAACTTTACATGAGAGAAAGGAGAATGCATGCTAAACGTAATGTAATTCTAAAGGAACCGTAAATGTTATTATGTTTTTCTTACTCTAATACATTGCTGGAGATAACAAGATAATTATGACCAGAAAGCTTGGACAGCTTTAAGCTTGGAAGATTGGCAGCTTAAAGCTGTCAAAAGCTGTGCTTAGTGTACTGTGGGCTAAGTCATATTTATTTATTTCCAATTGTTTATTGTTGTATATTTATACTACACTTAGCATCTTCAGTTCAGTTATTTACAGGACACCAGTTATCCGTTGCCAAAGTTTAAACACGAATTTAAGGACATATGTAGTTCAGAGTAATCCGTTTTTAGGTAGCAGTTCTCTAGTGTTAGGTGATTATAATTTATGCCTGCATTCTCGTTCTGGTTGCTGTAACGAAATTTATTTTAGGTCTTTGTCTTTGACTCGTCCACAACTAATTGCAATACGCATATTGACTGGGCGTTTTCAAACATTTCCGATGGCAGGGCCACCGCGCGTACCTTTGAGACTGTGTATCATAGTGGAATTTTCTGGCAGGCATTTTCTGTTATAACTAAAAAATATATATATTCTTGATCAGTACCAATAGCCGAGTCGATATAGCCATGTCTGTCTATACGTCCGTCTTGTGGAGCGCCTAGATCTCAAAGACTATAAGAGGTAGAGCAACCAAGTTTGGTTTCCAGACTCATGTGATTTCCAAACACTTTAAACATTTTAAATTTTAAATACGATAAAACTAAAAAAAAAAAACAGTATCGTAGAGAATGGCCATATCTACCAAATTGCCGAATCTGAATCAGATCTGATCATAATTATAGCCAGAATGAAGAAATTGATTTTCTTATTCTATTTCTCGCTCGCACATTCACCTCGTTATGTACGCGAGCGCCCTCTGGCGGAGGAGATGTAGAATATACAAAATAGAATATTCTACAGATGTAGAAAAAAATGTAAAATGTAACATTTTTTTTTATTATAAATTAAAAAAAAATCATATGCTCAAAAATGTATATAATGACTAAGTACGGGTGTAAGTAAAGTCGCGTCCCCAGAAGCGACTCAAACGTTCCTTCTCGTTAATTCTTTAATTTGTTTAAGAATTTTTAATATATATTCGTTTTTTTTTCCTTGTTTAATATATTTTTATGTATATCTATTTATGGCGGAGGATTGGAATCCTGTTTTTTAATTTTTTGGAGATGTCTCGTAGGTGACCTAGATTATGTTTTGGCTTTTCCCCGTGGTGTTCGCTGGATACCAATTTAAAGTATTAAATATATAGTCGTTATATTGATTATATATTATATATATATATATATATGTATGTATATATATTTTAATATATTAAATTGGTAGCTAATTCGAGAGCCGCTTACGTATAAAATATATAGAATAGGTTAAATACATAAATTATAAGCCCACTTATATACTGACTGAGTACGGGTATAAAAGTAGTTTCGAAAAAAAAAAAATAATATCAAACGATTTCAAAGCTCTATCAGAAAAAGTGGGTTTGGCAACCAAAACCAAAATTGTGTCGGGTAGTGTAATCAAAAATTCTTATCAAAATTTTAGGAATTATGATATTTCTATAAATGCCGAGAGCAAAGCCTCAAGTCGATCAGTACGTTACGGAAATCTTCGCAATAATGTCACAAATCGAGGTTCTAATTCCAGTCGTGCTTTACCTGCTAATGGCCTCAGCCGGAGTTCTTGGGAGAAACTGTGGCAACTCCAAAAACAAAGTATGTGTGCCGCGAATTTTGTGCAACAACGGAGCTGTCATCAGGGATGGACGGGCACTGTTCTCATTCCGTTCGTTGCTAGACGGCAATGAGGGATGCGATACCACCGAAGTCTGCTGCGCCATCACAGATAAGGTAGGTCCACTAAGTCGTCCATTGATCGATCTGAAACTGGGACGTTCTGTGGGACCTACAGCGATCAGCTACGTAGGGTAGGTGTGCATTATGTGTGTGTCATTTGGTTGCTCTTTCAGGTTGATACCCCCATTGTCCCGTTAGACGTTGCTACTCCAACGGAATGCGGACACAGAAACGAAATGGGTCTGCATACCACCATGACCGACTCAGCGGATGTGGCCCAGGTGGGTGAGTTCCCCTGGATGGTGGCTCTGCTTCTCAAGTCCAATAAATCATATTTGAATGCTGGAACATTGATTGGTTCAGATGTAGTCCTTACCGCTGCCCATGTCGTGTCCAATCTCCAAGAAGGAGAGTTTTTCGTCAGGGCTGGTGAATGGGACTTTTCAATTGAGACTGAATTTAATCGCCATGTGGATGTCGACGTAAGGCTCATCGAAAAACATCCGGACTTCCAGATGTGGTCGGGAGCAAACGATTTGGCACTGCTTTTCCTCAGTACACCAATAAAGACACAGCCGCACATCAGCCCAGCTTGCCTGCCAAGAGCGAACAGGAATTTCGACCAGATCAGATGCTTTGTCAGCGGCTGGGGCAAGAAGACGTTTTCGTCCGGCTCCTATATGAATATATTGAAGAAAGTTGAGGTGCCCGTCGTGGGTCGCGAACTGTGCCAACAACAACTGAGACAAACCATCCTGGGCGCCTACTTTGAGCTCGACTCCAGCTTAATTTGTGCAGGAGGCGAACAGGGCAGGGACGCGTGCAAGGGCGATGGCGGAGCCCCATTGGTCTGTCCTCTGGTCAACGATAACCGACGCTATGAACAGGCTGGCATTGTCAATTGGGGCATTGGCTGTGGAAATCAGAACACTCCGGCTATTTACACAAATGTCGCCCTCTTCCGCGAATGGATTGATCTGAAAGTTTCGGAAAAATCAGTTTCTAGTCCAGGATCTTTCCAGATTTCGAGCCCAATAAATATTGGGGTTCCACCTTCACAAGGTGGTGGGTGGTCGCACAAAATCTGGTCCATTCTTTTCGGCTCGTACTTCAATTGTGAGAAAAAATCCGAAGAACCAGCTATGATTCCCAAATAAAGAGCTCTATAAAAAAATCAATTATTCCCTGTTAAATATAAAGTCACCGATTTATGAATATAAAATATAAAAACTTAAGAGCGGCACTAGAATTCTGTAGCTGATAAGTGGGAACGTGAGAAGCTGATTAGAAGGTCAGACGCCAAGCTTCTTTCTTAGAAAAATACTGTGGAAGTCTACAGAAGATGAAGAAGAAGCAGAGCAGAAGAATACCCATAAGCATACATATTGTATGTTGATTTGTTTCTTACTCTAAATCCTTTCTCTAATGGTATCCGATCCCGCTACGAATACACACACATACCGAGCAAAGCTTCCCCTGGTTGATTCCACACAATCAAGCCACAATACCGCACAACAGAACGTACGTTTTGAATTGCTGATAAGATGCCTCACATATATAGGGAAACTTCAATGTACAAACATTGCCATTCAATGCATTGTAATTTTCTCTGAACCCTCTGTACCCCAATTCCAAGCAGTGCTCGTTGCCATCCTGTCTACTACGCTCCCCCGGATACCAGATGTTTAGTGTAACGTATTCTCCAGTTGAGTTCAAAGTATAAGTACCCAAATTGGCCAATTCATTTCCTGAGGTTCAGTATTTGCGATAGATATTTTTTTTAAAAAGATAAACATTGATTGCAACCCATTCTTCAATGGTTCCGAATGCGATTAATCCAGCCCCCCAGCTACCACAAGATTCGTACGCATGAAACCAGTTTTTTTTTTCTTCAGCTCTATGTAGTAGTGAGAATTACAAATCTTAACGAAGGGCACTCTGGATATTTTCAGTTGATCATGAATTCCTAAAAGATATATTGGCCAGAGAATTAAAAAAAATGTTGCTCACCATACATACATACTTTGTGGAATATACGCCTCCGATAGGGAAAACAACGTCAAGCATGCGAAAATTCCAGTGTATCTCGGAAACATATTTTCAACACAAAGTGATTCCAAATTTTGAAATACACTTGTAGAAGTGTGATACAAAATTTACTTGCTCCAGCTCTTATAATGATGATGATTAATGATTCCGTCGGCTCGATAGTCTGACTTCCAATGGCATTGGGAATTTTAAGCTAATATTTAATCAGAACATTATAAACATAAAAAATTGTAATTAATTGTAAAAACTGTTTACAAATAAATGAAGTTAGGTCTGTTGAAGTTTAAATAGTTTTCTATCAGTATACATTTAATTTTCTGTCTTAAGATAGATGGTTCAGAATAGATACCACTTTCAAGTTGGAAAATTCGTCTGGTTCATTTAAGCTAAACGACTGTATATCTACGATTTTCACTTGGATGACAAGTTGTCAACGCTTAACAGACATATACTAGTACCGCCGTTTTCGGTTATCAGTATGCAAAAATGTTCTCTGATGCCACGACCTGAATGTGGTGATCGGCGTCCTGCTCTACCGGGTTTCATAGCCCCATCAATACGAAAACGGATACCTAGTGCCCCAATGCAATGTACTCAAGCCCATATTTCCCCCAACAGACTTGCAAGTATATACCCATATGTGAAGATAATAAATGTTCGGAAATGCACTTTTAATATTCATATTGAATTCAACTTAGGTATTCATCTACATATATCCATATATGAAGATGCTGATAAATGCATGGGAATATACATTCAAAATGATAATTTTATAAACTTAGAATGAATGGTTCCTTGTCCTGGCTTGGTCAGGCGATTTAGAAGATGGGGATAAATGCATGAAAATTTACTCTTAATAATAATATTCAATGGAAAATTGAAGTTCATCAGCATTCGGATCTGACTTGGTCTGCATTGTATGCAAATCTATATTAATTCTGAAATAGAAAAACATGTGTGATACTGGTACCTCTGTGATTCATGGGATGTCTGGCTCGCAGATTGCTCAGAGTAGGGCTAAGGCTAGTTTCCGAGAGTACTTGGTTCCACCGTGCTCTTTGGGTAGGTCTCAAGACCGTTTTTGAAATAGGTCATGATTTCTTCTTCTTCGTCTTTCTGTTCGAATTCGTCTTCCTCTTCCTCTTCGAATTCGAATTCGTCTTCTTCTTTGAATTCGTCTTCATCTTGGTCTTCTGCATTTGGCGGCTTATGCCCAATAACCTGAACGGTCAGTTTGGGCAAATTGGTGGGTTTCGTGTCGTTAAGGAAGCGAATTACATCCGCTTTGGTTAGGGTGCGCATCACATCGGCCTTCTTCTGGTTACGACCGAAAATATAGTCCCCTTCGATGATCTCATTAAAATTTTCTCCCACCTCATTCAACAGAGTACGGTGAGGGGCAAGGCCTACATGGATAAGCTGCTCTTTTATGTGCGCATAGATCTTGTCATCTATTACATCGAAGAAATACCAGCCCTGGCGGAAAAATATTTCAATGTCCTTCTCCAGTTCTTTGGCACTGTCTCCTGCAGTAGTCTCCTCCAAGTCTGCCGTAAGGTAATAGCCGATAATGCCGGTATTGACGTTAACCCAGCCCTCCACTTCTCCACCAACGAGTTTCTCTGTATAGAAGTGCGGGGTATTGAAGTTCCCACTCATCAGGTCGAGTATGACCTCCACGAGTAAAGAGTTCGCACCGAATTGGTAGTAGTTTGTGACTTTTGTGGTTGTAATGTGCTCGCTTGGGGCGTTGCAGCATATGCCGTGGCTGCCCTGCGGAAGCTTCACGATGCGATTTTCCACGAGCCGATGATCCTTAATGGGCCCGCATTTTAGTCGGCTGAGGACCGCATTGAGCACCTTGTGGGCTGCCTCCTCCGTGTAGTTGCCCTGTATGAGGGCCTTGATGTACAGCTCCTGCGGCAGCTTCTGGGAAAATGCTTTCATATCCTCCAGAGTGATGTTATCAAGGGACTTGTAAATGTCCTTCGTCGCCCATGGCTTTTCTCCCAGCACACGGCAGAAGATGTCGCTAGGATCACAAATTATAATTCGAGATGCAGAGAGCATACGGAGACACCTTACCTGCTGACGCCGGATGAATAGTTCAGACTTTCAAAGTAGGACTCGCCCCGAATCTGGCGGTAGGAGGTAAGTAGACCTTCAAAGAGGGTTGCGCCCAAATAGACCATGCCTTCGGCAATGGCCTCCACAATCAGATGGAGCTTTTCATTGTAGCCGCTCACAATTAGCCTCAAACCATTGTCGTTAGCTATGAATCGGTAGTTCAGATTGGCCCTTTGGGCGAGTTCCAGGTCCTTTTGCACGTGCTCCTGCACCAATGAAACGTACAAGTCGCACATAGCAGCACTGTAAGAACCGAAGAGAAGCATCAAGAGTTTTTGGAAGTACATTGGATGAGAAGTCTAGAGTCACTTACTTCTTCGCGCTCTGACGTAGCAGCGGCGTGATAAAAAAGAAGCATAGGTAGGCCTGGGGCATCCCAAATTTGTCATCCTGTCGGAACCACAGCTCGCAGGTGTCGGTCTTGACCAACCTTTTGGGGTAAGGCGGCAACTTGGGCTTTCCCTGCTCATTCCAGAACAACGTGAAGTCGTGCGCCACAAAGGGATTGGCTTCGGGCAGAAAGAGCTCAGCAATGCGCTTCGATTTGGATTTTAGCCACAGCTCCTTCCACTTATCTGGCATGGGTATAGTGGTGTAATTGGTGCCGAACCACTCCTCCTGCTTGTCGTAGGGTATGCCCTTGTACGGCTTTTGCGAGGTAATCATTAGATTGAATTTGAAACTGTTAAGGATCCCGATCAGTTCGGACAGATGCTGCTCGTCAGTGTCGTAGGTGAGCTCCCTGGCGGTGAGTATATCCTTTGGGGGATAGTATTTGCTTCTGAAGACCAATTCATCGACATCATGGCGATAGAGACGATCCGGGACACGGAATTCTGCGGCCTTACTCTTCTGCTGCTCTTCGTACAACTGATGCAAGGAACTGTTGCAGCAATTGGAGAATATCTGCAAATAGGCAAAGGTGGCAAACAGCACTTCATCGATGTGCTCGAATCCCTCGTTGTTGATGCCAATGTTCACTTTGAAAAAGCTGTGCATCGAGTGGTGATTGAAGACCGTCTCGTCTATGCCAGCGTCGAGATGACAGGCCCAGTGGCGACGCTGCAGGTAGGCGAGGAGACTACCGTCTCCCTTGTACCCGATCAGGTGGGAGAGAAACTTATCTGGATTGCTGTGATAGTGCGGGCGCATACTGGGTAGCACCCAGGTCAGCTCCAACTTGCACCATTTCTCCACGGCCTCGACGAGGAAGACTTGCTCGTGGAACGCCGGACGGAAGGCGTTGCGGTAATCGAACTTGGTCAGGTCGGGCGCCTTGATGTCATTGCGGCGCAGTTTGGAAAAGTGGCGTACCACCATGCTCTCCAGCACGGCGATCGGCAGGGAACCCTGCAGGCACACGTACATGCGATTGGCCGCATAGTTATCGCGCCAGGCATCGTGGAGCGCTTTGTGCAGGGAATTGTCGTCAGCGACGTTGTCCTTGAGCGATTTCATGTTACCCCAGTTGAAGGATCCATGCGGATAGCCTGCGGTGGCCAGGCTGGCGAGCAGCTGAATGCGACGGTTACTATCTTTTGTTGCCACCTGCTGAAACTCACAGTCCACGATAACGCGTCCACGTTCCATGGTGTTCTGCAGCATCAACGGATGGTTCAGAGCAAATGTTAAGTAGTCCAAACTCGACTCCAAGTGTTGGTCGGACACCTTAAAGGAGAACAGCGTGTCCTCGCTGAAGATTGACGATGAGCATTCCCCGCCGTTTTTTTTCACGTGCGCAAAGAAAACGTTCTCCTCGGAGTCCGGTTTGCTGCCCATGAAGATCATATGCTCCAGAAAGTGGGCCAGGCCCTGATAGCTGTGCGGATCGGCGAATGGACCGTGGTCGACCATCAAGGCAAAGGAGGCGCTATGGGGCACTAATCCAATGTTGAGCGTTGGTACCGAGACGATCAAAGCTCGAAGTACATTGTTCAGCTCAATGGACCTAAAAGGGGCAATTGAGTATCGGGTACTTCGATGGCGCGTTGAACTTACTTGTAAATTTTCTTGTCGTTCTCCGATTTATAGGGATCGTCCAGATACTTTACTTGTTCCTCCATTCTGATGCGTTTTGGCTAATGGCACGTTGTTTAACAATGCGTTGATCTAAGTTGCTAGTTTTAGTCGACTTGGTTGCGATCAGTAGTTGAATTTTTTTATTACAAAATCCGCCAACACCAACTTCACGCAAAACTAAGATGGAGAAAAGGCGGGACACAGCTTTCAGTGGTGGCGATCTGTTCTAGCGATGGTATCGCTTGCTCAGAATCATCGATTGACCAAGAAGATCGCTATTGTGTGCAAGAAGGCCATTTTAAATTTCCCAACACTCCCTGTACAAATTTGTATGATTCAAAAAGGTTACAATAGCATTATGTTTTGTTGTCCATGGTCATATTCTAATATACTCCAGGTTAAGACAGCGAGACCGCGATAAGAGCCTTATGGGAACAGCATGCAGTGTGAGCGAGATCACACTCACACTCTCAAATAATATTGGCTGGTCTTTGCGTGCTGGATAACATCGTTTTGATACGAATCATTTCATATCTGTCTTCCATACTAGCTTGGTCATGAAGTGTAGAGGAATGCGATCATTACTATTGACTGAACTATCGAGTGTCCGTATCGTGCCCTCTATCGATGTTTTTCATTGTACAATTGAGACGTTTACAAATTTAATTTTAATTTCACAACTGAATTAACATATTAAACCATGGCTCTACGGATCTTGATTCGCGAATAAAAGTGGCATAAAGATGTTCACGAGAAACTAGAATCTACGACACAGACTATGGACATACGCACAACAATTGATTTGTAAATACATATGTATGTATACAAATAGAGATATACACTGCCGATCAATGGAATAGACTCAAGAATTTTCCGTATGAAATTTCAATTTTTAAATCAAAGTACTCATGAACGTGGAACAAATAAATTTTTGCTGTATACATGACTCTATTCTTTATTCAAAAAATAAAAAATTTGCGTTTTAGGGCAAATGGTTTTCTTTTAATATTTTATTTTGTTTTTAAATCTTGAAAAAATTGATATTTTTATCGATCAATCGAATAGACAGTGCTTATAATTAATATAAATGACAAACTTCTTAAGAATCTTAGTATTAAAATGTTTTATTAGGATATTTAAAGTTTTATTAATAATGAGTGTAGCCACCTTTATTGGAAATGACTTCGTAAAGTCGATCTGACATTGAATCATAAAGGGACTTCAAATAGTTCAAGGATATTTCCAGGCTCCAGGCGTTTTTGATGGCATTTTTCAATGATTCGACATCTTCAAATTGTCTTCCCGACTCATAAACTTTACGCGAAAGCCATCCCCGTACGTTCTCTATTATATTTAGATCTGGAGAGTAAGGTGGCCACCCCATTAAGGCAACATTTGTGTCTTTAATCCAGCTCTTTACGACTCTGCCAGTATGGATTGGGGCATTATCTTGTTGGAAAGTCCAATGTAATGACTCGAAAATGTTAAAAAAGTGCGGGAATGACTTTTGTAGTAGCTCTTTGTAGCAAGTTGCATTCATCTTGCATGAAACAAATTGGATTTCAAATGTGCCATAGTAAGAGATGGCACCCCACACCATTATTCCCCCCTCACGACTATGGTGACGAGTCAAATGTTTTTCTTTCTTCCTTAAATCGTGAAAATAATAATTAAAGCCGTCTGGTCCATCAAAATTAAAACGTTTTTCATCCGAAAAAACGGTTCGATACCACTCGGTCTTCCATGTCCTGTGCTTTCGTGCAAAAAGAGAGCGAGCCTGCTTACGAGCTTCAGTGAGCGGTGGTTTATTTTTATTTTTAATCTCTTTAGATGTTTGGCGTTCCTTATAACTCGTCGCACGGTTGCTATACTAGCTGTAACTCCCAAGTTTGATCGAATTTGAGCCGCAGAGCACGTGGAATTTGAGGCTTTTCGCAGAATTCTTCGCGTTTCGGTAGTCGTGAGTGCTTTTCTATTATGAGTTTTTATGTTTTTTCCATAATTTGATGGATTTCGCAAAAAATGAGACACAACAGTCTGGCTTCTGGAAATTTTTGTGGCTATCTGCCTGGTTGTAAGGTTGCTGTCCATATATGCCAATATTTTTGCTTTTTCCTCCGCTGTTAGAACTTTGCCCCGACCCATTTTGTATTTAAATAATGGGAAGTCGCAAGAGGTAATTAAATGCACCTTTTACCTTGCACAGCTTATCAGTAACTAAAATTGCAGCCTCTGAGTTTATTCGAATGATCGCCTAAAAAGCTCATTTTTTGGCATAGGGTAAAGCAAAATAGAAATAAATCATAGCTGTAAAATTTCTGCAGCCCGCTCTTATCTCCTACTTCTGTCCCCTGTACTGCTCTAACAAACACAGCAAAAAGTTCAGCGAAAGCTTACTCCGTAAATGTGGGAATCGAAGAGAAAATCGAAAAATGCATTGAGTCTATCCCATTGATCGGCAGTGTATATATGATTATCTCATAATCCAATGCAATTTATAAACCTTTATACAAATAGCTGTTTGACAGATTGTAATAGTAATTCAGCATCGTGATCGGGTTAAGGCGTAACTAATGTGCTTTTAATTTTATTACAGATCACAGACTGTGTGGCAGCAGAGTCTTAGTACTACCCCAACCTTAGACCCGAAGAGATGGCAGATGAGGAATCGCTTTTTCCAGAGCGTAACAGCCATCATCTTACATTAACATTTTCTGGTCCAGTGCTATACCTGTTTCTGGGCATTGGCATTGGCTATCTGATAACTCAATTGCTACTCTGGCCGATGATTCCATTTAGTTACCGACCGAATGCCCCGCTAAACATCACGAGTAAAATCGACGTAGATCTGTATGAGGAGGTGCGAGTCTTGTGTTTCGTATATACGAAGTCAAGCCAACACCATTTGCAAGCCACGGGAGTGTTTCGGACCTGGGGAAAGAGGTGCAATAAGCTGGTGTTCATGAGCGACAAGGAAGATACCGAAATCGGAGCTGTCAGTCTGCCTGGCAATGGCAACCGCATAAAGACATGGAGGAAAACGAAACAGGCCCTGAAGTATATCTACGATTTTCATTTGGACGAGGCCGATTGGTTCCTGGAGGCAGATGCCCAGACCTATGTGGTAATGGAGAACCTGCGCCACATGCTGTATCCGTATAGCTCGGCGATGCCCATTTATTTCGGGTCCCCAGGCATTGTGATGAGTCGGGCCGCTCTGCGGCGCTTTGTAGAACTGTCCCTGCCCAATCCAACGCTGTGCGAGCCCAATGACACGGGAGCCACAATGGGAAAGCTAAAGGAGTGCCTTGAGAAGGCCGAAGTCATGGCGGGAAACTCAAGGGACTTCAAGGGACGACGGCGCATGTACCTAATAGATCCGCAGGCTAGATCAAATGCCTACTTACGCAACGATCCCAATTACTGGTACTGGCAGTATATCTCCTACAGGGCACAAGACGTTCGTATATACTTGACAAATCTGAAACCTTAAATTTCCTAACAATGCAAATATCACAGGGAACTTTCGCTTGGTCCAACTATGCCGTTTCTTTTCACTATGTTCAGGCCAGCAATATGTTTTATTTCGACTATATGATGTATAGTCTGAGGCCATTCGGTCGGGAATATATCAACGAATCCTTGCCTGACAAAATAGGTCCAGCCAAAATGCAGAAAGATTACAAATTACGGCCGGGAGACGTTTCAAAAAAGGATCCGCCTGCTGATTATGCGTATTGATTGAGTGAATTTTACTGTTTTATCTTCTCTTCACGTAATTGATCACTTCTTCACTTTCCGAATCGTATTAAAACTTATTTGCAGGAAATAAATATTAGGGGAATTCGTGGATGTTCGGGGAACAAAGAGATCCGGGAGGTCATGCAGCAACAAAACGTGCTGCTGTCGTTACATTTGGTCGTACGAAAGAATGTTCTCAAATTAGCTCAAGTGATCAATCATATCAGGGAATTGATCAGAATTTAATTTTCTTTAAATATCCTTGGTGAAAATTAAGGTTTGGAGTTTCCTCCGGCAGTGGACTCAATATCTCCGTTTGGTGCTTAAGGCTTCAATTGTTGAAATTTACTCAGTGCTGGTTAAGTCCACTGCTGGGGCATCTTAAAGCCAAAGTATGCCGTGAATATGGGGAGAACCTCTTTGTGGAAATTCAACTCTCCAATAGAATCTGCACAAGTAAATGGATCTGCCCTAATGAGTCGCGCCTTTTCGTCCCAAACTAAATCAATTGCCTCTTCTTTGGTATTTACATTACCCGACGCGATTTGGATCCTTAAATTTTTTTAAAGAATTATGTTTTTTTTTTCTTTGTCAAAGCTTTTTTTTGAAGAATTTTGAAAACTGTTATTTTTGTCTATGATTCTCTGCGTTACACACATACACTTTTATCACAAATCTAATATGCCCCTTAAGTCTTCGAGGGTATGGAGGCATCAAAAATTACAATGTATTGAATTACAATGTTAGTACCTAAAAGTTTCCCTAGAAGTTTGTGTGGCACATCAGCCGAAGACAGCCGCATTTATTATATGGCAAAATATGTAGAAAAACTTAGTTTGGAGGATTTCGAAAGTACAAATTGATTGAAATCCGATACCAATTCAATAAGATTATGATTATCGGGCGTAAAAGTATTTCCATTTTAAATTTGATTTCTGAATTTAAAAAATAATAATAAAGCTATTTCAATCAAAGCAATCCGATTTAATTGATCAATTCTACAGCTGGGAAAATGAAATTGATTCGAGTGCAATTGGCAAAAATGATACGAAGTCTGGTTCTGTCCTTTGTGGGCTGGTTGGTGGTTCTCGAGCTTATAATATTTTTGCGCAGTTCTGCCTTCTACGAACTTCATGAGATTCTCTTCAAGCCATACAAGGAGTCGATAAGTAACTATGACGTTGGACTACGGGCGCAGCAGTGGGACGACAAACTCATAGGCAAGCTACTTTATGAGAATGTGCGTGTGCATTGCTTGCTTTATTTGGAGGATTTGGACAACGGATTCGATGAAATGAAGGCTGAGCACATCCGGAATACTTGGGGCTGTCGCTGCAATCAATTGTTTATATTCAATTCGAGGGAGATCAGTCTGACGGAGGCGTATCTAGGGATCTATCGCAACCACCACTTTAAGTTGGATTGGCTGTTGAGCGTCTCTATGGGAACCTATGTGATTATGGAAAATCTCCGCCATATGCTGGCCCACCATTCACCTTCGCAGGCACTCTACTTTAGTGCCCAACACGGCTTCTATTCCTACGCCCATGTGGGCAAAGTCGCATCCACCGATCACATTTTCAGTCGTGGAGCACTGGAGCACCTTTTGGCAGAAAATTGCCTGCAGGATGGCTCCAGCTTGAGGTTGTGCTTGGATCGAATGGGTCGCGGACCAAGCGACGGGCTTTTACCATTCAATGTTCAGCAAGAGTTGTTGCCCTTCCATCTGCGCACCAAGTTCTGGCTGTGGCCCTGCATCTATCGATCGGTCTACGGAAATCAGGTGAGTATTGGAAGCATGTGTGTGTCTGTTTTGATAGGAAACCTATTGTGTTCTCAGGGTTTGGAGAGCTGCTTTGGTCGCGGTATCCTTTACCCATACGTCAATGCCAATCAGTTGCACGTCCTGGACTTTCTGCTGTATCAGCTGCGACCCTATGGATACGTCAATTCACTGCCAGAGCTAAGGTCCGTACATTTCCCCACTCACATACCGGCCAGGGCACTCAATGATACATTGGCGAGACGGCTGCGCCAATCCGTGCGGGTTCTCTGCCTAGTCCTGACCTGGCCCACAAACCACCTCAGGGGTGCGAAAACCATAAGCGAAACCTGGGGACGCCACTGCAACAGAGTGGTCTTCTACAGCAGCTCGCCGCACGTGGGAACACCTGGAGGGGGAGTGGAAATTGTTGGCCTGAACATCAGCGATAGCTACGATTTCCTTTGGGGCAAGACAAAGGCCGCCTTCAGCCATGCCTATAGGCACTATCGCCATGAGGCGGATTGGTTCTTTAAGGCCGACGACGATACCTATGCTATAATCGAGAATATGCGCTATATGCTCTCCAGCTATTCCCCGGATACTCCTATTCACTTTGGCTGTAATTTTCATTTGGCGAATGTTTCTTATATGTCCGGTGGAGCTGGTTATGTGCTCAGCAGGAACGCTCTTCAGATTTTCATCACCCGAGGAATCGGCAAATCGATTTGCAGGGAGGGAGGCGAAGGAACGGAGGACTATCAAATGGGAATCTGCATGAATGCGTTGAATGTCATGGCCGGTGACTCTAGAGACCTCTATCATCGACATAGATTCTTTCCAATTGGCCTAGAGTACTTTCTCATACCAGGCCGAGCTGAGGCCATCGATTGGTTGAAAAGGGTTCAGACATATTCATTCCAAAAAGTACGAAATGATAGATCTGTAGAGTTTGTGTATGTCCTCAAATGTATTTATATTTATATATCTTTTCGCTTGCAGGGCATCAATTGCTGTTCAACCTATTCGATTACAATGCACAAAGTGTCTCCCTATGAAATGCATTTTCTAGAAACAATTTTATACAGCGCTCGTCCGTATGGCATCATAATGGAGCATCCCACGTCTAAGAAAGTGCAATCAAGAGTATAAGTTAAGAACTAAGTACATAAGTTATTCTCTTTTGTGTCATACATTGTCATTCACTCGATCATAAGTAATTTGGATGCCCTCAGCAACAAATTACAACAACACTTAACACACAGCCTTAAGCATTCTGTTTGCCCTCAGCAACAAAGTAGTATTTTATAAACAATGTTGACTCGCTACTAAGAGTTCTGCGCGCAGCAACTGTAAACGGACACCGTGTTGCTTGCGCAAGAATGCTGAGTCGGCACGCCGACTCGAGCGAATGGCGTGATGCATTGACTTTGCAGGGCTAACTTAAGTTCGAATATTTTCGGTAGCCTTCAGTCTTAAGAACACAATACAACCAAACAGTTCGTTTGCCAAATAAAAGTTCGTACTCCGGTGAATTCCGTAATCGTTTAATTATTGAAGTTATTGATGTTGACTGAGCCTTAGCCAGCAACACGCGTAATAATAAACCCCACAGCAGATAACTCTGCCAACATCCCAACATAGCAGCTAACCCTGCCCATCAACGACGTCCACATACGCACCCGACGTGTCATCTACTTGAGCTACGCCATCAGAGACCACGCGGGACAGCATTGGATTAATTGGCGCCCAACCAATAAATAAGAACCCATTGTCATGTAAGTTCATAAGTGATTTCGGTTTGAAGAAATTATTACCGATACGTGTGATCTTAAAAAACAAAAAACAAGTAAAGTAAATATTGCTGCCTTTTTTCTGCCAGCATTTCATTTTTAAACGTTGCATACTTTTGCTAAAATTTGTTGCATACTTTTACCAGCGTTATTTTTCAGAAAACATTGCATACCGTAAACAAAACTATTGCATACCTTTGTTAAAAATCGTTGCATACTTTTACCAGCGCTCTTTTGATAAAGCATTGCATACCTTACACAAGTAATTACTGCATACTTTCGGCAGCACTACATTTTTTTGCTGCATACCCCAAGTTACAATACTTTCTATTATTGCCAACAGTGTTACATGCCGACCTTTCACGATCGGCCTAAGTTTTGAAAAGTGCCAACCATAAGCCAATGAGTTGGAATTATAGAGAGGTAAAAGTTGAATATAATAGTGACGATAGTTGGGAGGGGGAAGTTAATTGCTCAGTAGATCCTACTCCAGCAGACACCGCTGTAATTGAAGAAATGGAGCCAGCTCAAATTCAGGCTCTCGTTGAGGGTGCCGTCAGGCAAGCTTTAGCGCAACAACAGAATCAATTTCAAGCACAAATATCCGCTTTGGCTACACAAGTACAGAGTTTGCAGGTAGAAGCGCCCCAAATCATCACATACGAGAAAATTTCCGTCGATCCCACCGCTAGATGCGATATCCCCTTAGACATTATTAAGTCTGTGCCGGATTTCACCGGTGCGCAGGACGAGTATGTAGCGTGGAGGCAAGCAGCCATCTACGCGTATGAACTATTCAAGAATTTTCCAAAGAGCACTGCACACTACCAAGCGGTTGCGATCATTAGGAATAAAATCAAAGGCCCAGCTGGAGCCTTACTAGTGTCTCACAATACTGTCCTTAATTTCGATGCAATACTAGCTAGGTTAGATTGCACATACTCGGATAAAACATCCTTGCGTTTGTTGAGACAAAGTTTGGAGTTAGTCTCGCAGGGCGAAATGTCCCTCATGCAATACTACGATGACGTTGAAAAGAAACTCACGCTCGTTACCAACAAAATCGTAATGTCTCACGACCAAGAAGGCGCCGATTTGCTCAACCGGGAGGTTAGAGACGACGCCTTACACGCCTTTATCTCCGGGCTTAAAAAGTCATTGAGAGCGGTTGTGTTTCCTGCACAACCAAAAGATCTACCATCCGCTCTGGCCCTGGCCAGAGAAGCAGAAGCTAGCATTGAGAGAAGCATGTTTGCCAACTCTTACGCTAAAGCCTTGCAGGACCGAGCGCAAATTGCTGAGGGTAACAAAATCCGTGCCCAAGGCAAACCGACCAGATTTAACAAAGATGATCAAAATCAGGAGAGAAATCCCCATTTTGTGAAGCGCCAAAAGGGCGGTCCCCAGCCCCAGGCCCCTAAAGACAATCAAACCGAGGCTCCTCAGCCCATGGAAGTTGACTCTTCCTCCAGATATAGACAAAAAACCGACTATAGCAAGCGTCAGGCTAACGAATCCAACGCACCAAAACGCAAGAGTTCGTCAGACCGTTCAACAGGTCAAAGACGCCAACGCGTTAACAATGTTGTACAAACAGACTCCAAAGAAGCTGTAACAGAGTACGAGAAGGCAGCCAAAGAGGCAGTTGAAGAGTTAGAGAGTGAGAACGAGTACGCACCTGGTGACGACTCGGTTAATTTTTTAGGGAACACTCCCGGCTTCCGTACATTGAACGGCGGTTGGCTGGGAGAACTCTGAAGATGTTGATTGACACTGGCGCGGCAAAAAATTATGTTAAGCCCTTAACAGAGCTAAGAACCATAACGCCGGTCGCCAAGTCATTCTCGGTAAACTCGATCCACGGGTCTACCGAAATCAAGCGCAAATGCTTGATGAATATTTTCAAACATACCTCCCCATTTTTTCTCCTCGACACCCTAAACTCTTTCGACGCGATCATAGGCTTCGACTTGCTAACACAAGCCGGGGTCAAATTGAACTTGGAAAAAAATACTCTGGAATACCAGGGTATATCCGAAAAGCTACAGTACTATCAATGTGCTGACGTGAACTTCACCGATGTCAACGACATCGTAGTTCCCCCTTCCGTAAAGAAACAGTTCAGGGACATGATACTCAGAAACAAAAAAGCTTTCTCAAACGCAGATGAAGCTCTCCCTTTTAATACTGCTGTCGTCGCTACAATCCGAACAGTAGACAACGAGCCCGTGTATTCAAGATACCCGAGTCTCATGGGTGTTTCTGACTTCATAAACAAAGAGGTCAAACAACTGCTGGACGATGGCATAATTAGGCCCTCCAGATCGCCCTATAACAGCCCAACATGGGTGGTTGATAAAAAAGGCACTGACCCTTGCGGTAACCCAAAAAAAGGTTGGTAATCGACTTCAGGAAACTGAACGAAAAAACCATACCGGACCGTTACCCCATGCCGAGCATCCCTATGATCTTAGCAAGTCTAGGAAAGGCAAAATACTTCACTACCCTCGACTTAAAGTCTGGGTATCACCAAATCTACCTTGCGGAGCATGACCGCGAAAAGACTTCGTTTTCGGTAAGCAGCGGCAAGTACGAGTTCTGTCGCCTGCCGTTCGGCCTGCGCAATGCAAGCAGCATATTCCAAAGAGCAATAGACGACATCCTGAGGGAGCACATAGGAAAGATTTGCTTTGTCTATGTTGATGACGTCATAATCTTTTCTAAAAAATGAAACGGAGCACGTTCAGCACATTAACATTGTGCTAAAATGTCTAATCGACGCCAACATGCGTGTAGGTCCTGAAAAGACTCAATTCTTCAAGGAAAGCATTGAATTTCTGGGTTTCATTGTAACCAAAAATGGAGCAACATCCGACCCCAAAAAAGTTAAAGCCATTCAGGAATTCCCTGAACCAAAGAGTGTCTACAGTGTTAGGTCCTTCTTGGGGTTAGCCGGCTACTATAGGGTTTTTATTAAAGACTTTGCCGCTATAGCTCGTCCGATATCGGACATACTTAAAGGGGAAAATGGTTCGGTTAGCAAGCACGTATCAAAGAAAATCCCTGTTGAATTCAACGAAGTTCAACGCGATGCATTCCACCGTCTGCGGAATATTTTGGCATCAGAAGATGTCATGCTAATGTATCCAGACTTTCAGAAACCATTCGACTTAACCACGGATGCTTCGGCCAGTGGAATTGGTGCGGTTCTCTCCCAAGGCAATAGGCCAATAACAATGATTTCTCGCGCTTTAAAACAAGCCGAACAAAACTATGCCACCAACGAAAGAGAATTGCTGGCCATTGTGTGGGCTTTAGGCAGACTGCAGAACTTTCTGTACGGCTCTAGGGAAATTAACATTTTCACAGACCATCAGCCGCTCACGTTTGCTGTGGCAGACAAGAACACAAATTCCAAGATTAAAAGATGGAAATCTTACATTGACCAGCACAATGCCAAAATGTTTTATAAACCAGGCAAAGAAAATTTGGTGGCGGATGCCCTTTCAAGACAAAACATTAATGCTCTACAAGATGAGCTCCGTTCGGACGCTGCAACCGTTCACAGCGAACTCTCCCTGACCTACACGGTCGACTCAACAGACAAACCATTGAATTGCTTTAGGAACCAGATTGTCCTGGAGGAATCGCGTTTTCCACTAAAGCGAAACTTGTTGCTGTTTCGCAGCAAAACTCGCCATCTCATCAGTTACACTGACAAAAGCACAATTCTTGATACGCTCAAAGAAGTTGTGAATTCTGGAGTCGTAAATGCAATACTTTGCGATCTCCCCACGTTGGCAAGTTTCCAACACGACCTGATTTTACTTTTCCCTGCTACCCAGTTTTGGCATTGCAAAAATCTAGTGCAGGATGTAACGGACAAAAACGACCAGTTAGAAATCATAACTGCCGAACACAATCGAGCGCACAGAGCAGCTCAGGAAAATACTAAGCAAGTACTCCGTAACTACTATTTTCCCAACATGGGCAATTTAGCCAAAGAAGTGGTGGCGAACTGCAGGGTCTGCACTAAAGCCAAGTATGATAGGCACCCGAAGAAACAAGAACTCGGGGAAACGCCTATACCAAGTTATACTGGTGAAATGTTGCATATTGACATTTTCGCGACAGACAAGAAACAATTCTTGACCTGCATAGACAAATTTTCCAAATTTGCAATCGTCCAACCGATATTGTCTAGAACAATAATCGATATCACAGGCCCTCTACTACAAATTGTTAACCTTTTCCCCGCTACCAAGACAATTTATTGCGATAACGAGGCAGCTTTTAATTCCGAGACCATCACTTCGATGCTCCGGAACGCCTACGGCATTTGCATTGTGAATGCGGCCCCGCTTCACAGCACCTCAAACGGCCAGGTGGAACGCTTTCATAGCACCCTGACCGAAATTGCGAGATGCCTCAAGCTAGACAAGAAAATCAGCGACACTACAGAGTTAATCTTAAAGGCTACGATAGAATACAACAAAAGTTTGCATTCAGTAACCCGCGAGAAACCAATTGAGGTTGTTCACGCAGCAGCCGGTGATCGTCGCGAAATCGTCAAAGACAGGCTAGTTAAAGCACAGCAAGACAACATCAAAAGATGCATTGCATCCAGGCAAAACCGCGTTTTTGAGGTAGGAGAAAAGGTGTTCCAGAAGAACAACAAGAGGTTAGGGAACAAATTAACTCCCTTATGCTCAGAGCAAAAGGTCGAAGCAGACCTGGGAACGTCTGTCCTCATTAAGGGGAGGGTGGTCCATAAGGACAACCTGAAATAGGTGTCCCACCACAATTAGCTAGTAAGTCAAATTAGAGTTAGAACAACGTCTTATACTGTTTATCCATTTCAGGTTTGCACTCACTTTACTTGTAGTACTAGCAGCGGTAAATGCTCGGATCACCGACTTCTCGCATGCCAACTACATTCCGGTCCTAGACGGGGAAGTACTGGTGTTCGATCAACGTAGCTACCTGAGGCACTCGAGTAACATTTCTGAATTCATTAGTATGATAGATGAGACCGAAAAACTGTCCGATTCCTTTCCACAGTCGCATATGCGCAAATTACTAGACGTAGATACAGATCACCTTAGAACCTTGTTGTCCGTTCTTCAAGTGCATCACAGATTTGCACGAAGCCTCGATTTCTTAGGCACTGCCTTGAAGGTTGTTGCTGGTACCCCTGATGCTTCAGATTTCCTAAAGGTCCGCGTTACGGAGGCTCAGTTGGTGGAGTCTAACTCCAAACAAATCATAATAAATTCCGAAACTCAAAAGCAAATTAACAGATTGACAGACACTATCAATAAAATTATCAGTTCCCGCAAAGGCGATTTGGTTGACACTCCTCATTTATTTGAGACACTGTTGGCAAGGAATAGAATACTTAATACAGAAATTCAAAATTTAATACTCACGATAACGTTGGCAAAAGCAAACATAGTAAATCCAACAATCCTTGATCATGCCGATCTGAAATCACTTATTGAACAAGATACCCCAATAGTTAGCTTATTAGAAGCTTCTAAGATCAAGGTCCTTCAGTCCGAGAATATTATCCACATACTAATAGCTTACCCCAAGGTTGAATTTAAATGCCAAAAGGTCTCTGTCTACCCCGTCTCACATCAACAAACCATTCTGCGACTCGACGAGGACACGCTGGCGGAATGCGAAAGGGATACATTTGCAGTTACTGGATGCACTGTGACTACGCATAACACCTTCTGCGAACGGGCACGGCGCGAAACCTGTGCTAGCTCCCTTCATGCGGGAAACACCGCCAACTGCCACACTCAACCCAGCCACCTGAATGCAATAATGCCTATAGATGACGGCGTCGTGGTAATCAACGAAGCGACAGCGTGCGTCAGAACTGACGATGGCGCGGAAGTAACCGTCTCAGGAACCTTCCTGATAACTTTCGAACGGTCTGCAGCTATCAATGGCACGGAGTTCATAAACTTGCGCAAAGCACCAAGCAAACAGCCTGGCACCGTGAGGTCGCCACTCCTAAACATCATCGGACATGACCCGGCACTAAGCATACCACTCCTGCATCGTATGAACATCAACAACTTGCAGTCAATGCTGGACTTCAAGGAGGAGGTAATTGCGGCTGGCTCACCTAAATTTTGGTTCGCAGTTGGTGCAGTCCTGAACGTCGGACTAATTTGCTCATTCATCCTTTTTATGGCACTAAGGAGAAAGCGAGCATCACTGAAGATACAGAAGGCTTTGGACAACTTTAATATGACCGAGGACGGTCATCATTCTGAGGGGGGGGTAGTTAAGAACTAAGTACATAAGTTATTCTCTTTTGTGTCATACATTGTCATTCACTCGATCATAAGTAATTTGGATGCCCTCAGCAACAAATTACAACAACACTTAACACACAGCCTTAAGCATTCTGTTTGCCCTCAGCAACAAAGTAGTATTTTATAAACAATGTTGACTCGCTACTAAGAGTTCTGCGCGCAGCAACTGTAAACGGACACCGTGTTGCTTGCGCAAGAATGCTGAGTCGGCACGCCGACTCGAGCGAATGGCGTGATGCATTGACTTTGCAGGGCTAACTTAAGTTCGAATATTTTCGGTAGCCTTCAGTCTTAAGAACACAATACAACCAAACAGTTCGTTTGCCAAATAAAAGTTCGTACTCCGGTGAATTCCGTAATCGTTTAATTATTGAAGTTATTGATGTTGACTGAGCCTTAGCCAGCAACACGCGTAATAATAAACCCCACAGCAGATAACTCTGCCAACATCCCAACATAGCAGCTAACCCTGCCCATCAACGACGTCCACATACGCACCCGACGTGTCATCTACTTGAGCTACGCCATCAGAGACCACGCGGGACAGCATTGGATTAATTTATATAATGTTACATATCCATCGAAAACAGCACGGAGTGTGGGTGTCGTTCTGCCTTAGTCGTCTCAAGAGACCAACAATAATCCAATTTTCGCATTTCACTCGAAGCCGTCTAAATAAATTACTAAACTATTTAAGTTTAAGAGGAAAGTGCATGGTTGCGATAAAAATATTGTGAACATTTCTTTAAAAGTATGTTTTTTTTTATTTATTAACAATTGGACGATTTACGACTAGTTCAGATTTAAATTTAGCTTATGCCTCATGCACTTTTATTTTATTTTCCAAATTCTGTGTTGGTTTTACTCTTTGGCATTGTTTGCGGCAGTCCAGTCTGGGATGGAAAATAGTCAGCTACCTACTCAGATTTGACTTTAGGTTTGGGTGTTATTGAAGGATTCGGTTTGAGTGATGTTTTTTCTGATCCTTTGGGTTTAGTTTTGGGTGTAGTTTTGGGTTTAGTTTTGGGTTTAGTTTTGTGCTTGGGTTTGGGTTTGGCCTCGGGCTTGGGTTTCGATTTTGGTATGGCTTTTGTTTTAACCTTTGGTTTTGGTTTTTCCTTTGCTTTGTTATTTTTATTTTGTGGCGTCAGCTCTTCAGGCTTCGAAGTTCGCCACTTTTGCAATACCTCCAGGACTGGCTGCTTCACTGGCAGCTGCTCCTGAGGTATGCTTATGCCGAAGGCTCTCAGCTTGTAGATGACATAGTCGAGCACGTAGAAGTCCTTGGCATTGCTGTAGTGGAAGGAGATGGCCGAGTTCGAGCAGCAATCGTTGGTGCTCTGCTTGAAAGTACATATTTCAATAAGTTGATCACGCTGTTAGACAACACTCTAGAGTCCTTCTTACATTTGACGAGGTGTAGAAACGATAGGGTCTGTACCATTTCGGCGAGTCCGAGAACCAGTGCAGTGGGGAGAAGGGCATGAAGCGGGCCAGACCATGCTCATCCCGGGAGTCCCCTGCCACAACACCCACCGCCTGCATGCAACGTCCGAGCTCCACATCCTCGTAGCCGTAGCTGCGATTGCTGCAGATGCTGCTGTTGCTTAAGCCGTATTTCATAAACCGAAATAGCGCCTCCTTGCTGAGCACATAGCCAGCTCCTCCCGACATATAGCCCTGCAGAATAGTATCATTATTATATCTAAGAGGTTTTGGGTGGAGGAGAGTCATCACCTGCTTCACATGCCACCTAAACTTGCTGCCAAAGTAAACAGGCGCCGTTGGCGCGAACGCGTACAGAAAGGAACGGAGGTTCTCCATTACCACATAACTGAAATTAAATAATAGTCGTTAAAGCAATTGGAGAGCAGGTCTTAAATGTGCAGGGCAGGGCCTATCAAAAATATAAGACATGGACTGTTGCCCTGTGGAATCTCTGATAGTTAATCCACAATCACTATACTCAATAACTACTGTCTACTGTCTCTACTGTACCATGTATGTATGTACAATTAATCGTAAAACGCACCGTACTGGTGTCACCCTCACTCACGTGTCATCGTCCGCCTTGAGGAACCAATCATAGTTGCGAAAATCATGCTTGTACACATGCTGCAGACTAGCTCGAGTCTTTCCCCAGAGGTTGCTGTATCCTTCCTTCACCTTGAGCGCCACCGTGCCCAGCTCCTTGTCCGATTTGGTGCTCATGAAGAGCAACTTGTTGCAGCGCGAGCCCCAGGTGCGCTTGATGTGAATGGCTCTGGACCGGTGGGTCTTCGGACTGGTCAGCACCATGCACAGCACGCGGGTCTCGTTGAAGAGACGCACAGCCAGATCTACCTCGTCAGTGGTCAGGTTGTTGGGCGTGGTGGTCAGCTGGTACGATGGATCCGAAGTCCTCCAAATGTTGCCACTTGGCAGGTAATTGCTGCTGAAGCTGCTGCTCGGGGAAGTCAGATCTTCGTTGAAGAACTCCCATTGCACTCTTTGCAAGAGCTGCGACAATAGGATGCCCCAAACCAGGCCGATCACCAGCATCAAGAGCAGCTCCAGGCGCTTTCGATGATGCCTAAATATGCTCATCTTTGGTTTTGCTTCTTGTGCTTCTTCCAGTGCTTGTTTTGGTTGTTGTTGTATATTTGTTTTATTTTTAGTTTTTATGGGCTGCTTTTGTTTACTTTTTTATGCAAATCAAAAATAAAATGTTGTCGCTGCCGTTGTGCAAGTATGCATAAGCTCTGGGCTCTACCGTTGCTGTTGCTGTTGCCTTTGCCGGTTGTTGTCACTGAGGCACCGAATTAACACATTCTTGAAGCAGTGACGCAGAGACGAAAGCTTGTAAAGATGCGGTTGACCTTCGGGCGGGATCGCTGAGCGCCGGGCCGCTGATGAACATGCATAAAGTGGTTGGCGTATGCATGTATCGCATGGAATGGTTTATGTAGGTATGTACTCGTAATATGTTTAAATTCGATTCGTTTTGCAATTGACTGGCCGTGCCTCGTCTCGGTGACGCTTCTGCGATCCGTTGCAATCGGATTTGGATTTGGCCCGTCTCAAATCGCTGCCTTCTGTCCCTGCGCTGGGCTGTGGCTCTGGCCCATGGGTTCAGGTGTGTGTGTGTGTGTGTGTGGGTGAGCAATTATGCGACTCTTCTCTTGGCCGCTTTCTTTCCACTTTATGCTCACCGGCACTCGCACAGAATTTCAAACACAAAGACACTCACTGAGGAAAGGGGCCATTAAAGGCGGCCCGAACGCGACTTGAGACTCCGAATAAGAAGGGGTAAGAAATAAAAAAGAAACAACAAAATAACCGAAACGTCTTCGCGCTTTGCCTGCTGTTCACAGACTTGGCTTGAACGAGCGCCGCGGATATGTTTGGTAAGAAATAACTTAACGCCTTTTTTCGATGGCAGATGTTGCCAGACCATCCAAGCAAGTACCCCCTGGAGAGGAGCGCGTTTCGTGTTTCCAGCTCGTGTCACGATGTGTACGACCGATCCAGCCCATGTTCGGAACTAGTTCTTGGTATAGGCTTACGATTCTGCACAAATCTAGCTTGTGTGGTCTATGAAAATAATGGTAAGCCCAAGCCTCTAGGAGTTTTCCATCTCAAGGTGCGATGCTTTGACCTTTCATTTGTGGTAATGCATCTTTAAGGCATCTTCGCTACTTAAAAGGCAGTTCCATATGTGTGTTACACAATTAACCTTTACATGCAGGCTTTGCCTTTCAAATGCCAAAGAGGAAGCTTTTAAAGCTTGATAAATGCGGAACCAGTGTTTGGTAATAGTATTTAATGGGATATCTACAGAGCTAGATGGATTAGATGGAACACAATGAAGCAGTATACAAGCACCGAGCATAGCAGCAGGACTCAGGCGTAGGGACCGGCAGAAGCGTCCAGGCCACGCGGGGCATTGGCATAGCTATCCTGGGAGAACGAGTGAGTTGTTGCTCCCGAATCAGATGTAGATCCAGATCCAGATCCTGATCCCTCAGAAACCACAGAGGACGCACCCGACGACCGCGTGATATCCACTGCTTCCAGATTTGAGCGTTCGTCCAGAGCAACGGCCGGCACCACTGAGGGGGCCACCGCAACTGCCACTGCCTTGAGGGCATAGGGAACTCGATTCACGACTGCATTGAAGCCATGGACATCGTCGGCCGTGTAGGTGACGGTGCGCTTGTAGCCATCGGGATCGACCAGGCTGTAGAAGCCGCGCACCACATAGCCGTCGCGGGTCTCGCTGTGCTCTTTGATGTCGCCGGTGCTCTCGTCATTTACGGCATAGTTGAAGCTGTAGCTGGCTGGAGGAAAGATCTCGGGCTCCTGTTGTTGGCGCAGGACGGGCAGCGGCGAAGGCAGGAGGGGTTCCGATGCAGATGCGGCATTGGCGGCACTATGCAGCAGATTCGAGGCATGCGCACTCGCTGCCGAGCTGCTAACGCCGGCTGCAAATTGGTTTGACCGGGGCGCCACATAGTCGTAGCCATCCGGAGTGGCCTGGGAGTTCAGCGCATTGTTGCTGGGTGTGTGATAGTCGCTGAGGAAGTCCTCGCCAGAGCTTTGGGAGCTCTGCTCCAGTGAGTTTACGGCCGTGGCTGCCTTCTCGTTGTAGTTATACTCTGCTTGGCCAGCACCGACCAGAGCCAGCGACAGCAGGACGAAGAACTGGAAATGGTTTTATATGTCAGTTGCCCGCAAAACAGATGTCCTGCCCCCCGACTCACCTTTGGTGCCATCTCGATTGCTTAGATTTTCCTTCCGTTGATTCCTTCCGTTGGTCTGCCTCCACAAATTGTCAGCTAACTGTTGTCATAATTGAGGCGACTCGCAGTTTTTATACCACGTCCCCTGAGACTAGTAGAGACCATTACCCAATGAATGCTCTGCGGTTATACAATGTCATGCGCTTCAATTGATCGATTTCCTATTGTCCACAGCGATGCGATCAAAAAGTATTGGTAACACTTTCATTTTCATTTTGTGACCGTTTTTCTGCTGCGTAAGTCTCGACCAAATTGAATTTGGCTTGGGAGATACGCATAGCTGAGATGTGTAACTGCAGCTAACCAGAACTGGGCCAGCAGTCAGACAAAGTATTTCTATTCTCATTGTTAATAGAGACAGAATACTGACCAGGATTCTTGTTGTTAAGATGGCGCAAACACATCTGCTGTTATTTGATTTATTCATGGCTCAGATTCTAAACCTTCTCTTGTTCTCAATCGCAGTACAAGAAATCTTGCATTGCAGCCTAATTTAAGTTACCAAATAAATACATAGATCACGATGGAACAACCTCTCAACTTTAACAAGTGATCAAATGATCCATCCAATTGAAATACGCAATTTCGACCTGTTGATGGCTTGACTTGACTGCACCTTCAGTCCGCGGTACAGTAAAATAAAGTCAACCTACATAAATCAGGAATAAGAATGTGTATGCAATTTTTTTAGCATTAAATATATTGTTAGATCTACAATGAACTACTCATTAGATGCATGGTCATTGGCCATCTCTACTCGCCCACCAAATCAGAGACTTGATTGTTTTGATAAGAAGACGACCAAAACCGGTTGCCGACTGCTGCTGTGCTGCCTTTGTTGCCTTAGCTGCTGCCGCTGGTGATTGACTTGGCCAAAATCAGCAGCGATGACAATCGGGAACCAGACGCGGCACAGAATACACCTCACACGCAGAATGACGGCCAAAATCAAGCTGCGGACCCAGCTGCACCTAATGACTGGCTTCATGGCGGGATTCGTCTTCGCCTTCGTGCTGCTCCTCTACGTCTACGATGTGAATCGTGCATCGCCCTGGTGCAGCAGCTCCGCCACAATGCCAACGGCAACAACATCCCCCCTGGCAAGGATTGAGGAGGCGTCCGCCACAAGGATTCTATGCATGGTGCTCACCTGTCCAGAGAATGTGCAGAGTTTGGCGCGACATGTCCATGCCACCTGGGGCAAGCGATGCAGCCGCCTGGTGTTCGTCAGCAGTGAGAGCTACGAGCCGCTGGGAGTGGTTCAGGTTGTAGATCCCAGCGGTGGCGGCTATGAGGATCTGTGGAACAAGACACGCGAGGGGTTCCGCCATGTCTGGCAGGAGTACGGCCAGGACTTTGATTGGTATCTGAAGGCAGACGACGATACGTGAGTGCGATAAGATTAGAGTGGTTGTGCCTGAGCCTCCCTATTGTAGCTTCCACACCTTCCACCTCCGCAGATATGTCATCATGGAGAATATGCAGTTCCTGCTCTCCGCCTATGATCCCACCACGCCTGTCTATTTGGGCTACAAGATGACCCGCTACAATGTGGTAAGTGATCGACATCAGCTTAATCACCGTTCATTAGTATGATTAACTAGGCATCTTCCCTGCTGCCTGCAATCACCCGCTTGTTCACGCCACTCGTAGAAATCTGAATTGCAAATTTATGAAATTGAGATTTGATTATTGGTTTTCGGGGCTAATTGAACTACGCTTCGAGCGAAAACAGTTTGTATATGTCACGTTAATGTGTCACCAAACACTTTTATGATACTCTTTGCTGGAGACCATCGGATCTGTTGTCCAAGATGCTTTTGAAATAATCTTTAGAAGCTCAACAACCGACTGTTTCAATTGCCGAAATTTGTCCAAGGTATTCCAACGTTGTTTTGGCTTTTCAGTTGGAACTTTCTTATGGCCGCGCACATTTGCCAAGTTTTTGGGAATAGCGAAATGTGCTAATCGCTTAAAGTTCAATGCCAGATAAACCGGACCCGTACGCGCTGGTGTGTGTAATTCCTAAACTTACCAATTAATATCGATTTATTTTGCATTGTTCGATCTATAGATCTATTCTTGGGCAAATGATGATATCACACAAGGTTGATTCGGCTGCTGCAAATAATTTAAGATCTGGCTGCTTATGTTGCGTTTTCCGTATTCATAGATCAATCGGACACATCGACAATAAGAAATTAAACTCGCATTAGGAGCCACAGCTGGCTGCAACCGGCGCCGCGAAATGCCCACTCCACGGGAGGTCATCTGGGGGCCGCCTGTCACGCATCGCATCTTTCACAGCCCCGCCCCATTGTCTTTGGTCCCACTGAAGCCAAAGATTTACGTTGCCTTTTGACATTTTCAAGCGTTGTGCAAGCATTTGACTTGTCCGACAAAGTGCAAACACTATGACTGTATATATATGTATATGTATATGTATATGTATGTAGTATTATGTACATACATACTGATCTACTGTTTATACTCACTCGTATGTTCATGTGTATGGTGGAGGGCTCACAACTGGTAGGGTCCATGCGAAACTGAATATCATAATTGACGCATTAAAATACTGGTATTCCCTTTGTATTTTCTGTTTCCGTTTCTCGCACATTAATCACACGCTTTGTTTTTCCAAATGCAGCATAAACACTCTAATGATTCTTGATTGATTGTTATAATCATTTGCTTGACTTCTTTGCTTTGTCTAATAAATCTTTTGTCTACGAATTTGTATGATTTCTGGCGCTTATGTATGCCAATTAGCATATTTTATCGTTTTCGTTTTTATGAATCATTAATGCATTCCTATATTTTATTCATTATGTGAAATTACAGTCTGATTATCTTCTATTTATTTAATTAATTTAAATTACTCCAAGCCGCAAGGGAAATAAGTTTGTCAAAGGGTAAATGTCTCAATCGGTTAACTGCCCATTTTTTATGCTCTCTCCATATTTGCAAATGCTCATCATCATCATTAGGTCTCATTGACTCGTCCGACATGTTTTCTTCAACATGTCCAAAATATAATTCATCATCATCATTGCAGCTTAATTGACTGACCTGATCTGAGCACAGGGGACAATTGATTAAATTCAATATATCATTTCCATTAATTTGTAAGCTCTACCTGTATACATTTGAATGCGATTCGTATTTTGACACTTCATTCCCGCTCAGCGACCTCCAACGGAGGATTAACAGCGTAATGCTTGATGTAGTGGGTATGGCTAAAGCCTAACACCGTTACTAACCGAACGCGGCATTTTTTGTTGGGTCATTGATGTATGTAAATATTCATGTCTGAATGTTGATGTTTTCTTATGGGATGGTACAGGTTCGCTAAGTCAATGCTTTGCGTGTGGAATATTAATTAAGGAATGAATGTAACATGTGAATATGGAATACCCCGCATGGATTCACTAATGCTTTGTCTTTCTCAATCAGAGCTACATGTCTGGTGGCGCCTCCTATGTCCTAAGCCGCGAGGCCCTTCATCGTTTCATGACAGAAGCGTTTGAATCTGAGGTGGTTTGTCCGCAGCCCAAGAGAATGGGCATTGAGGACTTCTATATGGGCATCTGTCTGCAGAATGTGGGCGTTCATTTGGTGGACTCTGCACAGGCGCTGGCAGAGGACACCAAGCACAAATTTATGCCACTGGATCTCGAGAGCTATATGTTCGACTCGAACGATACCACGCCGGATTGGTTGCGGCTTATGAGTGTGTCCGAAGTCGAAACTGTGAGTCTGACTATCCGATTGCTGATCAAATTTCATCAATGTTTTTAATCATCCCTCCGGTTAGGGCTTCAACTGCTGCTCCAATTATTCGGTGGCCTTTCATTATGCCAGCCCCGAACGAATGTACCTCTATGAGTTTTTGCTTTATCATCTACAAGTATTTGGACGCCACGAAATTCCAGAGAGTCCCACCAGGCTCCATTATACCACATCAGATTTGATGCAGAAATTTCCACTGGAGGATAATTCTTTCATAAAAGACTTACAAAAAATGTCAGAGAGGCCAGAGAATTTTTAAATTCTACACATCGTATGACACTCTCACTTTTTTCATGTGATCTTATTATTAATAAAGTAGGGTTAATAAACTATAGCTATATTGAGATTTAATCATACTTGTGAATCAGAGTTGGAACAATAAACGTTAATTTGACGTTCTTTAAGCTTTTAGGAGAATTTTAGAAGGCAAGAGGTTTTTAATCAACAAAATATTTAAATAGCTGTACGCTTAAATATACGTTTTTATATAAACTGTATACATGTAAATTCATGTTCGATGTTAGAATTTTACCACCCGCTAAAATGGTCATATAACATACCACCCGAGATGTCGCGCCAGTTCGAGAGGTCCTCTCCATGGAAAAGATTAATTATCTCCTTGTTGTATTTCATGGATATATCTCTTGTCAGCTCTAAATTATTATTTGTGAAATAATCCACAACTATGGATATAATAAGGCCCCTTCCATGTTTAAGGGCCTTATTGGCTGCAACACGAACGTCTGTGATCAATGTTAGAGTCGTGTTAGATATTGTTAAATGTTAATGTTAAAATTCACAATTAAACTATCATGGTAAAAGTATGCAACAAAAAAGTTGTACATTTCACGGAGAGGATGTAAAAAGTAAATGAATTTTTGTGAAATAGTAATAATAATACCAATTATATATGTATGTATATAAATTTAGATATACATATAGAATAAGTATGTGTACATACATATGTACATATGTATACATATGTACTTAGCAAACCAATTATAGAACAAATCTGTTAAGAACTGGCAAGAATTGCAGTGACGCCTTTAACAATATTTTTTGCAAAGTAAAGTAACATATGCAAACGATAAATTAAAGTTCCATTTTTTATTGAACAATTTGAATAGTCAGCGGACACTTCTTCAACTTCCCAATTTGACCAGTATTCTTATTGGCTGAATATATTAATTCTATATTTACTTACATGGTTTTTTATGCTATGTTATGCTATGCTATGTTTATGTTATTCTGGCATATTAATCTGACAATTTAAAAATAAATCCCATTCCCACGCACTCATTGCCATTGCTGTCTCCTCCCGCGTCCGTGTGTCCAAACAAGCATCTGCATTACATGTCACTTTCCGCATTTGAACTTAAGTAACACCATATATTTACGAGTATAACATAATAAACTTTCGTGGGCTTAAGCCCATTTAGTAAATGGTATCACGTGCGAAACTAGGAAAAAACGAAGCATTTGAATGTAATCCTCTGAAGAAGGGAGGAAAAAAGAAGCTACAATTTGTACTTTTCATTGTCTCCTAAGTTCGAAATCGATCTATATTTATTTTCTTAAATTAAATTAAATGAAATTGATAGTTTGGCATAGGAAATTCTCATTGAATGCTTTGCTGGATTCATTTTAATATTGTAATATTCAGCAAATGGTATGAAGGGGATGCCAAATGGCCTGTCTGTAATATACTTCTATATATTTTTAAATTTATTACAGTGACCTTGCAAGCTCTGCAAGTATTTAATTAACACTTAGCAGCTGCCAAGAAGCCAAGTGGCAACAAAACAGTGGGATTGGCAGCAAGTTATTGGCTGAAAGCCGATGAATCATTCTTGGAAATCCTTCAATTAAAGCATTCTTGCATGAAGGGCCTGCCCGCCAGAGTAAGTGGACTGGACTGGGCTGAAATGAGACCATATCGAATTGTTTTCATTACCAAAGTCAATGCCTGTTTCTCACCTTAGTTTACTGCTGTTGTACGTACGTATGTACTATGTGCAGTACTGTGTGCTGTTGCCAGGCCACAGTTAATTAAATCCATAATCACGTACGCATGCGCAGTGTGTGCCAGTTGGCATTTCGTCTCTCATGGAGCCGACGGCTGGTGTATGGTGTATGTGTATGTCTTTGGAGATTGAGATGTTTTAAGATGCCGGCTGGAAACGAGTATACATAACTGTTTATGGCAGAATTGCATTAGTAAGATCTTAGATTGCAAGTCCATTGCATTTGAAAAAGATCGCTCATTGAAAGTGCCATTAATATCAGTTGTAAGTGAAAGGGAGCCACAACATCACCTTTTTTTTATCTCACTAGATATCACATTGTATTGTATCATTGCCCGGCTGGAATTATAGTTAGGCATGAGCTCAGTGTGTTGATGGGTTAATACAAGCAATTGAACATAAAAGCAAAGCTCATGTGTTTATTGAGGAAGCGAACTCCCCGACACTTGTTCAAACAGGGCGCTTCGCTGTTTGTGGGAGTGGGCCACAAGTGCACCTTGGGCTTGCTTTTGGCTTTGATTTTGGTTTTGGGTTCATTCATTGTGGCTAAAATGGTGATGGGAAATTTAGCTTGGTTGCTGCCCACACGCATTCGGTGTATGATTTATGGCTGTCTGTAGAATAAGAATAAGAATAAGAATAAGTAAAATGCATCAGCATAGAGAGAGCTTTTGAAGGGAAAGAAACTATCTGTTTGAATTTATACTGGTACAAATCATGGAAGTGAGGCTTGTGTTATTGATTCGTGGACCTTAAGAAGAATCTACAGAGTTTATTATTTTAATTATCTGCTGTCAATTGCTACTTAAAACTTTTAGAGTGATCGTTAAAAATAAGACCCTTAATTATGTGTTTAATTTACTCGACACGATTCGATAGCATCGAATCAAAGAATCCAATTAGCTGGAAATACCATTTTATTTATGAAATTCCAACTCCACGTTGAAGCTATTTGCTAACAATCTAAGCCAACATAGCTACCTGTAAGTTAGTTTAGTTAAGTTAGGCTTACTCATTTGCCCAAGCCAATGTTCAATGTTTCTCCGTTCCAAAACGGCCGTCACACAGTGCGTATGCTTAATGCATTTTTGCAGCGACAACGACTGCTGTCTGCCGTCTTTTTCTGAGTTGTCTATTTCAATGGCGCGTGTTCCATTTTGTGGGCCGACACCAGCTCTACGAGTGGTTCGGTCCGACAACTCAGTGGATGTTGTTGCTCTTGTTATTGTCACCTGTCGGATTATTATTATATTTTATTTTATTATACTTTGTAGCTGTTGTCTTTTTTTCTTCGAATTGTGCGTTGTCGGCGTCGCTTCGAGTAGCACTCTGCGACCTTCAGTTGCTCGGTCTCGATTTGCAAGCCATTACATTTGTTATTATTTGATATTTTTTTCGAATTGAAATTGTATCGAAATCCAAGCCATAAAAAATCAATTACTCAGCTATGCGTAGCCGTGCCTCACCAACAAATTTTTTGTTGGATTTGTCTTATTTTTTATTTTTTAATGTTTGTAGTGAAAGTTGTTAGACAATTTTTTTTCTCTGCAGCTGAGGAAGATAAATTAATTTTTAATATGTCTCAAATATTTTCAGTTAATTTCAGATAAATTAAAAAGTAATTCTTATTTATAGATACCCACTTATACAAACGTTTATACCCTTCACTTTTTGCTGCCAAAGGAATGTGATATATTTTTTTATCTTTTATATTTTGTGTTCTGTGTGCGTACGAGTAGATGTAGATTGTAGTGGAGCTGCTCGAGAGCTTGTTAAGAACAGGTAATTGGTGCTCGCACCGAAAGTGATTGGGGCTGGGTAGTGACAAGAAATATCCAAGAGTCCAAGTACTTGATGTTTCGGGACTGAACTCAATTAAAACTGGAATACGAAAATAGAATCTATTTTTACCCATCAAGTGCCTGAAATAATGGTTCTCGTACTTTTTCCCGCAGTGAGATTTTAGTTTTTTACTGTGGCTGCTTAAGCTCTGCGTTGAGGAGTCACTAAGTCCATCATTTAGTTGGATAAGAAGATTTATATATTTATGGAGATTATCTATGCTATACATTTCAAAGTATTCCATATTAACTGCTTTAAGCTCAATTAAGAATACCATAAACAGCCCACAGCTGCAGATACTAATCGAGTTTACTTAGTCAGCTGCGAAATGTTGGAATGGAAGGCCCCTGAAAATATGTATTTACTTGTACAAGTTGCCTCAATGCACGCACAGATAAATCTAAAATCAAGAATCGACGACAATCGGCCGCATATAAAAATTAATTAATTTAATTACTTATCTAACTGAATTGCTTTGCAGTTCTGAGTGCTGAGCACTGAGCGATAAACTTCAACTTATGTATGTGTGTTTTCAATAATGTTTTTCTTTAACTTTTTTCTAATGACAATTCAGCATGAAATGTTTCAATGTGGTCGCAAAGTCGAAACATTTTTTCTTCTTTTCTGCTATTTTGTAATTCACTTGAAGTGCACTACAAAGTTAGGAATATTTCTTCTTTTTTTTATATTTGTTTGAATGCGTGTTTAACTTTTGCTTCTAACGTTCTGCCAGATTGATAAATATTTATAGATGCGCCCGTTCTGCTGGCTGACTGCACTTGTTAGCCCGGCTTGGATCGAAGATAAATAAGAATTTTAATTGATTTTAATGTGCACAGCTGCACTGTGGACTGTGGAGAGGCAGCAGCACATGACGACAGCTGACTACTGACTGCTGACTGACACCCGAACAGAGATCGAAGAGGCTGGCACGGAGGCCAGAAGGAACAGCGACACAAAACTCAAAGTAAGCTGTTGACATACTCAGAAGAAAATTGACATAAAATATTGTCTCTGTACAATGGCGAAGTATTCCACAGATTAATCATTGCATGATTGAATGGTTGGGCCGCTTGATCTTTGGTCTTAGACATGGCACGTGAAATGGTTACTGAAATCAATAAATTGTATTTTTAAGCTGTTTTTATTTGCCTTCTTAAAAAGAGACTGTTTGTGCTAACATTTAAAAACTCGTATTGAAAAATAAATAAATAAAGTATCGTACAGTAATTTCTCAATTTCTGTGATCTGATACAACTAGATTCTATCAATTCTACGCACTCGATAGCGGTATGTAATAAGTACTGAATTGTCTAGACCCTATTAGTGTAACCCAAAAATGACATATCAAATTGAGACTTGACACTGTATGTAAAACGTAGTTCAGTTCCACTTCATAAAGAACAAATACTCATCAAATTTTATGCTACTCCAATTAGTATGAAAATTTCGTGTAATCAAACAGAGTTAAGTAATACTCACTGCTGCCTCAAGTCGATGTTGTCTATGCATAAATTCTCAAGAATTATTCATAAACATCTCATAAACGCAAATAGGAACTCCCCTCCTCATGGGGGCCGGTTTTTACCACTCAATTAACCGAAAGAGCGAAGACACAGAGAGACAAAGAGAGAGAGAGAGAGATAGAGGGAGAGTTATTCAAGCAAGAGGTTGGAGTTTGTAACTCCTCTCTTAGCAGACAGTTGGAAGTTTGCTGAAGTTTCTCTCTCTATCAGTATTTGTATCTCTCCGAGTCTTTTGCACTGCATCCGCAAGACTGGGAAATGCCCATGAACTCCCCAGGGAAATGGTGCCGGAGAGAAAGGGAGATAAACAAACAATTGACATGAGAATGATTAATACGACACGTCGTCATGTCAAATATGACGGAACTCATTTAGAGACGGACCTGGCTGGGATCGGACTGGATCCCAAAAGGCAAATCCGGCACGGCACACAAACGAAATGGAGCATTTACCAGTAGTTCGGGAGCGGATCGGATCCCACAAAGAGCGGTGGAGAGAGAGCAGAGCGCATGAGTACGAGTACAAGCGATTGTTGCGACCGGTTTCGCTGGGAACTGAACTGAGCTGCCTCCATGTGGAAGGTCCCCCACACAGCTGGGTTCAGTATTCGACGAAATCTTGGCCACTGCAGACGTACATATGCTGGAGCTCCCATCCCACGCTTCCTCTCTCGCTGTCGGTTCTCCTTCGCTTCGCTTTGTATCGTGTGTGTGCTGTGCTTTTGGTGAGAGATCCAGACCGAGACCGAGACCAAGACCAATGCGAGAGTGAATGTGAAACGTGTCGCGCATGCGCTGTCGAAACCCAGAGTTTCGTCTTCACCGTTATTATAATATCTGTGTGTTGGTGCGGAGTGGAGCAGAGACTGCTGCGGGTTTTTCTTGCTCAAATGTTTATCTCTATGCAAAGTGACAACCGGAGTTATACGAAGACACTCGAAAATAGTTGAAATTACTCAAATTGTTTGAAATAGTGCAAAAAACCGATAAACCCCGAACACCCACCCACCTTGTCGCCTCTCCTCCCAGTTTTGTTGCTATTTTTGTGGGCCGTTTGTCGAACGTTTTGGAAATTTTTTAAATTTTTTTGTGTTTGCTTTGCCATCTCTTTTGCTCGCATACACGACCGCCGTCGATTCGGCTTCTTTTTCTCTCACTCTCTGTGGGTCCCCTTTCGGTGCTCGGCTCTTCTTTGTCCGATGCTTCATCAGTGCCTGGGCTTTGCTTACGTTTTCGTTCATGAATTTAATTTATTTTCGTGTTTAATTTTAGTTTTTGTTGCTGCTGCTTCTTCTCCCACTGGTGCTGCACAGCCTCCCATCCAACAAAATTATGGGTTTTGCGCAATTTTAACAACTGTGAAAAAATAAACGAAAAGACTAAGACAACAAGAGAAAATTAGTTAACCAAACGGAAGTGTAAAAGCCAATTGCCAAAGGAAACATTTTTTTCAAAAACAGTGGCACTGAATTTAACTAAAGTATTCACTTATATTCACATATTCAGGGACAAAGGCATCTTCTATGAAACGAATATGTTACATACTCGTACCCAGTAGTAACCCTGGTAGAACCCAAAAACTAAGATCAGCCTTTTACCTATTTTTGTGGCAATAAATTCTGGTTTTACAAAAGGAACAAGACGTTTAATATTTTAAAATTAGCTTGATTTTTTCTAGAAATACATACATCTTTGACTCAGCATTGAGAAACAATTTCTGAAACTAGCTAGAAAAAACTAAATGTTAATTAATATGAACATGCCTTGGGCCCATGGCTAATGTTCAGAAAGTCCGGGCTTTGACTTCTACCACAAACAATTTTTGTATTATACCGTAATTTCAATGTGATTATTGCCGTTCAGTCTTCCACGCTTTCTTGACTTTCTCTCTCTCTCTCGCTTGCTTGTTCGCTGGCTATCTCTTGCCCCCTGCTCTTGGCCGCTAGAGAGTCCCCCATCCCTATCAGACACATCCCATAGCGTTCGCCCACAATTTAACGACTATTTGAATTTAGCTTTTACTCTATAAAGATTTCTCTGCTCTGTCTGCCATTTAATAATAGTACTCGTAATTTCTGAGCAAGCCCAAAACTGCATTGGCCGGAAAAATGTTTCTCCTGAGTCAGTCGGGGAGGTGGTGTCTTTATGACTTTGTTAGCTTTAGCACTCCGCGTTGTTGTAATGTTAATTGTTTGCAGTTGTGCAATGGCATTTTATTTTTATTTTTTCCTTCTCTTCGTAATTTTGTTGCACGCACGCAGACACACCGTTGCATAGGCTATTTTCGCTTTGATAAGAAGTTATGCTACACAGAGAACATCGAGAGAATCGAGTACTGAGGTTTTTATTGAGGGTTTTATTGAGAATATGATTAGCAAGGACATTTTTCGGAGTCTCGCAGCAAGGGTATAAGAACTTCGGTTCGGGGTAGTCACTTTTCATACATTTTTATGCTATTCATTGTTGTTGTTGCTGGGTGTGCTTGGTTTTTGTTGCTTTTTTTCGGCTTCTTTCTCGACTACTCGTATTGTCGATTATGACTAATGGAATCCGTTTGTCGTTTGGCGGTTTGTCGGTTTGTAAGCCAACAGAAGGTCAATTGTTTTGTGGGTAATTCCGTTTATTTAATATTTCGTCTCTGAGCTCCTCTCTACTCTTTTCGTGGCTTCGCCTCTCCTCTCCCTTTGTTTGGCCTGCCATTTATTTGGCCATACACACAGACAGACCAGGCCGCCCTGCCGCCTGCACTCAATAAATGCGATTTTATTTCTTCGCTATGGTTTGGTTTCTGCAGAGCAATTAATTTGAAAACATTAACGAACCGTTTCGTCATTTACTTTGGTCTTTTTGTGGTTAAGTCAATTGTTCCATTAAAAAATTATTGAAGGAAATAAATACATATGGTGATATAGTGAGTTTAAAAACTGTTTGAAAGCATTAGAAAGCATTAATTAAATATCAAGTATTGAATGTTCGAATACATAATTTCATTGGGTTTTCCACTTTTACTTGAGGGTGAATATCTCAAGAATATCGCATGACTAAGATTCTTTGATTCGGATTAGGATAACTTATTGTCAACAATTAGTTTCTTTGTTTTTCAAACCATTCTATTCCATTGAAAGTAAAATCGTGTATTATCTAACAGCTTTCTGCTGTTATGCAAACTTACATCCAAACATAACAATTTTTGGCTTGGCTAAGCAAAATTTAAATTTACTTTTGATTAATCTCCACTCTTCGACCCAACATAGAAACCAGACCAAACCAAACCACTTCTACGACATTATTATGCCATCTTGAAGCAAACAGAACCGCCAGTGACTATCAAAGCAAATCCATTAATGATTAATCCATAACTTCATTAGGTTCTATGCAAATTCGACGAGCCCACACCCGCCTGCAAACATTATAAACGAGAATTCGACTGAAACGGTACAACCTTTAAAGACTGTTTGGAAGACATCAAATAAAGTGTTGGAATGTCCGAGTGAATCACAGCCAGCCCAGATAATCATCGTTCACAGAATTGGTTTGTTTCATTTCGCAGTGCAACCGAGGAACACCACGGATGAGTTCCGCCGATGAGCAAACATTGAAATGAGAAACAAAATTTCCAACCGAGTCTCTGTCTCTGCCCCTGCCATGTGGCGTGTGATAAAACGAATATAATGCAAAATTAGAGTCGATCCCACCAGCTAATCCTCCTCCACACAGTGTCTGCTATATATAAAGTTTTCTTAATTAATTTAACAATAACAATCGCGCTGTAGCCGAACGAATTTCGTGTATAACAATAGCAACAAAAATATAAATATAAAAAGTATATACATATAATAAATACAAATAGCTGGCAATCAATATGAGTGTTCCAAGCGTGCCCCATCAGAGGGCAGCAAACAAAACTCCAAATCAAAATCCGAAACAAATCCAAGCCCGACACCGACTCTGGCTTCGATGGCCCAGGGCAACGTACGCCCCTTGCTGGGCGCTGCTATTGTTGCTGATTTGTCTCGGTCTGAATCTGGGCCTCGTGCGTTGTTATGGTGAGTACCAGTACCGCCCAGCCCTACTCAGCCCCATAGAGTATGTAAGTATGGTAATTCAATTAGGCCCATTTGCATGGACATGGATCATGGCTGTTGGGAGATTTTTATTGTTTTGTAAAGGAAAGGGTGGGAAAATCTATTAAGTGGTGATCTATTTGGGGTCATCAGCATCTAAAATACTTAGATTTGACAAATGTAAAAAAGCCATGTAGATTGTTTAGCCTTAGACTCCACAACACTCGCTTTTCTCTCGCAATTTTGTTGGGGCCACCCGGACAGTTATCATCCCATTCAAAGGTTGTACACTTCGAATGGCTATATATACTGCTGCAAGGTAGTGGCAACAAAATTTATGGCTTTTACAGCAAATAAACCCATCATAATTGCACCAGCAAAATGCTACCTGCCTGCAGGCCTGTCCCGAACTGACGTCATCCCCGCGGCTTAGTGCGGATGGGTGGAGGTGGAGCGGCGATCGGCAGACATGCCAAGATCTCGTGCCTTTAAAATGACCGATTAGACCCCGGCCCAGTCAGTTAGAAAATTTATTATTCATAATAGACAAGTACGAGGTGTTCAGTCGGCATTACAACTAAAAGATACCCTTTAGAATCCATCCAAAAATCGCCATCCACTATCTAATGTCTAGCGTGTGCTCGGAAGCCTATATTCTTTAGAGCTAAGGAAACTGTTTGGCCCATCAGTTGAAAAAATCTGAAGGAATGCAATACGAGTATACCCTTGAATTCTGTGAGTACAAACTGGGTATTGCAAGTATCTATACATTTTCCGAGTCCAAAGAACAGCGGCAGACAGACAGGTGGAAGCCGGTTGGGGCATTGATTCCGAGATGTCTGACTTACGGTCACGTACGGTTTATGCAGTGGATAGGGGCGTGGCCCCTGCCGATACCCGAGTCAAATGTCAACGCACGATCAACCGGCTCCGTCTCCCCGCCTCGATTGACTTGCTCACTTCCTCCCACGCCCCCTTTCGATTTGCATTGTTTTATCGCTTTAATTTTTGCATTGTTTTTTATTTGCTATTTTTGCTTATCATTTGATTTATGGACAGAAAGTTGCCTGATTTCATTGCTGCTTCATTTTTACTGCTTAGCGTAATGAAATTACTGCAAACAAACGTGAAATATATCCCATTGTGCTGGAATACCCGCCCGTCGTGCCCATGTCCCGATGCCTGTGCCGATCACTGATCACCGATCCACGATCTGGTCACCCCAGGGGGTGCACATGGGGAAGTCGAACATTGAATTCGTTTCGGCTATTGGCAACAAATAATTTGTTTCATTTTGTTTTCCTTTCATCAGTTTTATTAGCATTCGCCAAGGTTTGTTGTCGATTCGTCTTCGATTGATTAGGTGTGAGAGAGGGCAACGTTTTGTAGCCAAATCGGACTTCATCCGACATTGTCAGAGATTAAATCTGAGAAAGTGAGAAAGGCGATTTTGCAATACGAAAGAAAAAGTTTCCTATTGATAGCACTGCACTTTACTGTAACCCATCATAAAAGTAATACGAAAGATTAAGCTTAAAAATATGCATAAGTTATACTATAGAAGAAGATGTAGAACAACACTAGAACATAATAAACATGAACAGGAACCGACACAGGCCACCCCCAAAAACACAATACAGTCCACTTCAAGGAGGGCACTTGAGAAAAAGGACATCCAGATCTATAAGCGGTTCGACCATAAAATCATATATACATGTGGGTCGCGTCGAAACCAAAACTAATTAGGTATCTTTTCCTGGCATTGGTCCTAGTTTGTAATTAGGTTACAGTTTCCCATATATAGTGCATAAGACAGTTCGAATTTAAAACTCGTCTCAGTAACATCAACACGTATATGTTTAATGTATGTCAATATTGAAATCGATGCAAAATCTTTGCGGATTGCTGCCAAGCAATGTAGCAATTGTCGCTAAGGAGCTAAATGAGTGGCATCGCGGGTCCACTAGGATTGCTGAGGAGTCGTAATGGATTATTTGGATCATCGGTACAGGAGTAGGATTGCCGATGAAGATCTGGAACAAGTGCTGCAGATACATAGCTGGCGAGTATGACTTAAAATTGGAGCGGAAAAGGGCTCTTGCGGAGACACTACACGAATCTCCAAAATTTCAGATTTGTATATCTGAGAATATATTGAAATTTTGGAGATTGAGTGATCTTTATAGCTTTTTAGATTTTATTTAGATTGTAAAGATATTCCTGTGTATTAACTTCTAAGCGTTTATTTCTGGAGGTTAAAATGTTTAAATGGTGTCCCAATGGACTTCTTTTTGTAAGTCTCTGGAGTTACATACACGTGTTTTTATGTACATATATAAACATATACATATGTATGTACATATATTGATCATCAGCCTTGGTCTTATAAATTAATTCTGAAGCTTTCAAAGATTTGCTTACATTTACTATATGTTAAAATCACCAATATAGGAATTTTTAATTAGACAAATGGCATTTTGATTAATGAAATAAAAATGACCAAAATAATGCACGTTTCAGCTGATGCAAAGGCAATCCAACTGAACTCCAACTTAATCATTGACAACGTGTAAGCAGAAATACTGAAAATACTTTTGGCTAGTGTTTCAGCTTTAGTTAAACTTTTGGAGCGACAGCATTCTTTTCGAGCAAATCCTCAAATCTAAACTAAACTTTTAATTAAGCCGCCAGAGACGAGGAAAATGTTTGGGCTTCATTAGGCTGGCTTTTGCTGGATTTTTTAAATTAAATTAAGTCATGTGCGCATTTTTATGAATCGTCAAATTCGGCAACCAATTAACAGCTAACAAATAGATGTCCCCGTCTCGACTCCATTAAGTGTGTTAATTTCTGAATGCGAAAGTTTTTATTTTTTATATTTTTCAATATTTATTCATAGTTTTTAAGACCGATTTTTATCTGTAATTGATATATGTATGTACCAGCAACAAGTTATACATATTTCAAAAAAATATTGATGCTTAACTTAAAACAAAATATCACAACGGGCCGCAACCGCCCTAAGTGTGTCGGTTTCCTGGCGATTCCGACAGCCGCCTCAAACTTACCAAAACTAAGAATTAAATATAAACTGTATAGAATGATCAGATGATATTTGTATATATTTTTTGGAAGCCTAATGGATGCACATATAAATAGTACTTGTTGCACTTCGACTATATATTGTAGCTTTGGACAGTATGATTAAATGGCAAGGCATCTTGGCTGTACTTTAAAAATGTTTTTACAAAAAAAATATAATAAATCTTCAAATCTTCAATCTTCAAAGGTTCTCGATTAGACATGCCCCACAATTAATCGACCGCATTTAATTATACTAATTGATTCAAAACTATTTATCACAGTCAATTCATTAAAGTTTTTACACTTGAAGTTTAAAGTTTTTCGAACATAAAGTTCTAATCATTTTATTATTCTGAAAACAAACACCCAAAATTTGAATCATTTGAATTCAAGCTCTGCCATCCGAAAATTTCTGGCCATTTGCAGTATTAAGAAATTGTTTATACAAGTATGCACATATGTGCATATGTATGTATATATTTAATGAATTATGTTTTCTCTCTTTCTTCAAAAAATCCAAAAACTATTTGGCAATATCATGTTAAATATGCTGCTTTTGTTTAAACAGCGAGAGTCACGCACCGCCCTGCCACGGCCCGAGATGAAAGTGAATTATGCGACAGAGCGACGCACAGTGGGGCCTCATCCGAAAAGAGGTGGCAAAAGTCAACAGTTTCATGAGCGCTTTGGATAAAATGAATACACTCATCTAATAGAGAATTAGAGCTTTCAAAAAAATCGGTCTTTGAGTATAGAAGATATGAGCACTCAAAGTTGAAAATTGTTTCAGACTCCAAAAATGTTTTCAACTTTTATTGACATAGTGCATCTTTTAGGTAGAATAAGAAGTAAACTGTGTAACGTACTGGTTTGAGTCTGTTTTTGGTCTTAATAAAAAACAGTTCCATTCCATATACAGTTCTAAAGGAAATCTTATTTTCTAAACCATCTTATTTTTTGGATTGTACAAAAAAACTCTCATCAATATTCAGGGATTTTTTTTTAAAGTCAGCTTTTAGACATGTTAGAACCGTATTCTCGTGCAGATTAAATTTGAAAAGATTTCCTTTCTATAGTTTATTTCATGACGTTCACTCGTTCAGAAGTTATTAACTTAGCAATCTGAAATACCCGAAGGTCCCACTGTTGTCGGGGATATAGCAATACTTAGAAAATGTTCACGTTCATCACTAACGAAATAAAAAGAGACAGAAAAAGAGAAAGAGAGAGAGGCAGAATTACAATGCGACAATTGATGACGCCGACAAGCTACGGCAGCAAAATCGGATTAGGGGAATCCAAACCGTGATGTCGTGCATGTTTCAAAAAAAAAAACAAATAAATAAAAAAACACCGCACGTACCAAGAGCTAGAGCCAGATCCAGCGTCAGATCCAACGCCAGATCCAGCCTTCGGTGTGGAAGCTTCTCCATCATGCAGGTGTTGGTTAGCTTTTTTGCCGACATTCCATACAACGCCAACGTCAATATACATAGGTGTATACATACATATATAGAGTCAGCTGAGGCTTCCTCTCTCTCTCTCGGTCTCAGTCTCAGCTCTCCCCAGCTGGAAACGTTTTTGGTTAACCGGATCTGATTCTGATATTAATTTTCTTTGTTGCTGTTGCCATCCATCCATCCCATTGATCTATCCATCACTCTACTCACTCATACCCATTCACTGACTTGTATGTAGAATGTTTAGACAGAAGAGAGCATTGCTCTCTAAAATGGCAAGAAATATAATCATGATTCGACTGTGCTGCTGTAGCTGTTGCTGCCTCTTCAACTATAAACGTCATGACTTTTAGATATAATTTACATGTACTCGTTGGCGAATAGTTTTAAGGAATAAATTCCGTATAAAATAAATTTGTAAGTACGAAAGTACGAGTATAAAAATAAAACTGGTTTAGCGCCTGTTGTTGGTTTATCTTAGCGCATTTTATAATTTTGGGTCTGCTGCGGCCATTGCCTTGGGGATCCAGAACTGGTTCTACGTACGTGAAAATGGCCCCTTAACCCTTCCCTCATATGTTATAAGAAAATGAACAATAATTATAACGTTTAGCGTCAGAAGAATTACAGCTTGCCGATTTTAATCACTTAAAGGTGCCTTCTTTTTATATAATTTATATTTATATTTACATCACTTATTTTACGCTTTTTCGGTGATACATGCAATGAGGGCATGAACTCATTAATTGAGTTCGTCTAAAAAAGGAAGACACGTGTCCACAGCAAACTTAGATGCACGTACATACATACATATGTATGTAGCTTCCATTTTAGGTTAATCCTAAACACATTTATATTAAAAATAGTCACGACTTGGAACATGTGTAACTATCAATACCATTTTTTATTTATATTTTTCATATTTCCATTTAAATATAATCGATTTAACTATTATTGCAAACATCAGCTTAATACTCGTATCAACAACTGATTTCCATGGGGTACGCAAGCCTCATTAAGCAATTATTAAGCAACGAGTTTCCAACAATTATTTTTTATGATGACAAATCAAACGTAGACAATTTCCCAAAAATTTCTAAACGTTTCATAAAACCGATTGCAAGTACAAAAAATAATTAGCAAATATGCAAATCGGTGGGGGCCTAAATATTTTTCCATTCCACTTGTTAGACCAATCGGGTGTGACTCAATCTCAAGCCGCCCAACCCCCAGTCAATCAATTTTACAGTCAATTAAAACCAAACTAAGGCAAGTAAATGCAATTTTTCAATATCACAATCTACATTTTATCGGATCGGGTAGACCATGTGGAAAACCGGCTACTAGGCCAGGTCCACACACATGCGTACGAGTACTCGAGTACGTAATTTATTTATCTAACGTCTGGCGAACATTTAAGGCATTCTCCGATCTTAACTAGCGCAAATTAATGCGTCATTTACACGCATAAAATTCTGCGAAATAAATTATGCAAATAAATTCTAATAAATTGCGACAGCTAGAGGTGTGCCACGGCGCTTGTGAGCAACTTTTCAGAATTACTTTACTTTACTCTTTTACCCTTTTGCATTGCATTTCTTGGTATCCTATCACTGCAGCTTGATAAATATTTTCTGTGGACAGCTACCTTCTAGTCTTTAATTTTGGATAGTTTAAATATGATCTGATTGCCATTGCTGTTTGAATTACCATTAAATTTCAGAAATAAGGAATCCACTGCCAACATTTTTAATAATTATCCTCTTCTTTGTATTAGTTTTCTTCGGGTATACAATTTATCCACTTGCTCAGAGTGGGAATCTGAGGTCTGAGATTGACTTTTGGCGATTTTTGAATGGCTTGTCGCTGTGGGAACTTCCACATATTGGTGCTATGCTCGGAAAAACTCCATTTTTGTTTCGATCTATTAAGTTTAAAAAGTTTTTTTTAAGCCAGATAGAATACTTTGGACTAGGTTCGACAGACCTTGAAAATACATACATACATATCTACCAGAGATTATCGAATACAACTCTGGGCTTGTCTTCGAAAATCTGCATATGAAAGTTGAGATTAACTTACAAATGCTATTCCACTCCATAATCTAATTCTAATCTAATCTAAAATCCATTAAAAATTAATATTTTTAAATTTTCATTGCAGAGAAAATGTACAGTCAGACGGAAAAGCAGCGCTACGATGGCTGGTACAATAATCTAGCCCATCCCGACTGGGGATCGGTGGGTAAGTTGACTGGAATTTCCGTCAGATGGCCGGCCAGATGGCAGCCACTTTCGAAAAAGGGCGAACCAGAACCCGAACACGAACCCCACCAAATGGTCTTATAATTGATTCAGTTAAACACATGCGAGTTTAAGATCATTGGATAATTATAATTAGCATAGAACAGGCACGATTGATTTGATCTTTCCAATCCGCATCCACGTCCCCACAATTTGCATAGTCACCACATCTGAGTGCTGCCTTACAATGCCTTTAAGCCTCGCCGACATATCTGTGTGGACTCTACTGACTCTGCCCACTTTTCAGATAGTCATCTAGTACGGAAGGCGCCGCCCTCCTACTCGGACGGGGTGTACGCCATGGCAGGTGCCAATCGTCCGTCGACGAGGCGTCTTAGCCGCCTGTTCATGCGTGGACGCGACGGGTTGGGCTCCAAGTTTAATCGGACGGCGCTGCTGGCCTTCTTCGGCCAGGTGGTGGCGAACGAGATTGTGATGGCCTCGGAGTCGGGCTGCCCGATCGAAATGCACCGCATCGAGATCGAGAAATGCGACGAGATGTACGATCGCGAGTGTCGGGGCGACAAGTACATACCCTTCCACAGGGCCGCCTACGATCGGGAGACGGGACAGAGCCCGAACGCGCCCAGGGAACAGGTGGGTGGGGGTGGGGAGCTGCTCCCACAACTGATGTGAACAAATGTCGCAATAAATCCTACTCCGCAGATAAATCAAATGACTGCTTGGATTGATGGCAGTTTCATTTACAGCACCTCCGAGGCGTGGCTCAATGCCATGCGCTCCTTCCACAATGGCACCCTCCTCACCGAGAAGGATGGCAAGCTGCCGGTGAGGAACACCATGAGAGTGCCGCTCTTCAACAACCCGGTGCCGAGTGTCATGAAAATGCTCAGTCCGGAGAGGCTGTTCCGTGAGTAACCAATTCTTTGTTCGATTAAAAGCCTGTCTAAATGCTTAACCCCATCCTTCCATCTCCCTCCCGACAGTTCTTGGGGATCCACGAACCAATCAGAATCCCGCTCTGCTCTCGTTTGCCATCCTCTTCCTCCGCTGGCACAACACCCTGGCACAGCGCATCAAGCGTCTGCACACGGACTGGAGCGATGAGGACATCTACCAGCGGGCGAGACACACGGTCATCGCCAGTCTGCAGAACGTGATTGCCTACGAGTACCTGCCCGCCTTTCTGGGCTCTGCCCTGCCAGCCTACGAGGGGTACAAGCAGGATATTCATCCTGGCATCGGACACATCTTCCAGGCCGCTGCCTTTCGCTTTGGCCACACAATGATCCCGCCCGGCATCTACAGACGGGACGGGCAGTGCAACTTCAAGCAGACTCCAATGGGCTACCCGGCCATCCGCCTCTGCTCGACATGGTGGGACTCCAGCGTGAGTTGCACATTATTCCCCGAGTGAAAGGTCTTGAGTTTAATCAACGATTTGGCAGGGTTTCCTCAGCGACACCAGCGTTGAGGAGGTGCTCATGGGACTGGCCTCGCAGATATCCGAGCGCGAGGATCCCGTGCTGTGCTCCGATGTGCGAGACAAACTGTTCGGCCCCATGGAGTTTACCCGTCGCGATCTGGGAGCTCTGAACATAATGAGGGGTCGAGACAATGGCCTGCCGGACTACAACACAGCCAGAGAGTCCTACGGACTGCAGAGGCACAAGACATGGACGGACATCAATCCTCAGTTATTTGAGGCGCAACCGGAGCTGTTGGAGTGAGTGGACGCTGTTCTCTTATTGAGCTTTATATTCATCTCTGGACATTCTACCATCCACAGCATGCTCAAGGAGGCCTACAGCAATAAGCTGGACGATGTCGATGTCTATGTGGGTGGCATGCTGGAGTCGTACGGGCAGCCGGGCGAATTCTTCGCGGCAGTGATCAAGGAGCAGTTCCTGCGTCTGCGTGATGCCGATCGCTTTTGGTTCGAGAACGAGCGAAACGGGGTCTTTACCCCGGAGGAGATTAAGGAGCTGCGGAAGATCACCCTGTGGGACATTATAGTGAACAGCACGGACATAGCTGTGGACGAAATCCAGCGCGATGTGTTCATGTGGCACACGGGAGACCCCTGCCCGCAACCCATGCAGCTTAATGCCACAGAGCTGGAGCCCTGCACCTATCTGGAGGGCTACGACTACTTCTCCGGCTCCGAGCTGATGTTCATCTACGTGTGCGTGTTCCTCGGATTCGTGCCCATCCTGTGCGCCGGTGCCGGCTACTGCGTGGTCAAGCTGCAGAACAGCAAGCGGCGCAAGCTGAAGATACGCCAGGAGGCGCTGAGGGCGCCGCAGCACAAGGGTTCCGTGGACAAGATGCTGGCCAGGGAGTGGCTGCACGCCAATCACAAGCGGCTGGTCACCGTCAAGTTCGGCCCGGAGGCTGCCATCTATACGGTGGACAGGAAGGGGGAGAAGTTGCGCACATTCAGCCTGAAGCACGTGGATGTGGTCAGCGTGGAGGAATCGGCCACGAACCACATCAAGAAGAAGCCCTACATCCTGCTGCGTGTGCCCAGTGACCACGACCTGGTGCTGGAGCTGGAGTCCTACGGCGCCCGGCGAAAGTTCGTGAAGAAGCTCGAGGACTTCCTGCTGCTCCACAAAAAGGAGTTGACCCTGATGGAGGTTAACCGTGACATAATGCTGGCCCGCGCCGAGACCCGCGAGCGCCGACAGAAGCGCCTCGAGTACTTCTTCCGCGAGGCGTATGCCCTGACCTTTGGCTTGCGGCCGGGCGAGCGACGGCGGAGGTCGGACGCCTCCAGCGATGGCGAGGTGATGACCGTAATGAGGACCAGTTTGTCCAAGGCCGAGTTTGCCGCCGCCCTGGGCATGAAGCCCAACGACATGTTTGTCCGCAAGATGTTCAACATTGTGGACAAGGACCAGGACGGGCGGATCAGCTTCCAGGAGTTCCTCGAGACAGTGGTGCTCTTCTCGCGCGGCAAGACCGACGACAAGCTGCGCATCATCTTCGATATGTGCGACAACGACCGCAATGGTGTCATCGACAAGGGCGAGCTGAGCGAGATGATGCGCTCCCTGGTGGAGATTGCGAGAACCACCAGTCTGGGCGACGATCAGGTCACCGAGCTCATCGATGGCATGTTCCAGGACGTGGGCCTGGAGCACAAGAACCACCTCACCTACCAGGACTTTAAGCTGATGATGAAGGAGTACAAGGGCGACTTTGTGGCCATCGGACTGGACTGCAAGGGGGCCAAGCAGAACTTTCTGGACACGTCCACGAACGTGGCTCGCATGACCTCTTTCAACATCGAGCCGATGCAGGACAAGCCCCGCCACTGGGTGCTGGCCAAGTGGGATGCATACATCACGTTCCTCGAGGAAAACCGCCAGAACATCTTCTACTTGTTCCTGTTCTACGTGGTCACCATTGTGCTGTTTGTGGAGCGCTTCATCCACTATTCATTCATGGCCGAGCACACGGACCTGAGGCACATCATGGGTGTGGGCATCGCCATCACGAGGGGATCGGCGGCCTCGCTGTCTTTCTGCTACTCCCTGCTGCTGCTGACCATGTCCAGGAACCTGATCACCAAGCTGAAGGAGTTCCCCATACAGCAGTACATTCCGCTAGACTCGCACATACAGTTCCACAAGATAGCCGCATGCACGGCCCTGTTCTTCTCCGTGCTGCACACGGTGGGGCACATTGTGAACTTCTACCACGTGTCCACGCAGTCGCACGATAACCTGCGCTGCCTGACGCGGGAAGTGCACTTTGCCTCAGACTACAAGCCGGATATCACCTTTTGGCTCTTCCAGACGGTGACAGGAACCACCGGAGTGATGCTGTTCATCATTATGTGCATTATCTTTGTGTTTGCCCACCCCACGATTCGGAAGAAGGCCTACAACTTCTTCTGGAACATGCACACCCTGTACATTGGACTGTATCTGCTTAGTCTGGTCCATGGCTTGGCTCGTCTGACGGGACCACCCCGCTTCTGGATGTTCTTCCTGGGCCCGGGCATCGTGTACACCCTCGACAAGATTGTCTCGCTGCGCACCAAGTACATGGCGCTGGATGTGATAGACACGGATCTGCTGCCATCGGATGTGATTAAAATCAAGTTCTATCGGCCGCCCAACCTGAAGTACTTGTCCGGGCAGTGGGTGCGCCTCTCCTGCACTGCGTTCCGTCCTCAGGAAATGCACAGCTTCACGCTCACATCGGCCCCGCACGAGAACTGTCTCAGCTGCCACATCAAGGCCCAGGGTCCGTGGACGTGGAAGCTGCGCAACTACTTCGATCCCTGCAACTACAATCCCGAGGACCAGCCCAAGATACGCATCGAGGGACCCTTTGGGGGCGGCAACCAGGACTGGTACAAGTTCGAGGTGGCTGTCATGGTGGGCGGTGGTATTGGAGTCACTCCCTATGCCTCGATCTTGAACGATCTGGTGTTTGGTACGAGCACCAACCGGTACTCGGGAGTGGCCTGCAAGAAGGTTTACTTCCTGTGGATCTGCCCCTCGCACAAACACTTCGAGTGGTTCATCGATGTGCTGCGCGATGTGGAAAAGAAGGATGTGACCAATGTCCTCGAGATACATATATTCATCACCCAGTTCTTTCACAAATTCGATTTGAGAACAACAATGCTGGTAAGTCTCAAGGCGTATAACTAATAAGCTCATTTAAATTGATGCAAGAAATATTTCTTTCCTTTAGTACATCTGTGAGAACCACTTCCAGCGACTGTCCAAAACGTCAATATTCACGGGTCTCAAGGCGGTCAATCACTTCGGTCGGCCGGACATGTCCAGCTTCCTGAAGTTCGTCCAAAAGAAGCATTCTTATGTAGGTTTTCCATCGTTCTACCGCCGTGCCACAAACTTACTATTATTTTGTATTCTGTTTTGTAGGTTTCCAAAATTGGAGTGTTCTCTTGCGGCCCTAGACCGCTGACGAAGAGCGTCATGTCTGCCTGTGATGAGGTGAACAAGACCCGAAAGTTGCCCTATTTCATTCACCATTTCGAGAACTTTGGTTAAGCCAGCATCAGCATCAGCTACAGTGATCCATCTATCCATCCACCATCCATACCTGCCCTGCCAGCACCTCTCTCTAAACGAAAGCAATTAGCTATTCTTAAGGTTCATTCATTAATTTAGGCGAATTTAGTACTGTACGTGCTCGCTCTTTGTTAATCATAGTTTACTTTGTAAAACCATAATTTAGTCAAGATTTTTGTAGTGCAGTTCTTTATGACTGCAGTAACCACAGCAGCAGCAGCAGCAACAGCAGAAAAATAGCAACAACAAGAACAACGAAGCGGCCTCTACTTATGCGATATGTGTATGTATGTATGTGTATAGGTGTATTTATTGAAAATATGATTTGTTATCAGTTTTTGTAAACCGTTCGCATTATTTATTACAAATTACAATTAATCTGAAAATACAAAACACACGAAACGAGCAGGAATGTTCTGAGATACTTTTATACACGATACAGCTCAGTCGGTGTATATGTGAAGTTATAATTTATGTTATCTATAAAGACACATAATAGTAAAATAAGTAGCGCCCACATTATTCGGGAAGAGATTTTTTTTAGGGGGACATATGAAAGTTACTCGAGCTCTCTTAAATTTTTGCTGTAAGGCCACAAGGGAGAGCCCTTAAAAGCCACCGCTCTGCTCTCTACCGACGATTTCCAAACGCATTTGAACTCTACCGTCCTGTTTTTATTCTTTTATTATTTTTTATACTGGCAGGACAATATTTGCACATACCTATATCGTTCAGTTTTCAGCACCGAATGTTTCATTTATGATCGGATCGTTTGTGTTAAAATTAATATTATTGAATCATTTAATGTTAATATTGAATAAGCATAATATTACTTAATATTTTGCGAGTGTTTTGCTATCGAAAAATGTATCACTCGTACACAAACACACATCTAGGCATTTCAGCAAAGCTGTTGAACGGAAAGCCATATATTTCCGTGACTGGTATTCAGGAAATGGCGAAACTCCAGTCGACCCCATGTCGACTTCAAGAAGTTGACAGATTGGCTGATTCAATCGGGAAAAATCCAGTAGCGCAGGTAGAGGCAGAGTCTGAGGAAGTGGCCTTCATCTCCATTCTCTCCACGAACTCCTCATTGAGCTCCTCGTCCTTGTGGGTAAATGATATAAATGCATCGATCTTCTTCAGTTTGTCGAATTCCCATTGCGTGGCGAGGCTAAGGCATACATTGTGCTTGTATAGCTAGATCAGCAGGGGTTGCTTGAAGTAATTCATAATGTTTATAGTTAGGATCATCAGCATGAACGAATTGGTGAGAGTCACATACTGCAAGAGGCCTAAACGGCATAAATCACTCTCATCCGTGTCGATCAGCAGCTTTGCTTTGCCAACATCGCAAAAGAGTTATATTCCGTATCCAATATACCGGGGACAACTATTCACAAAGTGCAGGTAATCTTTGTTCTCGCAAGTGCAAGACCAAGGCCAAGGCCAGGTAAAGATGTCCTACATTTGGATATCCTCGCATAGAATGGGAGGGCAATGCAAAGCGTCGATTGTCTACGTATCTAGACGCAAATGCAATCCCGTTTTGGGATCGGATATACCTCGGGCCACTTGCTAAAATAGTCAATTACTTTCCCTGACTCGGAATGGACATCCATTGCAATCTCCAACAGTCCTCTTAAATTGTACTGTCGCATTTTCCCGTGACTTAGCGCGCAAATGCAATCCCGTTTTGGGATCGGAAAAACCCGGTAAAATTGTCAATTATCTCCGAACGGTTTCAACAGTCCTCTTAAATTGTACTGTCGCATTTTCCCGTGACTTCTAGCGCGTGGTTCTTTTGCCATGGCACGGACGGATCAAATCATTTACAGACTGTTGCCGCCAAAATGTACTAATCACTTATAAATAGTTTTAAGCGCCTTTAAAAATATCTTTAAAATACGTTTACGCTCTCCCATTCTCGGTACAAAAATCTGTTTATAAGGTGCAAGCTTTGCCACTGAGTCCAGTATGCTCAAACAACTTTTATTTACAATCTTTTCGCGAGTTGGCCTCTTTTTGTGTTTTGGGCCTAAGTTGCTAATGCGAGGTCTTAATAATTTTGTTGACCTTTAAGAACTTTGTCATCCATCCACTTATCCTCAGGTAAAACATTCATAAACTGAATGTCAGTTTAACATGCTTAGTGATATTTTTGTTGTCTGTGGCAGAACTTTTTTTAAATATTTACAAAATCTGGTATTTTGTTAAAGCTTTTTTCAGAGGTAGGGCTTTTTTTCAGAAATTCAATATAAAATAATAAATTTTGCATTTGAAAGCTTAATATTTTCCCGACGGTAAGCTGAAGCTATAAAGTATTCCGGTCTACTGTATTATTTATCAGCTTTTTAAATTAGAAGCACTACCTCTGAAAACAGCAAAAATAAATAATAATTTTCAAAAATTGTTCAAAAAAAAGTTCTGTTATAAAAAATCATAATTCCTTAAAAATTAAAAGCTTCAAGTCTATCAGAAAAAGTCGGTTTGGTTCGAAGCGGAAAAATAGTTCAATTGTTTCGAGTAGTGTTGTTGGCTGAATCGACATATGATAAATGTTTCCTCTTTCGTATGTCTTTCGACAATGCTCAACACCAAATCTTCCACTGACCGACACCGACACCTATCAGAAAACGAGAAGGACCATTGTGAGTCGCTGCTGTGGCCGAAACTCTTTTTTTATACCCGTACTCAGTCAGTTAATAAATATTTGAGATTTTGGAATTGTGGAATTTTAAAATATATTATATTTTACATTTTTTTGCTACATCTTTCATCTCCGCGAAAGGTCGTGCACTACACAGATCATAGTGTGGGAGGGCGGGTTAAGCAACTGAAAAATAATATTTTCATTCTAGCTATAATAATGATCCGATCTGTACAAGATTCCGCAATGTAATAAATATTCATTCTCTACTATACTGCATTTTTCGTTTTCTCGAATCTTAAAAATTGTGGATGCTACAGATATTGGTCAGTCTGATTCAGTGTCTTATCAATATGTGTGGAATCAATATTTGGTTGCTCTAGCTCTTATAGTCTCTAGTAGCTAGGCATCAAAGAAGACAGACATTGCAATATCGACTCGGATATTGATGATGATCAAGAATACATATGTATATTCTTTTTGAGGTCAGAAACGTTTCCTTTTCTGCGTTACACACATCCACTTTTAGCACAAATCTAATATACCCCTGAACTCTTCGACTACGGGTATAAAAACCAATGCACTATGGGAACAAATTTTGGCATTTATTTAAAAATGAGATTCGAAAAAAAATGTTGTCTATTGGACCACGCCTTTTTTCGCCCCTATACTAACAAAAACACCTTTATGTCGTATTTATTATAAAAAATTGATTTAAATCATTAATTATGATAAAAAAAAGCTTGAAGATAAAAAAAATATGTTGATTGATTGATTTTAATTGAATCGCTCCAACATGTGATTACATTTCGGTAAGTGGTTGTTTACAAAGGCAATAAATTGATCACTTTCCTTGAAATTGCAATCGTTTGGACATCACTGAGATAGTTTTCATCAATATTTTCTAAAATATAACATTTTACAGCGTCTGCTTCGCGTTTGTTGTTGATCCAAACCTCAAGCAGCGCTGCATGAGTGAACTCCTAGACACTTGCAATATGTAGTATTTCCCGAAAAAGGTGAAAACGTCCAAAATTAATATTCTACAAAACTTTATAAGTATACAGCTAAAACTTGAACAACATATTGGGCAGTTCAAAACCAACACTAACTATCTAAAAGCATGTATAAACAATAAATCTACATATTTACTCAAAGCACCCAAAGAACCAGCTGACTTTGAAAGCGCGCAATAAATTATCGATATTCCCTTGAACAAGTTCTTAAATTAGTTTTATTCTACCTTGTTCTTAAGCCTAGGCTTTGAAATCAAATAATTAAAGCCGCTTTAAGGCTGCTGTTATTGTAAACATATCGTCCTCAAAAGAGAGCAGATGATGCGTTGAGACCACCTCATATAGTTGCATCATGGACCACCTTATTTAATTGCATCATGGGCGGCTCTATCGATGTTGCCTCAAAATTGCATACGGAAACATCGATAGTACCGATAGTAACAGTATTTATTTTTTTAAATTTAATTAATGAAAGGAATATTGTCACAATGTGTTTATGGCGAAAATCTGTTATTTTGCGAAGCATGTTCAGCTTCCAATAGTTTCACCGATACCGCCACCGCCAGTTCATACAATACAAGGAAAAATGCAAGTAAATTTGTGTGCGTATGTATGTATGTACTCAGCTAGCAAAACAAAAACAGAAACAAACATGACGCGTTTTTCAGCACTGCAAGCCACCAGCTGACGCAGGATAAAGAAAAGGATAAATAAATAAAAACAGTGTAAAATGGATGGAAACTTAAAGGATTTGGCTGTGGAAACGTACAACCGTGTGGTCACGGCAGAGCTACGCATTAACGAACTGGTGCAGGAGCGGTCTGTTGATATGATATCCTCTGTGGGGCCACAGAGTTCAATTCAATTTATTTGCAGTTTGAGCTTTGGCGATCCGCTGTGGCGCTTCTTCACCGTTTATCTGGAGCCGGGATTCCTCTTCAATCTGCTGATTCCCATGTGCGGCATCTACAGCCAGGCTCTGCTCACCCGGCTGCTCTTTGCGGTTGGACTGACCAGCACGCTGAACTCCTTTTTCAAGTGGTACGCCCCTCTTGAACTTACTCATCAAAGCAAGGTTGACTCTGATCTCGTCTCCCACAGGATACTTCCCGAGCAGCGTCCTTTGTGGCTGCTCCGAGAGATGTATGCGAGCAGTGTGCGCTACCCCAACCCCGTCGTCGCCCTGGAGAGCCATCCGCTAAGCTGCGAAACGACTGCCGGCATGCCCTGTACCCATTCCATGTCCTTCACCGTGTTCACGGTTACCATCTGGATGTTCCTCTACGCTCACTCTCGCCAGCGGTGGCTCGTCGGTACAGTGGTCCACGGCTTGATTTTCTGCATGTGGCTAAGCCGCCTGTACTTGGCCACGGAGTTTCTGCACCAATGTGTCCTGGGCACTTTCATTGGCATGCAGGCTTTGGACGTCCTGAACCAAAATGCTGACTATTTGTGGTCGAGGCGTCGTCGCTGGGCAGTGACTGGAGTGTTCCTGCTGGGTGGCCTTTCCGCCGCAGTGTATTTTGTGAAGCTTAGCCTGGACGTCGACCCGCATTGGTCTGTGCGACAGGTGCGAGAGGATACGACACTGATTCCTACAAAAGCAATAGTTTTTGAATCCGTCTGTTCGTTTATATTGGCTTTCTATTGCAGGCCTTCAAGTGGTGCCCGGATCCTTCGTATATGCGACACGAGGCAAGTCCCATTTTCTATCTGGTACGCGATCTGGGAATTCTCATGGGCATGGCTCTGGCATCGCCCCTCTCCAAACTGTAGGTCAATGCAATAACTTTTCATAATCTACTGATGGCAATCATCCTATCTAGGGACACAAAAAATGCATCAGTTTGGAGACGCTGCATTGTCCTGGTTGTCCTGGAGCTGTTCAATTTCGGAATGCGCTGGGCCACGCCAAAGCAAAATGGACGTTTCGCCTTCTTGGCCTACGAGCTGTTCAGAAATGCTTTGCACTCTCTGTTACTACTAAAGTACATACCAAAGTTCAAGTAATTTTTGGATTCAGTTCTGATTACACAATCGTGTCGGTTAGGTGTGTATTACTTAAGAGGGTACGAGTGTATACTCGTATAATTAGCTGTGAAAGAATGCTTCCAACTAAAGATAACATTAAATAAGAGAATCCCTAGAAGCTATATTAAATACAATCTTCTTGTAAATATACTAACCTTTTTTGTGGATACAAAATATTAAAACTCACTAGAAATAAACGAAAGCAATAGCAAGTTAACAATATTAACAACTCATTTAACCAACGCTTGATAACTACAATATATTGTACGTAGTAGAAATTCTCATATATTTTGTAGATGTAAATAATAGTTTTTCCATAAGGAGTGTTCACATGTAGACAACTTTCTTTTCTGAAAAGTGAGTGAGAAGTGAGAACGATTTTGTATTTTGCCAATGATTACTAATAAATTACTTACCTTCTTGGGCGCTTTCTGCCTGTAGGGCTGTGTTCTTTCGCGAGGCGCGACGGTCAGCTCTGAAGAGACAGTCGACGCGGTCGGCCTCAAAGAATGCGTAAACAACCCGCACGTTGTTGGTGAAGCCACCGCCGTTCTTCCAGGCGCTGACAATCACAATGGGGTCGCCGTCGTTGATCATCTCCCCCTTTTTGGCGCAGGTCAGGGCAAATGTGACCCGTTCATCCACGTCCGCGGCATACTCACTGCCTGGCTCGGCCGTATACAGCACCGGAAGGACACCCCGATGGAGATACACCCAGCGGGCAGATCGTTCGCAGCGCGTCACCGCCATGATGGGGCAGCGGGGCCGAAACTTGCTGACCAGCGCCGCAGACCTTCCGGACGTGGTCAGAACAATGATGAGTGTGGCGTTGGTGCGCTTGGCCGTTTCCACCGCTGCAATGGCCAGCGAATGGGCAGCGTCCAGCTCGCCACGCACCTCGCTGACCAGATCGGCAAACAAGTTACGATACCAGAGAACCTTCTCGGCCTCGCGGCAAATCTCATCGCACACTGATATGGTCTCGGTGGGATAGGGACCGATTGCCACCTCGGAGGACAGCATGATGCAGTCCGCACCATCGATAACTGCATTGGCCAGATCGAAGCATTCGGCTCGGGTAGGGTACGGATTGACACGCATCGACTCCAGCACGTGTGAGGCCAGAATGCAGGGCTTGCCCATCTTATTACATTGGCTCAGGATACTCTTTTGCGTGATGAATAGCTTCTCGATGGGTATCTGGGTCCCCAGATCGGCTCGCGACAGGAGAACCCCGTCCGCTCCACGAACTATCTCGGAGAAACGACTGAGAGCGATCTTGCTGTCTATCTTGGCAATTATCTTAATGTGTTTCCCCTTCTCCCCCAGGACGGCACGCAGCTCCTTTAGGTTCTTGGCGCTTCGCACGGCCGAGGCAAACAGAAAGTCGACATTGGCCTGCATGCTGAACTGTATGTCATACATATCCTTTTCAGATACGGCTGGCAAGTCTATTTCAATCTCCGGAAGGATAACGTTGCAGTTGTTGCCCAGCATCCCGCCTTGAATCACCTCGCAAACGAGCCCGTCCACGCCCACTTCGCGAATAATGAGAAACAGCTTGCCATCATCGATGAACACACGATCTCCGGGCTTGGTGAGGTTAATGATGTTCGGGTAGTCCACATAGATCGCATCCTTGTTTCCCTTGTCATACAGATCCCGGTTTATCGAGAGGCGTATATTATCACCCTGGCGCATCAGCATTTCCGTGCCCACATCCAGAATGCCCGTCCGGATCTGCGGACCACGAGTGTCCACTGCAAACGCAGCCGTTCTGACCTGACCCGTTTCTTTTTTGATCCGTTCCAGAGCGTCATTGACCAGCTCAATGGTCTGGGTGTGCGCTTCGTGCGATTCATGGGCAAAGTTCATCCGGAATATGCTCACACCCTTCATCAGCATGTTGTATATTATATCCGGATCACGAGAACTATGGGAAATGGTCGCTATAAGCGATATTAGCCGACGGTGTGAGGCTTGACTGTTCAGGTCCAGCTCGCAAATATGGCTCAATTGGGTTGAGCCCTCGCGCAAGATGCTTTTCGAAGAAAGAGACATAATTTGTAAATTTTTTGTTTTTCGAGGATTAAAATATAATTTTGATACACTTTTCTGGAATTTTGTAAGTATTTTTGTTTAATGAAATATGAAACAATGATATTATAATTAGATTTATCCATAGTCATTTAATTTATTTAAGAATTCGAAACTAATATCAAACCAGTCCTAACGTTGAGAATCGTGGGACGCTTGTAATTGAGTTTTAAATCGAAGGAGTCTGCTAAGAAAGCGCAATGCCTCTGGCTCTTATAGTCTCTGAAGACGAACCGACAGACAGACAATGCATATTGAATCGACTATATGATCTAGAATAAAAACGCTTACTGCCCAATTCTTTTTGAGTTACGAGCATAAATATTATAATATGTTAAAGTCCCAATCGACTTACTGAAGAGATAGCGTGTGCATATTGTGAATCCCACCTCTTAGGAGCATCATTAACATACAGAGTAACAAGAGTTCTATTCAATTTCTCTTGAAATTTAAGCTGCGAAATTCCAGAGTCTTCAAAAAATTGACTCGAATCGACTCTTTGTACGATGATATTCGCAAGTTGTAAGTTTTTCTGATAATTACTTGGACCATTGAATGTAAAACAATTTGCTTCTGTTATTTTTCAAAATGTTTTATTTTTCCACTTTTCTTGATGTGCCTTCTCGCAATCACTAAAAACTAATCTTAAACGACAATTAAAATTAGCACGAACTTAAGTATGTCTTGTAATTAATTGGAGCCATTTCCTAACTAAATTAAAATAGAGTTCGCCATACTTCGAGTGCTTAAGTACATTGACTTGAGCTTTAGCTACTATACAATATCTTTAAAGACCTAGCTGCGACTAAAACTAATGGCAGTATGGGCACTATTGCTAATAACTACTATTAAATTGGTTAACGCTAATGAAAATGCATTGAAAATGAGTTTAAATTAATTGAAGAGAAATGGAGTTGAGCGTCAACTGCTAACTGAGTTTAAATGTAACGAGAGTAATGTCTAATTTGTCCGATATGTAACTTGTTTGATTGCCAGCTGGATGCCAGCGGGGGCATAGCCTGGAGCATGGGGCATGGGGGCGACTATCTGCAGCCGCATGACTCCACCACCATATTCGGCAGAGTCTTCAGAGTGGCCGTATTGCTCGAGTCCATCACAACCAGCTGCAGTGAGGAATACTGTTTGGCGGTGCAGCAGGGCACCAGCTCCAGGGACTTGTTTGTACCATTTGTGTTCAGGATTTTCTGCAGAAACAAAGAGAATTTTCGTATCGATCAGCATCACAGTATCCGTTGTTGACTTTTGAATGAACCTACCAACAATGAACTGTGGTGCGAGGCAGCCTGGGTGACGCTCGCCAGAGAGCTGCAGGAGCCGCGGCAGAAGTAGGCGTGATAGCCCTCCGGCTGCAGGATCCAGTTGCTCCAGCCAATGTCCTTGAAGGATATGTAGAGCTGCTCGCGACAGCACTCCGTCACACCGCTGGAGCAATTAATACTACGCTTTTGCCGCGACTTGCTGCGCCGATTCTGGGTGTCGATCATTATAAACGGTCGATAGTCTTTGTCTACCGATATGATCTCCTCCATGTCGCTGATATCGCACGATTCGCACGTGATCTGGATCAGGTGGCTCAGCTCGTGACTCCCAATCCAGCGCTTGATGGGCCACTCGATGTCGATTTTCATCCATTCATCTGAAGAGATACAACAAAAAATGATATATAAAAATTAGTTGATGTCCTTTGAATTATGTATTTATGACTACTTATGGGGTTTTTATGGATCATTCTACTCCCCTCATTCATCTTTTTGTTTTTTGTTTTTCTGTTCTGAATCTTATCCCTTATCTCTCCACTGACCAAAGGAAGTCCCATTTTGGGCGCTGGGCTCGCCTTTTCAGCGGCCAAAGATCAGTTTTTGCACCCACAACATATCGAGAACAACAATAATAATATGTATAATATGCGTGTATGTGCATATGTATTTTGTCAAGCTATTCACCCACAATCCACGATTTGGTGGCTGGAGGCTGCCTATCACGAATCTGCGCAATGATCTCTCTAATTGAAAACACAAACATGATGATGATGATGATGATGGAGGAGCAGCAGCTGTCAACGTTGCTACTTATCGGCCAGAAATGATTAACAATTAAACTTATTATAATTTCTGTATAGCATATAGAGCATGTCACTGTTTTTGATTTCTTTCCTAGGGGTATTGGGGGTCACTTTTGGTTTCTCTGCTGACCAAAGGTCTAAACGTGCCTTAATTTTTTTTTATTGTAATTCCGCTGCGGATTAGTTAATGATTAGCTTACCTTGGACATCCACCGACTGAATGGCGATGGCTTTGGCCAGCGGCAAATACTTGGAGTCCATCTGCTCCTCCACCTCTGAAACCACAATCGTCTGCTGCTTCCTGGTGTTGTTCACCAGCGGATTATCGAAGGGGCCGCTGGTGTGGTTCTGCTTATTCTTGAACAGCCACAGCACAGCGGTGCTCACATCGAAACCGTCGGCATCGGCGTCATCGATCTTGAAGCTGAAACACATTGAGGGATGCACACCCAGGCGATTGCACTCGGTTTCCTCTGGAAAGCCAAGATCGGAAGCACATTGATTAGAGTCTGTTGGCTGAGCTGCTAGTCTCTGCGCTGGTACTCACCTCTATTGAGCAGTATGAACTTCTTGCTGGTGCGGGCATAGTAATCGTCGAGCTCCTTGTTTTTGCTGCTATCATCTGGATGGGTGAGCGTCACACCCTCGAATATGGGCTTCGGCAGCTCCACGGCGGAGACGTTTGGACTCTCCTTGAGGCGCAGTTTCTCCAGGATCTGCTGCTTGACGAACTCGATGCGTAGATGTGTGAGCTCCTCTTCGGTAATGTGCTCCACCTGACGATTGCTCTCGCACTTGGGACAGCCTCCGGAGGACTTTGTCGAGATGGTTGCATTGTGTGAGGGCACAGATGGCTCTGTCTCTGGCTCCGGATTAGGCTCAGCTTCAGCCACTACTACAGGTGCTGGCTCTGGCTGCAGGCTCTTTTTCAGCTCCGTCTGCGCCTGCTTGATGCTGGACATCAGCTCCACCTCCTGATCCAGAAGTTCATTCCGCACATACAGCAAGGGACTCAAGTTCGAATCGTCTTCAGAGACTTGAGCTGTGGTTGCCGTAAATGAATCATCGCCGAACATGTTCGAATAGTCCAGCAGGCCATCATCCACGATAGCGTGCTGCAAGTGGGCCTCCTTCTCGTAGTCCTTGCTCAGGTGCTGCCACAGTCGAGCCATGGGCATGCTCTTCAGCTCCGTCAGCGCTGGGTGGTTGTAGCTCCTCTCCTGCTGCAGGAAATGGTCGCGCTGATGGAGCTGATGCCTCCTGAGCCTCGTGTAGTACTGCCTCTTCGCATCTTCCTCCTCGCTGGTGGGATCCGGTTCCACGTGCTTCAGTTCCCTGGATCGCTGCTGCCGGATGTGGTGCTGCTGCAGCTGCTGCGAAGTGTGCTGGACATGCTGGTGGGGCTGGTGCTTTGGATGCGGGCGCAGGATGTCGCCGCGGGAGCTGGGATGCGACCGGGCGTGCAGGCGATTGTAGATATTATTGTTTTCCAGGGCCAGGCACAGCAGCAGCACCAAGGTAATGAAATATTTAGCCATATTTAGTGCTTTCTCTCTTGCTCGTCGTGCACTGCAGGGAGGGACTTCGAAATGGCTTTAATTGGTTTGTATTCTGAACGGGTTGCTTTCTCGTGCAATGTTGGCTCTCGTTTTGGGGTTCAATCTATTGCTATCTCTTTGGCAGCATTAAAAACTCAATGGGTGATGTTTTCTGGCTTACAAAATTCATAGAACTGCAGCTGAATTCACTTATATTTGCCGTTTTGCTGCCTTCTTGAATCACTTTAGATACTTAATGGGGTTTATTAACTTTTGTAACACGTCTTATACGCTTGGCGAATGCATTATGAATAGTTGTCACAGATTTCCACTTGCCTTGGCGAGCTGTAAGTAGTAAGAGGTCGAAGAAAAATAAGTTTAGGTTTGGAAATGAACCCTAATTATGTTTTTTAAGAATATTAACTTCCTTCGTCATTCTGGCCCTTAAATAAATATACTATAGTGAATGATAGGCTTAACCACCGCTGACCAGCAATAGAATAGCCCCCGAAAAGTGGGTCAAATTCGTACTGCCATTGCCCTACATAGAGCCCATGGTACTTAAGTAGATCACATTTCATTGAAAGTTTCGAGCCAGCTAGCCCACATATTTTACAATTTGATATGCCAACATCTAGTGTCCAGAGTTCAACAAAAAAAAATCTGATTTAATTTTTCAGCAAAATTGCATCACTTTAAGTCAGCAATCCAATCCAATCCAACTGTTAAATGGAATTGGAAACGCGGCAAAGTGCAAATTTGTGAGATTTGTGTTTTAATTGGCAGAAGATTTAGTTTCGTGTTGAATGTGAAACATTTAATTGACGTTATCACTGGTTCCAGGCTTGTGGCGAACCAAAAGTGCTGGGTGGAATTGCGCACAACGGAAATGTTAAATGTTAATCGGGCCGGGCCGGGCTAGGATTCGCTTAAAATGCTTGTCGTATACTAGTTTCCAGAGTTGCTGATAAGCAGGTGTAATTAGGTGGCAATTAGGGACCGGGACCGGGAATAGGACAACGACCACACACGTACCGGGCTCGCACTTCACTTGATGGGTATTTTGATGACTCGGCAGGCGCTCGATCTGGGGGGGTCTGCTCGCTTGAACCCGGACACGAAACGGGAGATTCTCTTTGCTTATTCGGTTTTGGGCCGCGTTTGTACTATTGAATGCACATATGTAAGAGTACGTATAATTTTGAATCTGTTCCGTTTGACATGCGACAGCGCAAACGAGTTGTGAATGAATGAAGCCGTTGGCTGATTAGTAGAACAATTTATGTGACGAACGCCTCTGATTGATCATTCCGTGAGAGGGAGAGCGAGAAAGCGATTTCATTCGCTTGAATCGAATCGAACGGAGCCGAGCCGAGCGGCCGGCACCCGAGCGTGCTCATAGCTGAGTCTTGACTTCCCCCAGACACCACCAGAGCCAGACGAGACCATGGTCTTATGGCGCTCGCCGAAGACAATTGCATATGCAAAGTGTGGGGCCCATTGCATCAGCTTTGAAAGAAGTCGGTGAACAAAACTGCATAATTTCTTGCTTGCAGTGGTATTTTTATACTCTGCACACCTGTCATCGCCACGCCCCCTATGCAGTGGCAATAGCACTGCGATTTTGGCAACGGTTTGCCCGCTAGCGGGGATATTATGGCCACTTGAATTTAATTCTATGATCTACCCAAGAGACTCATTCATGCTAATTACCCCAAGGCACAATCAAGCTTGACTTTGATGATCCGACTCGATTGTGTGTCAATCAATTAATAGTGAGACGGTGCTGATAAGCCCTCTCCGTCCCTCCGTCCCTTTGTCACGGGAACGGAGCTCTGCTCACTACAAAATTTTGTATGGTGCTACTGCGAAGGGGGAGGCCGATCTACATTCGAGTGCGAGTACATGAATATGGCACAAATCATCACCAAATGGCCACCAATTAACGCCGATTATTGTGTGATTTATAGCCCGTTTAATCGTATTTAGGTAATCGATGCTGGCGATTAACAAATCATTCACATTCGTAATGATTAAGCTGGTATGTGACATCCGGCGTTCGGCACGAGTCGCTCTTTTTAATTTACATATTTCCAATTCAAATGAAAGCAGTTTGTTTGGAAAGCGAGCATTTTGCAGTGTGTTTATTTTCGTATGGGAATTTCATCAGACGGTATTTCTTTTGTTCTCTTCTCTTTTAAATGTGGAACAGTCGGTAAAGGTCAAGAAAACTGTGCATACGTAGTATATATACATCTATATACGCGTATGTATAGACATATGAATGCCAAGATCATCACGAGTTATACGTTTAAATTCACTTAAATTTTTCAGTGGAACACGTGCCTAATCTGTCAGCGCTCGTCACGAACTGGGGTTTTCTGATACTCGTATTGAAGATTGTCAATTAGATCGTTGAAATGACAAGGGGGAAAATATTACAATTTCGGGAAAATTGTATGGGAAATGTATGATTAAAAACCAGTGAGAAGTATAATCGTAGTCAAATTGGATGTCTTGAGTGCTTGTTTGGTGAACATATTATGTAACAATATTAAACTGTTATTTAAGAGAGCTCACATGAGCCACTTGGATTTACCCCACTTACTCACTTCCTACCCTACTTCGATTACGTCCTTCCCTTCAGCATAGGTCATACTCTATCATCTCATCAAATATTTTTCCACGGGTAATCAACCTAGACTGCCACGTTCCAGAAGTGACGTCGATCATGGCACCAGGGGGGATCAGGAAGTAGGGCCTGGCGACAAACACGCGACATGCGGCCCATTTTTGACGTAATTTCAGACTGACGCTTGACGAAATGTAACGATTGACCGACTTATCAGGCCCACGAATCAATAAACGGCGTGCGACTTTAGTTTGCCGCCCGATCGGGGCTCCAAAGGAGGAGAACAAGGGCGCAGGGCCTAATTGAAGAAGGTCACATAGCGCTGACGGGCGGGGACAGACTCGATCGAGGCTGGTATACGTCATCGAACACGCTGCCGCTGCGTGACTTGAGTTGAAGCAACTAGAGGCCACACCAGACACTCTCTCCAGCAGCAGCTGTCCGTTCCGTTGCGTAGCCAAGCCGCTGCAAACTGGAGTTGGGTTGAGTTGAGTTCAGCTCGGAGGCGTTCGGATGGGTCGCTGTGCGGTGCAAAGTACAGCTTGACGACTCTCTTCTTGGGGGTTTTCCATGCCACGCTCGGCCGTATCATCTTCGCTTTAATTACGGGGCAGCAGCTGGGGCTATCGTAATCGTAATTGCCTCGCATTATCACTTGCATTTCTTCTCCGCAAGTTGAATGCACTGCGAAAAAATGGCTCAGCATTCGGATTTTGGCAATAAATCTGTCGCTTCTGCGATCTGCTCTGGCACGAGTGTGTGTTTTCACGCTGCCTACGATGATCAGCTCTTTGGAGCGTGCCTCGTTGTGAACTTTGGAACCGTTCTCGGAGATTGCCCCGATTGCCACCAGCAGCAGAAATAAATCTTCTTAATACTTTTTCCCCTACACTCATGAGAAATGCAGGCTTCTCGAATCTCTACTAAAACCAAAAAAAAAAACTAAAAGTACAAGGCAAAATAATGCAAGGATTCCGAAATAAATTCAGACCAAAAGCTTTTCCCAAATTTGGCACACGTTGCCCGAGAGCTTTTGGAGGTTAGGTTCCGAATGGCTTCTGTTACCAAAAACTGGTAGGCTCCCAAAACGATATGCATAAGAACTAAAGTGCTAACTAATCAATTGATAGGCCTCTGATCAATGGAACGCTTAAAAGCTTGATTATTTGTAATCAGCCAATGAAATGGTAATTGACTAGAAGTTTCCATGAGTTGGGGATTTCTGAATTTTAATTTATATATTAAATTGACTATTCATCCACCTGATTACATACGATTAGTATTATCTTTTAAGATTCACTGTTTTCACTTATAATTTTCTTTAATTCACTTGTATCTTTAAGTTGTCAACCAAGTATCCCAATATGCTCCATTTCATTATATAACTCACCAAATTAATATTTAATACACTTTTTTTAAACTTAGATCAGTGTTTTCTTTACGGATCCTTCCTGAATGTCCTTCAATAGTTCTTTATTTGGTAACAATTTTTTTTGCAATTCACCAGCACAGAAAAATCATTGTTATTATTTCACCATTTAAAATTGAACAAGAGTGACAAGTTCTGTCATTAAACAAAAATGATTTTTTCGTTTTTCACAAGAAAGTGTTTTGCGTTGGAATTCACAGATGGCACAGAACAAACCGTGCGGCTTGATAATATTTGTATAGTCTCCAAAATTATTTCCTCTTGTTTCTTGTATATCAATATTGCTTTCTTTTGGTCCGATCGTTCAGAACGTCTGCGTGTGAATAATTTGACGATGGCCAGCGGCAACCGTAAAGGCTGCCCTGGTCTGGTTGGATGGTATGGTATTGTATGTTATGGAATGGAATGGGCATGCTCTGCTGTGGTTGGGATGTGTTAAGTGATGCGCAATTTTTTTTATTCGGCGTGGCTTATATCAAGCCGGAGAGCGCGAGCCAGCGAGAGAGAGAGAGCTGTGATCTGATAAGACGAGACTGGCCCCTCTCTTGATCACTTCGTGACAGCGATCCGAAATCCGGTTGGAACTTCGTTGGGGCGTTCGTTCCGCTTGTTGTCGGTCGCCTCCTGCCTCGAGCACCCACACCTCACTCAAAACGTGAGCTGACGTCGCGCGTCGTCTGGTCGTAGTCATCGCCTGGACTGGGAGTCCAATGTTGGGGCTATTCTGCTGCGCTGTTCGAAGCAGTCCAAAGCTCACGCTGGCCAGAAATTCTTTGATAGCGGGCATTTCTTTTATGAAGTTCCCATCGCTTTCCCCTGATAGGTTTCGTTTTCATTCGGTGCGCTCTGATCGATTCATTCGGGCCAATTTATGGCTCGCGTTTATGACGTTCTTGAGGTTTCTTGTTTTTCGAATTTGTTCCGCTTCATTTCGTTTGTTATTACCATCGATTAGCGTGGATGAACACATAATTATAGAGTTTTCACGTCCGTGGGGCATGCCTATGGGCCAAAAAATACTATGTAGATTATGTTAGTCAATTTAATTTTGACTTTGATACGTTTCATCGTATTTCAGTTGTAGTTTCAGACCTCATGCCAATTGACTGATTAGATCTATCTCAGTTTTTGCTTGCCTTGATACATTAAAGCATTCACCTCAACTACAATGTGATGGAATATTTCTAGTAATCTAGTAATTACCTCCTATTGCAGCAGGCGTGCTACTACTACGTCCTGCACTACTACACGCAGAAACAAATACTTTATTGTTCCCAGCGTAAAACTGTGGCGCGCGTGCTAAAAAACACGTCACATAAAGCTCGGCTTATCATGGCCGTGTGTGTGGGAAGAGATTATTTCAAGTTCATCCCCTTTAGATTGCCAAATATTTCCAAATATTAATATTTTTTTACTGACTTAGAAAAGGGTATTATAATTTTCCTTCACCCAACAAGTTTCGCATCTAAAATATGTCTTGTAGCTTCAATGTTTTTCGTTAATTTATTAAACATCTTTCTTGGGCGGGATATTAAATGGATGCACTATAATATTGGATACAGGAGAGCTATGATTAGCCAATCAGGAGTACTAGCGGACAATCAGTAAAATCTTTACAATTATACTTATATTTTTATTATATTTATTATAGTGATGAATACTTAAAGAACCTTGCTCGTCTAGACTCTAGACTATGCCATTGATGCTGATCAAGAACATTTCGCAAAACATATGTATATTGCACATCGACACATTGATTGATTCCGTACGAGTATGTACATACGTTGCAAACATCTGCAAATATACAGCATACCCCAACCAAGAGTAAAAAAAGTTTAAAATAGTACCCACACCCACTAACCCTTGCCGATTATAAAATGTATATGTGAAACTTTGGCGCACATCTCCTAAGGTCCGAGTTGAAAACAATGTGATGAAAATAGAGTTCTGTAAAAAAATTGAATTTATTTTTACCGCAGTAATTTTTGGGTTGATAGGTTAGATTGAAGGCTGCCAGCACAACGACTTCTGATTACAGAGGATTTCTTGTTGACAACCGGAAAGTAGCCAGACATAATAAGCACACATCTACATCTACAACATATATACTTTCTGATAACCATTGATAACACCCACGACTTTCGTTTTTATAATTAAACGCAAAACAAAGAAATTTAATTTCTAAAAAGAATAATAATTGGAGCGCACATTAATCAAAAACAAGTCTTCGCAGAACTTAATTAATGGCTATAAATCGCTATATTTTCGTTTTATTTTCTGAGACATAATAAGATCAGTCTTTATAGTGGTCTTTTAAAAAAAGCAGTTACACAATCAAGGATATATATATATATATATATATACAGAAATATTATAGAATAACCAATTGGTCTTTACATTGCACTTTAGCTCGTCATTGAAGATAGCCCTGGGCAATTAAGCAAGCAATTGTTATATTTTATTTAGTCAAAACTGTGACATTTGTGTAACCATTCCACTCCGCTTCCAGCCCTGGAGAGAATAATGTCCAAGCAATTTTCACACATTTTATTTCACAACATATCGCTTAATCACAGCGATCAGAGAGCGCTAAAAAGATACACACGCATCGCAAAACCAATCAAATTGGCTGAATCATCTGCTTGACCAGGCGATCGAATTTTTGGGCTTTCAGCCGTACAGGTGCTGTCCCAATTGTGATCGACAGTCATGTGGGCCCTGCGTGAATCCTGGCCCGGGCGCAAAAGATACCCGTAATTAAAGCAGCAACAAAAAATGTGGTGTTCGTGGTGTTTGAAATTAATTAAAAACTCAGTCCAAGCGAGGCTCTTTAATCAGTTCACTGGGGAAAATTTCCATGAATTTTGTAAATATAAAACAATTGAAATGAAGAGTAGTAAGGGCGAGCCATGATCGATATTAAACAAGCTGGTTGGTGATGATGATGGGCAGAATTGACAAATTGGACTCTGGACCGACTGCAGTCGTACTCGCAGTCACAGCCGCAGCCCCAGCCAGAAGAGCAGACAGTCAGGCTAGACGACGCATCGATGATTTTGAAATTGAGATGTGTGAGGGGAGATATATTTAGATTTTCTCGAGACCAAAGTCCATCACTTACGAGTCATGTGCCGAACGTGTGAACCATTTCGAGACCAGAGCCCAAATACAAATTTATCGAATCGTATTCCGCTCAATTCCCTCAATCATCTGGCTGCACTAAAGAGCAATTAACTCGAGTTGTCGAGGAACACGCATGCAGCTCGTGTCTGCCAGAATTTCGAGGGGGCCAGCGCCAGTCGTCCCAGATGATGCATAGATCTCTTCGATCGCTAAACGGTGACGTGACCGTCGGCATACATTGTTTACCTTTGGTTTTCTATTTAATTATTTTCCACGTTTTTTTTTTGCATATGCTAAAAATAAAACCGCTTCATTATCACCGACAAGGGACCTGTCTATATTTAGCACATATGCTTACGCATTTTCCCTGTTACTACAATTAGATGATCCGACTTATATGACGACTGGGGGCCCCATGCCATGGATAAGTTTGTGAGATGCTAATTGCTAAAATTGATCGCTCAATTCGGTTGATTTGATTTGATACCGGAAGATTATTCTTTCATGTGATTATTATCTCTTCATCGAGGACAGTCATTAACTGGACGGTTCAATGTTCCCAACGATCTGTCTGCGATAGGCTTACATAATTCACGGCACTTGACCTTTGTAGTCCAGATTTTGTTCTAGTCTTTATCGAATACACCGCACCTCGAATCTTGGGGATCTGAGTGATTCACATGTTTCGTTGGTTAAACAAAGTCTAAACTTGACGGAATTATCAGTTGCCCAATAAGTAGGCAGCCCAAGATTCGCAAACGATTAAAACACCAACACAATTGTGTGTGCAGAAGTCGAAAACAATCTAAACAATTAATGCAAAACAAAAAGGAATGAAAACAAATTAGAGGCACGTGTAGCCTTGTCATAACCTTGTTGTACACCAAAAAGAATATTTAAAATTATAGGAAAAATCCAAGCTAAGTTGATTGGTGGAATCTAATCTTGCGATGCAGTCCATATGTTTAGAATAACAAAAACTACATACATACAAACGTACATATACATATGAGTATATCCCAAGCAGAGAGATTATCTCATCAAGAAAGCTCCTACCCAAATCCGGAATCGATCCGAATTATGTATGCCCGATGACACAGCCCCCAATTGCACGCGTGCCGCTATATCTTATCTGGCACTGTTGGGAGCAAGTTCAAGTGCCAACTGCCGATTCCCCATTACCCATTGGCCAGTGTGTGAGCGTGTTTACATTCTGTTCTTCGCCTCAACACGGATCGCATTGTGCTAATCAATCATGGCGATCGGTTTTTCGAATGTGCGGAGACCGGCCGAACACTTCTTTGTGATGGCCGTTTAATTAACTTCTGTGCCGATTACTGATTGCCGGAGAAGAGCCCTGAGGGTTCTAACGATAAACGATATGGAAAATCACGCCCCGAGATGGTGTACGAGAGTGGCCACCGCCTGATAGAGGCGTGTAGGCGAACACCTTTCCGTATCGTGATTTATTGGCTAGGTCATAAAGGATTTTTATCCATTAATTAATGCGAGTACATTTGGTGTTATAAAATCAAATAAGAAATATTTATGATCGAGCTTTAGAACTATTACAGAATATCTTTTGATCATCCCCTTTCCATGTTTGAAATTAAAACACAATTTTGAATATTTCGTAATACTTTTTTTCATTTAATTTTTTCATTCAGTTTTTTTTTTTTTTTTCTTTCCTTTGTTCCTTCTGTTCTGTTCTCATGTCCATATTATGTATTTATAATATTATTAGTTGTTCTTCTTCCTGTTTCTTGTTGTATTAATCTTAATTTGGTTTTAATTGCATTATTTAAGTATTACCATTACTTAGAAGTTTCGGTTTATAATTAGAATAATGAGCAAGTTTATATTAATTTATAATTAATTTATGTAAGTATGCGGTTCTTTTCTTTTTTTTGTGAATGTGTGTGTGTGTTTGTTCTTTGTATCTTAATATTTAGGGTTTTCTCAATGTTTTAATGGTTTCCTTTGCAATTCTTTTACTAATATGTTAATAGTATCTCCTTTCCTTGTCTCTAAACTATTAGGTGACATTCTTTGTATACTTTTTCATACAAAATAACATAAGCTGTGTCTATAAGTGTGTGTTTGTGTATGAATGAATGTATTTGTATTTAATTGTAGAACAAAAAAAAACAATGTTTTTCGGCTTTTCTAAATTTGAAGCTTCCAAAAGTTTTGATTATTAAATGGGTTCTTGTATATCTTTTTGGGGGTTTCTGGAATATACAGATATACTCGTATGTATATGAACTAGATGTGTATACACATTTTTATGTATTTCTTAATCCATTTTGCATTAAACATTTATATTTTCAATTCTCATAATGACAAATTTAATGAAACAACAATTTCTCTCACATATTAAAAAGTTGCTTTAGTTTTTCGGCCTCAATATTTATATTTCAATGCCTCGACAACAATAACAGAATTTGTTTACTTTGAATATTATTGATAGAATGACTTGAGATTTAAATAACGTTTTTAGTCAGTAACTGGTTACTAATTATACATGAATGTATGCGTAGTTATTTTCTTTTAATTTAATTTAACTTCCGTTCCTTATTGATTTCATTTGGTCTTATTTTATACACTAAATGCTGCAATAAAAAACGAATGAAAATTAACAAAAAAAAAGAGCGGCAAATAAGGATAGTATTACTTTCCGGTAAGGAGAGTTTTTCTGTGTGTGGAATGTCGGAAGAGAAAATCGAATGATCAGTTGTATTACGTGTTCTATATAATATGTAAGTATGTATGTTTTTGTTTGTTTGTTATTTTTGGTTTCGGTTTGCTTTATATAAACGTTTCATATAGAAAGGTGCTTGTATATAGGGTTTATAGAGAGCAAAAGTAAGTTGTTTTCATTATAATTATAGTTTCATTTCATTTTGGTTTCATTCGATTTGGTTTTGTTTTAGCAAAAAGCACGATTTCCAAAAAGCAAAAATCGCATTGTCAAAAATTTGATTTAATTCGTAATTTAATAATGGTAGTTTCGTTTATGTTTTTCCATTCCATTAAGACCAATAAATATTACTTTGGTTTTTCGTCAATATACTCGTATTCATATGCCTTTAGAAAATTATGGACTACACATACAAACATTCGATTTCCTTATAAAAATAAACAAACATAGAAAATGTTGCAGAACATTATTACATATTATTTGTAATTTTTGTATAGATTTTCGTTTTTTTTCGGTTTTTTTTTCAATTGTATTTTGATATGGAATCTTTTGTTTTTGCAAAAAGTTGAATACATAAATATGTATATTAGTTTCGAGTTGAAGTTAGATGAAGGAATTAAATGCAAGTTTACAGTGGATTAGTTGCACGAATACAATGAGAGAGATAGAGTGTCAGAGAGAGATGGAGGGGGGAGTGATGGGCTACACAGATATGGATGATTTGGATAGAGAGCAAGAAAATGTCGGATCATGATCGTATTGCCAATGCCCTTTCGCTTATAGTTTTACTGGTATAATAACACTGCCTCTACTGTCCCAGCACACGCTCTCTCACATCCCTCCCCTGTCACCCTGCCATTTAATGTCAGTCAATGTCCGCAGCCATACACACATACTATACTCACACACAAACATACAGATCAAGCATACGCACTGCTGTCCCACATCAAGCACACAATCCTCGTCGCACTTCAACAATACTTGCGTCTGAACCCACGACATCGTTATCGTCATCGTCAACGTTTAACAAACAGCTCTTAGGAGTACGACTTACAATTGATTATTATGTTTAAGTTGTGTATTCAAATATTATTACATATTTATATAAATATTCTGCTAATATTTCATCTAATGCTTGTATGGGTTCCACCTCCATTTTTTCTGTGGCTTCCGCTGCCGCTTCTGCGGCTCCTAACTAGCTAAATTATCTAGAACTCTATGGGTGTGCGAATGTTCTCCGGGTTCGCTTCCATCTCTGCCCCTCTCCATAGCCAGCTTATAGCTGTACGTACGAAGGAGAACGAGACACTTCAAATTTTTCATGCTTGGTTAATGAGTTTTCGAGTTAAATTTATGATTAGTATATATATTTACTTTTTACTTTTATATTTATATTTGTATTTGTTTTTCCTTTTTGTTTTAGTTAATTAATAGTTATTGAGTTATAAATTGTTTTACTTTCTTTGCTTTTGTTTTTTGTTAAGTATTTTAATGGAAGACATTTTTTATACAAGTTTAAGACACAGAAAATACTCTTTCTTTATATATTTTATAGGTTTGTATGTGTCGAGCGTTGAGTGTGTGAATGTTTGTGTGTATGAGTGTAAATGTAGATGTGTGATTATGTATGTGTTTTGAGTGTTCTATCTTTATACCTCAAATAGTTTGCTTTTTCTTGGTTTATTTATTCCGTAGTAAATAAAAGTGTTGTTGTTTTTATTATTGGCCAAATCGTGTTCGATATGTAAATTTCTTTGTATTAGAAGAACAGAAATACATAAAATGAAATTAAAACTCATGCACATTTAATTTATACAATTTTGAAACTAAATCATATGTAAGTGTTCTATTAGATCAATTTTTTTCTTTAGCTTTTCTTTGCCTCCGCTCCTGTTCATTTTATAAGAAATTATGTTTGTATAAAAGTGTATATAAAATAAATTATTATATTTTCGTTTGGTTTTTGGGTTGTTTCGTTTCGTTCGCTGCAAAACTAATTGAATATTTGTTTTATCAATTATTTATATACTAGTATATACTCGTAATTTTCATAATTTTTGTGTTTTTATTGCTGTTCAAAAGTGGCTGTCACCCATACATATATAAATATGTCTGCGATATGAACTGTACTGACTACAACTTTGTTTTGGTTTTTGTTTGGTTTTGTTGGTTTCTGATGTGCTTTTGTTTATACATTGCTGTCTGGTTTTTCAAGTCTTCCGTTTGTTCAGTGAATTCTGCTTCTTGTTTGTTGTAAAATACTCGTACATAATACTTGATATCTTGTGCGTTCGCAGTTGAGTGCAAAATGAACTCCATATATCCCTTAACGTTGTAAGACTGACAAAAGGAAAAACTTGTTCTTGAATGGAATATTTTTCGGTAGGAATTTTGTTCATATTGAATACTTTCTCATACTATTTACACAAACCTACTGACAACTTTTAATCGCTTCATACTTTTAATTCAGTGAGTGTTCGTTATTATTCGGTTTTGCTCGTAATTATGGAAATCAATTGGTTAAAATAGGGGGGAACAAAGCTCGCTCTAGAAAGTATTTATCCTTGACTAAATAATCTGATTTCAATTGTTCCGTTCCGCCTATTGCACAGACACACACGGAATTGAGGTTTAGCTAACGATTTGTCTAATTGTGCACGGGAATCCTCTCCTGCAAATTATTGTCTACAAACATATGGGTATAAACTCGTTAGTGTAACGTTTGCCTTAGCGTTGCGTATTTCTAAATAAATATATTAATTTTTTACTTTCGCTCTATGGCCATGCAAAGGGCGCCTTCAAATCAACAAACTCAAATTTGTTTTCCTCTCCATCCGAACCATGAGGCTTACAGACGAAAAAAGTAAAAACTTATTCCTCACGACTGCTGCAGAACCTCGTCCTCGTGCCCATTTAGTACTCATATCACGCGTTGGACAGCACAAAGGTTACCGTCACCATCAGAATGTGGGCCACGATTACCGAGAGGGACATGTGACTCAGGTTGCTGCCGCGCCCACATTGCTGTATCTCAATCTCCTCGGGATGATAGTTGATGCACTTCCTGGGCCGGCGTCGAGACTCCTGCTCCTGGGTCTGACGTCTCGTGCTGCAAGCACCTAAAATGCCACCAGAAATGGGAATCAACCAAAACTTCTAGGGGATGACAGCAATGCCAAATACTCACCCACTACGCCGGACTCCTCCAAGGGCTCGATATCCAGCTGCTTGGAGCCGCACGGACACAGTGTGTCCACCACCAGCAGGATGAGATTACTGTGCGGGATCTTCTGGACGCTGAACGGGCGCTCGCAGCCAGAGACATGGCAATTGGTGAGTTTACCCTGGAACAGAGTCATAAGATTACACATGGAGATACCTCGGTGATGACTAGAAGACTCATACCTTGAGTGGATTATTTTGGCCGCCCTGAGTTAATCGCTCCGGCTGGAGCATATAGAGATCCGTGCGCAGATCGCATCTTCTCGCATTTTGTGGATCTGGAGCAAAGCGAGGACCGGCATGGGGCTTATGCACCTTGGGAGGTGGCGTTGTGTACTCCTAGAAGACAGACAGATGAGACATGAACGATATTTCAGAGCCCTAATAAATACAATCTTACCACATCTGCTGTGGTGAAGAACTCATCCATTTCCTGATCCACTGGCAAGCCATAATCATTGTCAAAATTATCGTATTCATCTGAATAATTGTTCTCCACAAAGACAACATCCTCATTATCGTAGGTGTAGTCGTCCTGCGGCCAGGCACGCAATGTGGCCGGCATAAAGGATAGCCAGGTGGCACTCAGAGCCACCAAATGGTTAAAGAACCAAGAACCCAAGCGATTTGGTTTTAGAATGCCCCCAGCAGCCGTATATGGATTGTCCGCATCGGAGCACACACCCTGAAAGTCGTTGACGGTCACTCGCTTGTAGATGCGATCCTGCACAAGTGAGTCCATAATGGTGCCGTCGATCTGACCGAAGAACTTGCCCGTGTGCTCCATCTCCTCGGAGATGATGACAAATCCGCTGTTGTCCAGCACGTAGCAGTCCAGATTGTCCGAAGCGCAGGTTCTCTTGCAGCCCGACGCACTCGCTGCAGTGCACTGAAATGGAACGAATTTTCTTCAATATAGATCAACAAGAACCCACCCACCTTTTGCACTCACAGTTGAGGTGATATTTATAAAGTGCTTGGCCAATGAATCGTGCTGGAATTGCAAACCCACAACCCCTGCTGGGGCCTTGTGGCCGCGATGCTCCACGAATATGGCATGGGAGGCAGTTACCAAAGTGGCATTCGACTTGATGGCATAGCCCGAGCCAAAGGGCACACTGTACACGAAGCTATCCGGTTCCACAGCGTGCTGATCTATGGCCCGCTTATACCACGACGTGTCCATGGCCCTCACGTTCTCCTCGCTAAAGTGGCTGTGGCAGATAAATACGGAATCTTGTTAAAAATCTAATTCAAGCCAGGAAATCTTATACTTACGGTTCCGGAGTATCTTCGGGCCTCTTGATGTGATCAATCCAGCGGAGAAGACCCGAACGCGTGGCCACAAAGGAGGTGGCAACCAAAAACTTCGAATAGCCTTGCCTATGGGAAGAGAAAGGGAAGCAATTTAGTATCCTCGTATCGATATCCTTCTAAATGTCTTAGGGCCAGCGTAAAAGTGCTCAGATCACAATTTCTAGGGGATAGTGTTCAAGCCTGCTCCGTGTGGCTGGTCCTCAAAAGCGATTGCATTGTTCAAACACTACTCGAACTCGATACAAATTACTCTTCCATTTACCTCTTGAGAATAGCCATCAATGTGGCGATGGGACTATAGAAATTGATCATGTAAAATTTGTGCATTGAAATTGCATTTGTAAAATAAATGTACATAAATTATTTGCAGTGGGGGAAAGAATATTTCATTATGGTTATTCGTATAATGTGTAGGAGGAAGTGCAGAAATATAGCAAAAGAACGGAAAGTTTTGTTTGCCATCAAAGAAAATAGAGTGGGGAAAATATATGCAGAGAGAAAATGGATTTTTGTGCTTTAGTGAAGTTTTTAAATAAAACCGATTTCAAACAATCAATTAAATAATGAAAAAGAAATATTTTTACTGCTTTAAGAATAAAATAAAATAATTTGGAAATATCTAAAGGCTGTTACGATCTTTCTTTAAAACAATAAAAGCTGTTACGACTTGTTTATAAGACGAAAACTTTTAAGAAATAAATAAATTCGCAAAACCAAACATTTGAATTTTTAAAAAAATACTCTCAAATTAAAATTTATTGAAATATTAATTTGATTAAAATATTAATTTATTGAAATATTAATTTGATTAAAATATTAATTTGAGAGACTTAAGTTTATTCCCCATTAAAGTGCCTTAAACTGAACCGAAACCAAAAACTAAATTCAAATTAAAAAAAAAAATAGGAGACTTTTTTAGAACTTACTGCTTATCCTCCTTGCCGTTGGAGGTGCTTGTTGTATTCCTGTCGAGGCCATCGGTGACCATGGCGTCACGGACCAAGCTCTGGATGAGGGTTCGATCGCAAAAGTACGGCTCCGCCTTGCGAGAGCCCTGACCATTCAGATGCTGAGACCCAAAGTGGCTCGATCCGGGCGAATTGCCGTTGGAGCCACTGTGCATGTTGTGATGTGGCTGCGGCGACTTGGGTCGAACCTGGGCGAACGAAATGAAAGATAAGTGCAATGCTCACAGCAGAGAACCCCACACCCCTCCTCAAGTTCGATTGCTTACCGACATCCACTTCCAACCAGGGCGTCCGGCGCGAGCCAGAAAATGCAATACCTGCTCCTCTGGCGACCCAAAACTGGGCTCTTGATCGCGTGACGAATACTCGCCGGAGCTCTCGCGCTCCTTCTCCAGATCGCTGACGCTATTGTACTCGCAGTACACCCATTCAGGATGTACGCGCCAGTTGTCTCCTTTAAAGTATTCGGTAACTGAAGGAGAGATACAAAAAGAGACCTGCATTAGTCGAGGATACTTGGACGAGTACGAGTAATGCAAGGATTATCTCACCATTGTTACGCGAATGCCGGATCTCTTGCTGGGAGACCAACTCGTGGCTACCGTATTTCTCCGGGAGCACAATAGCCAGCGTGAAGGGTGTATCCTCGATGGGGCCGTAGAAGTAGCGGTGCGTTCGACTGGAGACCCGCTTGACCTCATCGTAATGGTTGAGGACGGTGAACTCGGTCTCGCCCTCTTTGGGTCGAATCATGTCACCGCGCATCTGAAAGATCGGCAGACATTTGCAAAGATATATGTAGCCTGCTTTTCTGTGAGATGTGCCATGAACACCAGTAACCCACCTCATTGAGCAGATTCTTGTTCATTTCCACTATCTCGTGATCGTTGCCGATTTCCGTTTCCGGCAGTTCCAACTCCGTGATGTCGACCGAGGCGTATTTGGGCTTGAGCTGATCGATATACTGGTTGCCATCGCCCAGCGGGCGCAGATCGGGGTGGTAGAGCACTCGCCCATTGTTATCGACGATAAACGAATATCCATTCGGTCCCAGCTTGTGTTGGGGTATAACCTTGCGTATCTCTTCGATGGGCACATCGGTGCCCACCACGCCCAGCAGATTGGCAACGCGCACCGAATGGTTTCGTCTATCGAAGACCGGAGTTGAAACTGTCGTGACCAGGCGTCGCTGGTACTCCGAGTCCCGTCCCAGGCCGCCAGACTTGCCGGCCACAAACACGGGACTCCAGTGCACCGGATGATCCGCCTGGTACATGATCATAGGCCGGGCCATGACCAAAGCGTAGTCGATTACTTTGCGCCGCGCCTCCTCGTAGTCATTGATCTGGACGAAGAAGCCCTTGTTGGAGCAGGCCATGTCGTGCAGGTTGCTCCGGCTGCTCGAGTCGCTGCCAATCAGATAGGTGAAGATTCTCACGGGCATATGCGGCCAGTTGTACTGCTTGATAATGTCCTTGTGCGACTCCGAAGTGCTCTCCGTGATCAGCATGATGGCCTGGTTGCACTGACTCCCAGAACCGGATTGATTGTACTACCGGATGGAGTGTAGGGGTTAGTGGTTGGTTAGCTTAGAACATCACTCAGAGACGGTGGTGGAAGGTGGTTTACCTTATGCAGCAAACTGAAGGCATATTCCAGGCCAGCTGTAAAATTGGCCGTGTCCTGCAGCTTGATGGCCTTGACCGCGGACTTGATCTCCTGGATGTTGTCGGGCGTGGCACGAACCATGCGATCCTTGAAGCATGGCACGGGCGCCTTGACCACCTCCGAGAATGTGATCAGGTTCACAAAGTCATCTTCTCCAAGGGTATCCAGAATGTTGAAGGCCGTGGCCATGCCAAGATCAAAGGACTTCTCCGACATGCTGGACGAGGCATCCAATAGAATCATCTAAAAACCATAGAACTAGTCATTCAGTCTTCGTGTTTGTTGGGTAGCGGCTACTCACAATATCCTTGGGCGAGGAGGCGGCCTGGACGAACCAGTTGTGGGTGCGAAAGTCGTGGATGAGCTTGCTACCCTTGGAACCCTCGGGGGGCCAGGCCGTGCCCGGGAAGCGACGCAGGAAGCCCGAGGATGAGCCAAAGTATTGCCATGACAATGCCGGATCTTGCTCTAAGTTGTTCTGGAATAGTGGGTCCAAATGGGCGCTCCACTGCAGTGCCGACTTCACGTCCGCTTCATCCAGATCGACGCCATGCGGCACCAGAATCGAGCTTAGACTGAGATTGACCGGGAGGCGTTCGAAGCGTCGCATGAACCGTATATCCATATGACGGGCTCCGTCCGCCAGCTTGCCATCGGCATTATACTCGTTGATCCGCCTCGCGTCGTAGTGCTGCTGCTGTCCCCCCATAGGCGCCTCCGCCTGTCCCTGGCCGTCCATCTCGGAGAGGGCCGCCTGCTCGGCCGAGTCCATCAGGCGCTGGAGAAGGGAAAAAAGAGGAACGGAGAGGAAATGAAAGGTTGTTGTTGGCATTACTCGCTCCTATCAATCTGTATAAATATTTCTCTTTTACATTCCGGAGGGGCAGGCGGGAAAGTTGGGAAAGTTTTCCCGCTTTATGCAATTTATTCTCTTGCTCAAGTCTTAAATTGCACAAAGCGGAGAAGAGTTTGCTTTACTTTGTTTTTGCTTTCTTTTAACCAACTTTTAGTTTTGGTTTTACTGTGGGTGTGGATGGCTATCAGTGTACTTGTGGTGTATCTGTGTGCGTGTGTGGGTGGAGCCAAATTCAATGTACTGGGAAATCAGTAGTGGAATATCGAGAATGCACAGTGTTTAAGCATCCCAGCCCAGAAGCAGATTTCAGATACCAAATTAGTGGAGCATACTTTGGGGCATACAAATAAAATTGTACAGGCCTGTCCGTGAATCTTGTCCGACATCAAATCATTACGAAAGTTTTCTCGTAATCGGCAAAATATTTTCCAACATTAATTTTGTGTGTTGTGTTTAAATAAAGTTATTAATGTGAAAAAAAATACAGCAACAGAGGAATCTATCTCAATCTCCCACTGACTTTGCTCTCGAAATGCATTTCGCAACTTTGCGCACAAATTATTTTCACAAGTTTAAGTTTTGGCCCCACTGTATGCACTTTCATAAGACACAAACAAGAACTTTAGCTGCAGCGAAATTAGACTCAAAGAGCGGGGCTGCCGAGGCAGACTCTGGCTCCAAAGGAGGACAAACACCTGCAGTCATAGACATTGGGGGATGTGCGATTCGCTCTTTCCACCTGGAGCAAGGAGAACGAAGGCAGAAGGTACAAGGCAGCTTGCCTGACTGCACCTGAAGATGCTGCAGAGCAGAGTCGGGCTGCCAGGCTGTCGGGCTGCATGTGGGTGCATTGAAATAGTTCAACTACTTCTGCACAATGGCAAAGGCAAAACTAAAAAAAAGAAAATAGGAAAGACATAAGAAGTAAAGTAAAAATGCTTAAGCTTGAAGCTCTCGGGCATAGAATAGACCCAGTGCAGGCGGAGTCTGAAGAAGATTTCAATGTAAATTGGCTGCCGTTGGCCAAACGCTGGCACCACGGGAATGTGTCAGCGCTTTAGACAAATGGCCACAGACTCGAGGATGGCTAAGAGGCGGACCACAACACGTCGCGCACTGACTCCGACTCCATCTCCAACTCCGGGAAAAGAAAGTTGTTGCATTGAAAACTTATTTTTCAGGTGAACTCCACACAGCCCTCAGCTCTCGACTCTCAAAGTTATTTGCACATTTTTCGAGCGTTCAAATTAGTTAAGGAGACTTAAAGTTTGGCCAAAAAGGTGTTGAGTAGCAAGCTAGTTAAGGCATTAAATAATAAACACCGCCAAAAGTGAGTCAATAGAATAGAGGGAACCCTGAATGCGAGACTGTGTGAGTGGGACTTGCTTAAGATGGGAATGGGTAAGGCAAGGAGAAGCACTGCGATAGAAGTTGCTCCGGGTGGCTTTGGGTATCTTTGGCATCTGCTCAGCAAAGGAAAGAGCTCCGTTGTCATGGTGAAAAGAAGGTAAGAGGTAGTTAAAGTTGTTACCGAGTAGTTACTCAACTTAGTCGATTAAGTTGGAGCCGAAAGAAGTTGGAGAACTTCTCTCCTTTAGCTCTATATTATGTATGTTCTAAGAACTTCTTTGCTATGCAAATAAATATTGTTTGATAGTCCTTAATCCTCCTCCGCTCCGCCCATCCGAGAGTTTAACAATCCAAGCACCACCACTCACAATGGGTAGAACAAATTCATGGATATTTGTTTGAGATGTTCTCATCCCATAGCCCATAGTATTCCCATAGACCCATGCGAAGAATTTCAAACATTTGTAGTCGCTTTGTCTAACATTCTGTATTCCGTACATAACACGTAATAGAACGGAAAAGAACAAAACGGAACAGAGGAGCAAGCAAAACATGGTCTTGTACGAGTATTATGATATATATTTCTTGTACTTTTTTTACAATATTATGCACTTATGGACTCCAAGTCCAGACAAAGGTTGGGGCAGCCTAACAGCAAAGAAAAACCGGAGAAGAAGGGCGGCAAAAAAATGTCTCCGGCACAGAAAGGGTTGCGTGAATGGATGGTGGGTAATAGGCGGGGCATGGGAATGGGGCCAGAGACCGTGAGCAATGCCCTTTTGCACACAATTCTCATTTGACACCAGCTGGCTTCTTCGCCCGTTCGTTCGTCTGTGCAGCTGTCGACATCTTAACATTCAAAAGCCAACAATGACAACGACAACGATGGCAGCGACAGGGACTGGGGCTGCGACTGGGACTGAGACTGGGACGACCTGCTCAAATGTCAGCGGTACAGTGTCTGGGCTCTGCCGGAATTAGCAAAATGCAGCTACTTGCACGCAATTTGTTTGCAAGACATATGAAGAAGAAGGAGCAGGAGCAGCAGCAGCAGCAGCAGCTTGGTGCCCAGGGACCCAGTACTGAGCAGGACTGGGAACTCTGGGCGTTGGCTGGAGCAACAGCCCGAAAGGATGCTGTGAGAAAAAATGTTGAGGAAAACGAACTCACATTGACCATTTGCCAAGTGAAAAGAGTCAGAGCCAGAGCCGGAGCCAGCCGAGTGATTTTCCACCCTCTGTTATTTCTCTGCTTTGGGGTAATGCAAGATGTGTGTTTAAGCAACGATTTCAGTCTGACTGAGACTTTTCTTTTCGGCTTTTTCCGTTTTTTTGTCTGCTCAATATATTTGCCGTCTGAATGGACGTGCCAAATGTTGAGGCAATAAGTTTTGTAGCCAAAAGAGAAATTTATATTACGTTTTAATATCACTTTAGCTAAGTATTTGACACCTTAACGCTGGCAGTCCAGCCCCATCCCATCCCAGAAGAATCCTCTCTTGGGTGAGATCTTTCACCTCTTGATTAGCGAACCAAGCGAAGGATGCGAACCCCTTGCAAAAGTAGCCTTGCAAAAGTGTAGCATCTGGCTAAGAGACTGACATCAAGTGGCAGCACCTGCACCGTCCCGGTGTGCCCAGGCTGGGCTCCCTTCTGCTAAGGTCTGTTGGGTATTTTTAGCACCAAGTGTGACAGACTGAGCTGCAGCTACACACTTACACCCACATTTGATGCGGTTTACTTTAAGGATTATTAGCACCTTTTTACAAAAGCCAAAGCGTGGAAAAGATTTTGCCATCCCCTGGCCATCTAAGATTGTTTTTCTAATTCTAAGCTTGGATTGTGTGGTTTCCAAGCTTCCTTGTACTTTTTGTGACGCCGATTTCCTACAATAGTCTACCACAGTTGTTGCTGTTTGTCTTAAGTCTTTCAGAAACATATTCTAAGAGAAAAATATATAGTCAGAGAGTAGGAAAAAATTCCCAGATCGCTGGATTTTACATCCATCTTAAGATTGTTCCTAGCTCCTAGTCTTATGCGCGTTAACAAACCCTCCAGAGCGACTTTATTCGCGAAATGCCACCATTTGGAGCTGCCATACTCGCGGTCCCTCTTTTTTAGTAGGGCAGGGCAAATGCTTTTAGTGTGAAGACATCTGCTTGCCACGTTGTTGCATGTTTCTATTTAAGAGACTTGCAGAGTACTCTTCAGTACGCTCTATACACACACACACGCACACATCTATCAAGAAGTATCTATCTTTCTATCTATCTATCCATCTATCTATGCATTCTTCTATCCATCTCTCTCATTCTCTAACTGCCGTTGCCCTCTCTCTTGCGCAATGTCAACGTCAAAGTGCAAGTGGTATTATAGCAAAGAAGTCAACAGTGAGCAGAAAGGGTGGTTGGGTTGTGGCAGGGTGGGGGTGGGGTGGCAGAGCGAAAAGGAAAACGACCAAAGCAGAGACATAGACGGAGCAGAATGACGGAGGAGGGGAAACTGTGTGACAGCAGAGGTTGGAGCGGGGGCACAGCTTTTTTTGTTGCCATTAAATGCAATTTTAAAGTCAATTTTAACTCGAAACCGAACGCAAATAAAAGCTGTCAGCAACAGGACACGGGGCACAGGACACTGCTATTAGTGAGAGTGGACAGACAGGAGAAGAGGGAAAGGAAGAGGGAGAGAGGAACAGAGAAAGGTTTCAGGTTGCAGGTTGCAGGGGCAACAACTGAGTTAAAACAGCATTGACAGGCGTTGATAGAAATCGAATTAGTGCAGGCATTTGCTACACGTTGCAACCTCAGCGATGAGCGACCGAGAGGGAGTGCACAAATTATTACGCATACGTCACGTGAACACGAACAGAAAGGGGAGCTGGTACCGGTACCAGTACCGGCGCAGAGGTGGGACAGAGGTAGGGGCAGTGCCAGTGGCCCGGCCAGGGGTCGGGCAAAATGATATGCGTGTGGCATCTGCAGCTACCTTTATGTTTACAGGCAATTAGCATTTTAATGCCGCACCAAACAAAAGGCAACCTGCAGGTGCCCAAGCGAATGATACGAGGACGATGAAAAGCGGGACTCGGCATCCTATAGAGAGCAAAATTAATACGAAGCGAGCATGGGTATGACGTTGATGGAGGTGAATGCGAGTGGCAATGTTAAAGCAAAACATTGGCATGGCCTGGTCTGGCCAGAACAGAACAGAAAGGACAGAGCCAGGGGGCACAAGGTGCAGGGGACAGCAGGTGCTTGCCTGGTCGCGCACGAGTTGGTTTTCATTATTTTTCATGTTCGACATGAGCGCAAATTGCCGGCAACAGGCGGGATGGGCGGGCAAAGAAGCATTATAAGTCCACACCAGATCCAGTTGTATGAATAGAATGTGATAGCTTTCTCAAGATACATTTTCAATGTTAATTTAAAATTATAAAAGAGTTGGTGAGATTTTTTTAAACACAAATTTTTAGTGCATTTTCGACCGAAGTGCGATCAAATGAAATCACGTATACGCGATGTTGGCAACGCACAAACATCAACCATTGTAAGCATATATTTTCTATTGCACACTCCATTTATTGTTATGAATTTAATTATAGGTTTTACATTGAAGTACTGGACAACACACACAAACTATATTAGGTCAGGACTGCTATTATGAAATGGATGTCATCCACTTCTGCGATGCTGCCTCTCCACGCAGTTCAAGAACCCATTTAAATTGTGCAGATCAATGGTGATATCGCCGTTCCTGGCAGATAGTCCTCCGCTGCATCCCTGCGGCGCTGCCACACAGCAAGCCACACACAAGCAGGCAACCAACAGAAGCAATACGAATGTCTTTGAATCCATTTCCAAGCTGTAGAACTGTTCGTCTCAATAAGTAAAATACAACTGTTCGCTCAGATGACTAATTAACGAGATTATATGTGAACTTAATAGAAGCGGGAGAATCCCAGAGTCAAGCCCGAAGCCTAAGAAAGCGGCATGTACTACGCAGATAAGCGTATACATATAAGTCGCATGTACTCGTATGTATAATGGCAGTAATATAAAATAATATATTGATCAACTGACAGGCGGACAAACAGGTCAAAGTGTTGCAATAATCGCTCGTCTTACCAGCTCGGTTCTCAAAATTTAGAGGAGGGATTTCCAGATTTCAATTATGATTGGCCTTCTTCTTTGTTTATTTTGTTTAAAATCATATAAAATATCAATATCAAGTATAAGTAATATATAATATCAAGTAATATATAATTTTAGACTTCTGCTTATCTGTGTACAATCCGCACAACAGAGAATTGATAATACATTAAACCTGAGCCCCTTGACAGTGACCCCCTTCTGAGCGACGCCACTGGCTGATTAATCCGCTTATTGCTAACCTGAAACCTGTATCTTTCTAACATGTTTATTCTTAAGTGGGCAGATCCCATTAAGTTGTTCAAAATATTTTTCTTGAGCGCTGAAGCAAATGGAAAATTCATTACGACGTTCTGGGAATTCTTTGTTTTTGAGTAGGAAAAATTTTATTCAATCGGGTCGGGTCTCTATGGCACAAAACATCGCAACCCCTTCGGATCTCCATAACTCATTAGTTTTGGTAAACTTTCTTGAGATTCATTTCTAAATCCCTTGACGCTGAAAACGATTTGTCAGATTTCCTTTGTCGTGTATAAGTAGCCTTTACCTGATCTACCTCTAACAGCCAATCAAAATCATTTTATTTAAGAATTTTTTTTATATTTACATCTACTGACTACAAACTGGTACATAGAAAGGTACATATAGCGCCATACACTTTCTTTAATGAACAGCTGATAAAATGATCTTCCTGCACCAAGTACTGCTGCGGTGTTTCTGTTCTTTTAAAAACCCATATTTTAATACGCAGATCAGAGGTTATCAACCATTGATGTGCTTATTGTTAAATCTATTTACTAATTTTTTTTTGTTTGTTTCATTCCCTGGTAATGAACAGCTGATAAACATAATCTTCCAGCATAAATAACTGCTGCGCTGGGGCGCAACTCAGAAAGAGTTAAGGGGTATATTGGATTTGTGGTAAAAGTGGATGTTGGCGTTCGACCCCCAGCGTTCCCAACCAATCACTAAGCCACGGCCTCACCGGGTTTTTTTATATACCTTGCGGGGGAGTTGGACCACGAAAAAAATGTAAAAGTCATTCTGGGAATAAAACGTATCTTGAATAGACAAACTGGTGTTCTTTTTTCTAACGATTTCCCCCGAGATCGCCCACCTAGCCCACGTCGCCCTCTGGACTCCCCCGAAGCCTGCGTGCACCTTCATTTTGGTCCTTCGAGCCGGATCCATTAAGCATTGGAGAGATTCCCCCCTCCGATCCAGCTTGCAGCGCGGGAACTTTGAGGACCCAGAATCCAAGCTAAGTACCAGCTTTGCTTATTCGAAAACACTCCGTCCGTCATCTGCATCTCCATCCAAGTATATGTATGTACATATCACCTAAGTCCCATTTTCCGCCAACTCTGGCACCCCATATAGGCACTCCAAAGCCTGTTATCGCTCTTAATTGCCTAAACCACTCATGCTGCCTACTCCGTTGGTCCTCTTGCCTGCCTGCCGGTCTCCCGGAATCCTTCCAAGCGAGTTTTCTCCCCCTACAACAGGCACCTCATACATATATGTATGAACAGATGTACTGCTGCTGAGATCCGTCGCCATTCCACAGGTGCAAGTACGTGCGTATGTATGTGCACACAATCCGTCCCACACAACATAAAACGCCAATACAAGGAAAATATACATGTTTATTTGTTGCGCATATTACAATTATATCAACATAACATACATCGCTCACATCCATATGTATATATATATTTTCACCGGCTTATAAGCACCTTCACATCCATACATAATCGCACGGCTAAAACAAATTACACGATCATTAACTAACATCTGCCCGCATCTATAAAATAACCCATTAAATATTTTATTTCCGATTGCACCGGCGTACAATACATAACAATACATGCATACATAATACATAAATATGCAAATACGCATTCTTGGTGTTGTGTACATTTTATGTTGAGATCGATAGTCCAAGATCGATAAATGTATACAGGTTGGGGGTACTCGTGTTTTTATTTTTGCCACCTTAGCAAGGCTGCTGCCGCTCATGTGATTAATAATTATAATTGATCGCTGTTGTTATTAAAAAGTGATGATTGTTGAGGACTATTAATTTATCATTAATAATTATATTTTGCTTGGTAATTAATAAATTTCCTTCCGACAACAAATCACCCAACGAGTGCGCAACTAAATATTATAATATTTAAATTCCTCTGACTTACGTGTGCGACGAGTATCAGTCTAACTTCAACGTCCGCCTGTGCACTCTTCCCTCCGTGTACCACAGGAATTGCGAACTCTTCCCATAACAGATCCATCAGCTTAGTATGCCTTCTGGTGGAAAGAAAGTCAGCAAAAAACTAAAGCGTGTAAGCTCGCAGAGTGACGCCAAGCCACCCAGCTTTTCCGCAGCAGTTACTACACCCACTTCGTCGCGTTCGCCCTCACGCCCGCAAGGTCCGACCACTTCCAAGGTCTGCCACTCCATATTCGACACCCTCTTGTGTCCCTCACCATCCACGTGCACGGTTCCAGGAACAATGGCCCAATCTGCCGCCAGCTCTGCACGGTCTAGGTTTGTTTTGGCTACAGGCCGGCTCACTCACTTTGACCAGAAACTTAATGCTCCTGATGCGCGCACCCCAACCATCTCTCTTTCTCAAGTCCGCCGGGAACAGATCCGCGGCATGTGGTTGGAGGTCGAATCGGAGTATCGAGCCTGTTCTGCACTTCTAGCAACAGAGGATCCGGATGGTCAAGTTGAGGTCCAAGACATATACGATGAATGTTACGCGGTGTACGAGCAAAGTTTAGCTGAACTCAACGACCATCTCCAGCCCCCAACTGTCATTCCGACCGCGCAACCAGCCGTCCAGGTGCAAATGTCCAACGGTTGCCGCCTTCCCCCATGCGACACGGAGGTTTTCAGTGGAGACTACCAGCAGTGGCCCACGTTCCGAGACCTATTCACCGCCATCTACATAAACAACGCCAGGTTGACTCCGGTGGAGAAATTATACCACCTCAACCAGAAAACGAGCGGTGAAGCCCACGACATAGTTGCACTGGCCCCGCTTACGAATGATGGGTTTGAATCTGCCTGGAACCACCTTCGTGAGCGTTTCCAAAATAAACGGCTGATACTCAAGGCCCAGTTGAAGATCCTTTTCAGCTTGCCTTCCATCCGATCGGAATCTGGAGCCGCCTTAAAGGAGCTCCAGAGGTCTGTCCACAAATGCCTCACGACCCTTCAGCACTCCGAGGTGTCCACCGACAGCTGCTTTGCAGATGGCGTGCTGGTGTACCTCATTACCGCGAAGTTACCAAAGGCGACCGTGGAGTTTTGGGAACAATCGGTTCCGAATAAATTCGAGGTTCCGACTTGGCGCGCCATGAACAAGTTCTTAGAGGAGAGATACCTCTCTCTCGAGGCGACCGAGGACGGTCATCCAGGCATCGAGCCGCACTACAATTCCCGTACAAGCCTTCCCACTCCTGCACCTCGACGAGTGAACTCCTTTGAGGGGAGAATCTCCAACAAGGCGCGCACTTGCGACCTCTGTTCCAGGAGCTATCATCCTGTGCGATCATGCCCAGAATTTCTTCGCCTGACCGTACCGGAACGGTCAAGCTACATTCAGCAGAAACAACTCTGCTTAAACTGCTTCGCGCGAGGACACCAACTCCGGGACTGCACCAGCGCGTACAACTGCAGTACGTGCAGTGGACGACACCACACCCTCCTTCATCGGGGCGAGCAGACTCCGAGTGGCTCCAACGGTGCTCCCAGTCCTCACACCACACAAGCCCCTACCACCATACAGTCCACTTCCTCTTCTCTTCCTTCGTCCAACGACTCAGCCCATGTCCAGAGCTATTGCGCTACAAATGTACACCAGGTGCTACTGGGCACAGCAATAGTGGACATTTGTCATGCCGGCACAAGATACAAGGCTAGAGCCCTGATCGACTCCGGATCTGAGGCCACCTTTATTACTGAGCGGATGTTCAAAATCATTCGGCCCCCCTTCCAAGCCGTCCAGGCTCAAGTCTCTGGTTTGAGTCAAACGGTAGCGGCTAAGGCCCAGAAACTCTGCCACTTCACGATCGGCTCCGCCTTAAGGCCCGGCCTCCAGGTTGAGACCACGGCGTACGTTCTTCCGCAATTGGCGGGTAACCTCCCGTCATACCCTGTACCGCAGAACTACATGACAGACCTTCCTAAACTCCATTTAGCGGATCCCTCCTTTCATCGCAGCGCGCAGATAGACGTGCTCATAGGCGCTGATATCCTTCCATCCATCCTTTTAAGCGGCTTCCGGTCCAACATTTGTGGCTCGCTCTTGGGCCAAGAGACTATCTTCGGATGGGTCCTATCCGGTCCTGTCGCAGCTGACTCGTCTCGAATCATCTCTTCCTTCACCACGAAGATCTCGGTCAGCTCTGACGTCCGACTCGAGAAACTTCTCACAAGGTTTTGGGAGGTGGAGGACCTTCCAGGGAGACCTACGAGCGAGTCAGACTCCATTTGCGAGGAAAATTTTCTCCAGACCACGCAGCGAGCTCCCGACGGGAGATACATCGTCACTCTTCCATTCAAATGTCCAGAAAAGATAGACTTGGGCTACTCGAGGCCTTCGGCCCACGCCCAGTTTCTGAGAAACGAGCAGCGTCTGCAGCGAAACTTGCCTCTCAAGAAGCAGTACGACGATGTCATTCACGAGTATTTAGAGCTAGGCCACATGAAACAGGTTCCACCTAGTCATGACTCCGGCCACTTCTATCTTCCACACCATGCCGTTTTCAAGCCAGAAAGCACAACGACCAAGGTGCGCGTGGTCTTCAACGCGTCCAGCCCGTCCTCGAACGGAAGAAGCCTTAATGACGTATTGCATTCAGGGCCAGTCCTTCAGTCCGACTTGACCACGCAAATCCTTAAGTGGCGCGTATTCCGTTACGTTTTCAACGCCGACATCAATAAGATGTATCGGCAGATCCTCGTGGCGCCACAACACACTCCCTACCAACGGATAATCTTTCGCAATCCTAACGGGGACGTTTGCGACTATGAACTCAATACGGTCACCTTCGGAGTCAACTGCGCGCCATTTCTCGCCATTCGCGTCCTAAGGCAACTTGCACATGAAGTGCATCCTCGGTTCCCAATGGCAAGCGACATCCTGGCCAATTACATGTACGTAGACGACGTTCTAGCTGGTGCACATACCCAGCCTCAGGCAATTTCCGCCATCGCCGAGTTGCGAGAAGCACTCGATTCCGCCGGCTTTCCACTCCGAAAATGGACCGCAAATCAGAAGGGCGTGCTGAGCGACATCCCTCTCGAGCACTTACTGCGAGCTGATTTCCTCGAGCTCGAAGAAAGCAGTATCGCAAAGACCTTGGGTATCCGATGGCAAGCGAGTGCCGACGAGTTTTTCTTTGTCCCTCCCGAATTAATCCATCGGGAATCCTGCACGAAACGCAATGTGTTGTCCCAGATTGCGAAGCTGTTTGATCCAGCGGGATGGCTTGCCCCCTTTGTCATCCAAGCTAAGATGTTCATGCAGGAGGTGTGGTTACGAGAGTTAGGTTGGGACGAGGACCTTCCTGGCGATCTGCGTCAAACGTGGGAGACCTTCCTGCAGAGTTTTCCGGCCATCCAGCAGATCCACATACCAAGGTGGATCCACGTCTGTCCGACTGCCAAGGTGCAGATTCATGGCTTCTGCGACGCGTCTCAGCGTGCCTATGGTGCGGCGATCTACGTCCGAGTGGAGCGGCCGAATGGCATATTCTGCTCTCTCCTGACAGCTAAGACTCGCGTGGCCCCCGTGAGGACGATATCCTTGCCTCGACTTGAGCTGTGCGGAGCGGTTCTTCTGGCAGAATTGTCCGCTGCCATCCTTCCACAGATGCCGCTAGACAGTAGCCAGGTATCCTTCTGGACCGACTCTACCATTGTGCTGGCCTGGCTGCACAAACCAGCGTGCGAATGGACCACGTTCGTGGGCAATCGAGTCGCCAAGATAGCGCGCTGCAACTCCGGCGAGCTGTGGAGTCATGTTCGATCGGAAGACAATCCTGCCGACCTAGCCAGCCGAGGTATAGGACCCATCGACCTCGCGGGGAACGACATGTGGTGGCATGGTCCTGCGTGGCTGCGTCTTCCGCAGTCACAGTGGCCGTGTCCACTGGACCCATTCCCGGAGACTGACTTGGAGAAGCGAGCAGTCAAGGTGCTGCATACAAGTAGCACATCCTCTGACATCCTCAGCCGATTCTCGGATCTCGGGCGAGCTTTGCGCGTGCTTACCTATGTGCAGCGATTCATCCAACGATGCAGAGGAGGGTCAGTCCACAATTCCAACGAGGTAAGCGGGGCAGAGATAGCGGCCGCACTGCAAGCCGTTACCATCGCAACGCAGGGCATGCACTATGCGGACGAACATCGGTGCCTTACAACCAAACGTCCTCTCCCTGCATCGAGTTCCCTACGGAATCTCAATCCATTCATTGACCAGAACGGTGTCATGCGAGCATGTGGCCGAGTCCAAGCCTCCGCTTCCATGTCCTACAACGAGAAACATCCAATCCTACTGCCACCCGCATCCCTCCTCGTTCGCCTGCTGGTACGCTTCACTCATCACATAGTCCTCCATGGTGGGAACCAGCTGGTCATTCGCCTTCTCCGTGCAACTTACTGGATCCCTCGACTACGTCACGTAGTGAAGGCGGTGATCCAATCCTGTAAGGTATGCGTAATCCATCGCAAGCGACTCCAGACCCAGTTAATGGGTGACCTCCCGTCCACACGAGTCACATTCTCCAGACCATTCACATACACCGGAGTCGACTTTGCCGGTCCCTTCGACGTCAAGAGCTTCATCGGGCGCGCATGCCGCATAACCAAAGGTTATGTGTGCGTGTTCGTCTGTTTCACCACGAAAGCCATCCACCTAGAGGCCACTTCCGACCTATCCACTGACACCTTCCTAGCCGCTTTCGCTCGTTTTGTCGCGAGACGAGGGTGTCCTCACGAGGTCCAATCCGACAACGGCAGGAATTTCGTCGGCGCATCTCGTGCTCTGGCTGTAGATCTTCTCGAAGCCATCCGAACGCGGACTTCTGCGGTATACAGTCAGCAGGGCTTATCGTGGCGGTTCATCCCTCCGGGAGCCCCACACATGGGTGGCCTTTGGGAAGCAGGCGTGAAGAGTTTCAAGACTCTGTTCCAACGGTCGATGTGTACCGCCAAATATACATTGGAGGAGTTCGCCACCTTACTCTCCAAAATTGAGGCCTGCCTTAACTCTCGACCGATCTCTCCTATGTCCGAGGACCCGAATGACCCGCTAGCTCTAAGCCCAGGCCACTTCCTGATCGGCGGGCCGCTACTCTCCGTGGCGGAGCCTGAAATAAAAGAGAGCGCCTCCTCCATCCTGAACCGCTGGCAACATCTCCAGGCTCTAAACCAGCAATTCTGTTCGCGCTGGAAGACGGAGTACCTGCGAGAGTTGCACAAGCGAACCAAATGGCAGCATCCAACAAGAGACCTAGAGGTGGGAGACCTCGTTGTTATCAAGGAGGATAACATCCCCTCTCACGAATGGCGTCTCGGACGTGTACAAAAAACGTACCCTGGGCCCGATGATAAGGTCCGTGTGATAGACCTTAACACTGTCCGAGGCCTTATCAAAAGACCGATTACTAAGGTCGTCCTGCTGCCTATGGAGTCGGAGATCCAGTCCACCTACTCCCGCGTACTACCCGATCCATAAGTATCCGCCTTCTTATCCTTAGGCTTAAGCACAACTCGTCCGTACAACTCTCCTGCACATCATTACTAATCCTCACTTCCGATTTCCGCAGCCACGGTCTCATGATGGCACCCCAGCAGCCCACACGCACCCAACGCAGAAGCACCGAGGGCCAAGCTCACGACAGCAGACGTACCCGAGGTACTATGTCCTACCGTTGCCGAGTCTGCCGAGGCGTCCATCCTCTTAGGAAGTGCGGGCGGTTCCTGCGGCTAAGCGCTGAAAAGCGGTTGCGGGCAGCACTCATCAATCAGTACTGCCCCAACTGCCTAGCCCATGAGCACTCGGGACGCGACTGCCGCAGCGGAGACCGGTGTCGGCATTGCCACAAGCACCACCACACCCTCCTGCATATCCCGGACACAACTCGTCGTCGCCCCACATCCGTCACACCATCCTCACCAGCTGGACCTCGAGCTCCGACGACGGCATCCTCCGCCTCCCGCCGACCACGAACGCGGGACACAGCGACTGATCGACGGCCTACTCCTCCGAGGACTTCGGCATCCTCCTCCAGCCGACCTCCGACTCTGACCACACTGCTGCAGCACCGCAACCCGCAGGTACTACCGACCGCAAGCGTCACCGTCGACAACGGGACCACCACCTATGAGACCCGGGCGTTGATCGACCCCTGCCGCCCCATGTCAGCGATCAACGCGTCGCTGGCCAAGGCCTTCCATTTGCGCACGTCCATGATCGGGGATGAAGAAGCCTGTGCAGCAGTGCTCCGGTCACCGATGTCCCCGGACTTCCAGTTGGAGGTCGTGTTCCAGGTGGACCCGAAGCTGCATCTGCGAACTCCCTCCGCGTCCATCGGTGATCGCATACGGAGCAAATTCAATCACCTAACGTTAGCAGACGACAACTTTCATCGCCCGGCCACTGTGGCTCTCATTCTGGGAGCGGACGTGTATGGTGACATCATCCGCGATGGAATGCTGCCGAGTGCCGAGGGGCTCCCTGTTGCACAGCACACCGTCTTCGGGTGGACGCTGTCGGGCGGGTGCCGGCCGTAAAGCATTTCTGTAGCATTGGACTCCCCATAAGTTGCAATACATTGCAAAGGGGGGCGGGATGTTGGCGTTCGACCCCCAGCGTTCCCAACCAATCACTAAGCCACGGCCTCACCGGGTTTTTTATATACCTTGCGGGGGAGTTGGACCACGAAAAAATGTAAAAGTCATTCTGGGAATAAAACGTATCTCGAATAGACAAACTGGTGTTCTTTTTTTCTAACGATTTCCCCCGAGATCGCCCACCTAGCCCACGTCGCCCTCTGGACTCCCCCGAAGCCTGCGTG